>BLKR01000641.1:0-440758 GCA_011170035.1 Teleogryllus occipitalis | reverse complement strand
CTCCCGGTCAGAAACTCTGCCGTGTAAATAGTTGTTTCCTCTGAGCCATCTCAGCGGAAAAAATCACAATGAATTTCCCTCAAATACCTGTGTGATTCTACTGAAATACCGGTATTTCTTATGAAAATACCGGTATTTTGATGAGAGAATACCGGTATAATACCTTTAAATAGAGGTATTTTACCGCTATAGACGTCGGATAAAGGTAAAATACCTCTAAAAATACCGGTATTTGACGTCTTATACCGGTATTTTTATAGGTATTTTGAATAAAGGTATAATAGAGGTAAAGGTATTTCTATACCGGTATAAATACCTTTACCGCTATTCTTTCGGTATTCGGTCCGTGAGTTTCGCTGAGGTATATGCACGTACGTGAGTCCGAGAAATATTGAAATTTAATTATGTATGTGGAAAAATCTCTTAACGTGCTCTCATATTCAGTAAAAGAAAACTGCCAAGAATGTTAATACGTTTCGCTACCTGACAGCACAGGCGCCGAAAACACGTGAACCAGTACACATTTCACATTCAAGACTAGGTTTTAACATGAACATAATACTTATCATGCAAAAAGTAAATTCAATGTAATGTTTATAAAAAATATTTTTTACAGAAGAGCACATAGCATCGCAATTCCTAATTTCAATTATTTCTCGTGGCGCACTACATTTTCGTCGGATAAGGACATCACAAAATGAAGCGTCGAAGCCATTTACAAGTTAGCCAACTGCAAATGAACGAATGGAGCAAGGAAAGACTAGTGGGCTCAAGGACACAACGACCACAGAAACTTCAGTTTTGTCACCAGCACTAGCTGTAAAAACGTCCTTATAAAAATCGCTCTATATAAAAAATACAGAAAAAGTGACTTAAGCACTACAACACCTTCGATTTTCCTTTTTATGTGTTGTTTCGTAACGTTTAAACATGGAATTCGGAGAATACCGATAGCAATGCGGTAAACCATTAATGAACTTGAACTTAAGGCCGGTTGGTTTGATTATCGTACTTTTGGACAGAAACATGTGTTTCCCCAAAGTTTGAAAGATTGAAAAACTGATATTTTTGAACTCAAATAATAATATTATAAGTGTATATAAGCAACCTTATATAAACTTAGAAATATTTTCATATTTAATTAGTTAGATTATGTTGCTATTTTTTAAATGTTAACAAACATTAATACTTATCTTCTTTTGAAGGGACCCCAATTTGAAGGGGGGCCTAAGCAATTGCTTAGTCTGCTTTTGCGGTAATCCGGCACTGTGTATTGGAATGCCCTCCGGGACATCGTTCCCACATATTTTAGTGCATAAGCATCAATGATTCGGTCAGCTTCCCCTTCACCTTATTTCGAAACGACGTTATGAGGAAACTGTTTTTCATTCTCAAGGGTTTTGGGACACGTTTTCCTGTTGAAGATCAAGAAAGGGGTAAGTCTGCACCCACTCGCTGGTTGCCAGCATTACTATTACGCGCTGTTTTTCGCACCATGTTGTTTTGATGGTAATTCCTTTGTCCCCTTCTCAGTAACAGAGTAGTTCCGTGCCATATCAAACCAAATTGGCGTCTCATCTGCGTTGCCTGTTTGCCCCATTGAAAAATTTTTTTTTTCTTCCGAAGTAAAATGTCTTACCGCTGTAGATTTCCTTCAAAATCTGCAGGAAGCTTCTGGCATATTGTTGTACGGCGTCTTAGAGATTATCTCGTCCGCTTCATTAAACGATTCACACATCCACTGCTAGATTTCAACTATTGTTTCGGAATACTAAGAACTTACCATACTTCCTCCTTGTCTTGGAATATCATTCCTCCTCCTTTCATGCACGAATTTCAATTCTTTTTCATCTTCAGTATGTATTTCTTTGCGAGGACTTGTAAATTTCATCTTACTAGCTTTCGTAGCAAATAATGCCAATTTCTGTTTTCGCCACAAGCGATCGGTGCTCTGTGATATGTTGAACTCCCTTTCTGTCTTCTATTACTATTTTTTTAAGCATAAAGAATTACTCGTACTTAACGCTTTAATGAAGCATCCTAAGGCTTTATTCTGTTTGCCTTCCACATTGTAACAAAAAAATAATAGGACGATGCTAAATTAAATGAAATTTAATTTGAAAACTCCAGCAATCCATTGTGACGTAATAAACGAAAAAAAATAAGTTACTGGCGTTCTAGGGACGGATTTACACTCGAATCTAAAGCGCCATCGAATCTAATGCGCACCACGATCTTGAGTACTGCATTTGGTCAAAAAAGGTGAGCATTAGATTCCCGTAAATACTGTAATAGCCTCGTATACGAACATTCCATTTCCTCTGGATTTACCCCTGCATCGCGCACGTGGGCGGTGTTCGGCTCCTTTCGGCCTTCTGACCACTTTCGGCTGCAAAATCTGTCGGCTGAATTTAGCAAGTGATAGGCCAGGAATTTCTTAGGAACATATTTACTCGTAATAAAAGTTCTTCGATTGGTTTCTGGAAAGGTCGTGAGTGGAGTGTGATTTTGTTGAAGAGTGAACGACTAGATGGTGCCGTCTTATCATTGCCGCGCGCCTTCTTCGTGAAACAAACCCTATAGCACAAATTAAATGTATGTATTTTTCAATATTCTTGTATTTCGCCGACATTTCTCCTTTTATTTCTTCAAATGTATTTTATATTCATTATTATTATTATTATTATTATTATTATTATTATTATTATTATTATTATTATTATTATTATTATTATTATTATTAATTCAGTGTTTATTTTTCTAAGTAGTTGGCATTGCATTGTTACAGTTCTTAAAGCATTCTGAAGAATTCTGACGTTGTTTGGGGGAGTGGTGGCTTTTTCTGAGATACCTGCCACCGAATTGTGTGCGGAAAACGTAAGTCAAAGTAGTAAGTCAAAATAACGTAATATTGAAATACTGAAATTTCTGCGCTACTAACACTTCAGCTATTGCTTGAAAACGTCCAATGCAACTTATTCAAACAAAGCGCCTTTGGGGCATATCTGCATTAATTCGATTGTCAAAAGCAGCAATCATTTCTTACTTTTACAAATCAAATAAACAGGAATAAATTTAACTGTTAATTGCAACCCATTCCTGAAAAGCAGGAATAATTTCACCAAAGTTTGCATTGATTACATCGAGCCATGATTACGTCCAGTGCGGTTTTGTTAAAACAGTCGGCAATTCGTTTGACATATATGCTTGGCAAAGATTTTCTTATCAATTCTTGCCAAAAATGTTCATTTACATTTGTATTCAGAATTCAAGTTGTTTATAGGTTAGTGTACCAATCCTAGAATTCAAGAAAATATGCAGAGAACACACTTCTTCCAGTACGCCACGTACAGACTTAACTTTTAATTTAAAAAAACTGTCTATTCATGCGTTATGCATAAATTTCTCAACTAAAAACCTACCAAAACACGCAATCGTGCAAAAAAAACCGTATCCATTTTTAAAACGAGGTTGCCAAGACAGACATAATTACGAAGTTTGAAAGCTCTACGAAGCTTAATTAAAAACATAACGAAGCGCGGGAACTTCGAATTTTCCGATTTTCGAAAATACAGTGAGTGCCCTGAAAATGAGACTTCACCACTTCTTTACCGTTCTTTAGTACATACGTAAAAAATTACAGCCTTTTATGAGAAAATAATAGTTTAAAATTTAAAAATTGTCTAGGTTTGACGTAAAATTACGCCAAAAATAGTCATATGTTTCAAAAATTGACCTTCTTTGAAGATCTGTTTGTGATGAACATATTTAATCAAGAAAAGAATTATCTTCGTAATTGTAGTTCTAGGAAGACGCCGAAACATTTTTGAATGTTTTCAATTTTCGGAAAAACAGGGTTTTCAACCAACATGAGACCTGTGCCATTCTTTTAAACGTCCTTCAAACTATCAACAAAACATTTTAATCAAAATCGATGGTACCATTTTTTGGAAAATTTTGTAAATATTCCAGGGGCTTCATGTAAAGTAACCCCAAAATTAAAATATCGGTTTCAAATTCAAGGGACCGCGACATCCAAATTTTGCATGCTATTGCACGAAAACCAGTAAAATTTTCAAAAAATCTACATGACCTTAATGAACGAGATATTTATGGACAACCAATTTTATTTTAAGGAAAAATCTAAATTTTTAATTTTATATTTGTATAAAGACGCTGAGAAAACTCAAACTTTTGCAATTTCCGAATATCTAGAGTTAACCGTGGAAATCGGGCCTATGCCACTTTTACTTTGTTGAACAGTAAAAGTTTCTCTATAGAACAGTAAAACACATTTTACTCTATCCTTAAAAGAAATTTAGAGAAAAATTTGATTGGTTTTTGAGACAATTTTGAAAATGTTCAAGGGCTTCATGTAATGTACCCCAAATTTTAAAACGAGGGTTGTTTTTTAAAACTTCAAAACTTCGACTATAGCCAGATGAACAGAGGTTTCTTCATTTTGGAAAAGATCGTACGTGTGGTTTAGGTGCTAGGTTAGTTCAGACAGATGAACGGACAGACGGACAGACGGACAGATGGACAGACGGACAGATGGACAGACGGACAGACAAGCAGACGGACAGACAAGCAGACGGACAGACAAGCACAGACAGACAAGCACGGACAGACAAGCAGACGGACAGACAAGCAGACGGACAGACAAGCAGACGGACAGACGCATTGAATTTAATTCGAATGTTTATTCGAAATTTTACTTTCAACGCAAAGTAAAAGCAATTTCCTATCATAATCTTTATACATTGGTGCAAAAATTGTTTTTGAACCGTTTTGTTCACAAATTGTAGAAATAAATTATAATGACAAATAACTGACTAATTTTCTGGTAATTAATTGCCTAACAGTTTTATCTTACTTTGATGCTCATCTTTAATATCAGCAGAACTGTTGATTAAAATATAGGATTGTGCATTTAAAAAAATCTGTCTCTACGTATAGAAATGACATCCGATAATTTTTAAATACAAAATATTTAATATTTTTACTAAGCCGCCAAAAGAATGACATCTTTTGGATTCTTTAGAAAGTTAAAATATCACATTCCAGTGACAAAATCAAATGCACATGTAACACGACGATCCTATATTGTGTACAGTGTAATTAAGTATATACACTTTACACTGTACATTTAGGACACCAAAATTTCCAGGAAACTGTAAAATGGCTTTCATGTAATTAATATTGAACAACTACTAGTTAGAAACAAACCTATTCTTGTAAGATTTTTGAAGCTGTTTGTACTTTCACCTTGAAACATTGGAGTAAATATTAATAATTTAGAGCTAAATTGACAAAATATTATGACATATATTATATATAATTTTTTAACATATTTACACTCTAGATCAACATTAAGGCTGGTTCGTATTTTGAATCTAACCAATTGCTTAACAGATGGGCATGTATTATTTCGGCAAAAGAGTTGAGCTTATTCGGATCCAAGCATGCAAAAGAGTCGAGTGAAGTATCTTTTCGTTGTTTGGCATAATTTTATATATGTTGATTTTCATATAAATATGTTCCATTTAATAAAAAAACTCCACTATAAACGTTTGAATAAAAAAGCATAGCATTGTATAAGAATACAGTTATCGCGTTAATTTTTTTTTATAGGAAGAAAGTATGAGTGATGGTGTTGGTACGGTTACAAAGAAACCGAAAGGTGTGGAGAATAGGCAGAAAGCAAAAGAAAAATCAAAATGGGAAAATGGGGTCTTAAAAAAGGCACCTAAATTGGCTTATTATTCTCATCAGCAATCACTCAAAAATCTTTGGCTGATTCGAATCTAACGTCCTCGTATCCTCGTCGAGCATACTATTAGTGGAATCGCCAGATAAAACATTCAAACAAGAAATTAGCTTCAACAACAGTGGTAATAACAGAAACATTACAAGTTCCAAACGACCCAGAATAGTGGAACTTTGACGATGGTCTTAGAGAAATGGTGGCTAAAGATGGATTTAAGTAAAATGATGACATCGATTTTTCTAACTCTCAAAGGCGTCTAACTCTCAAAGGTAGATCTAAGTCGATATTTATCAAAATCATATTTCTACAAAACAATGGCAAGTGGTGAAGTTGCTAAAAGTTTATCGTTAGTTTATTCGCCTTCTAAAGGTCATGTCTTCTGTGCTCCTTGCAAGTTATGTGTTGGAAATTAATTGTTCGCTACAACAGGCTTAACGATTGGAAAAATTGCAACAGCATTTCTCAACATGATAACAGTTCTGAACTTCAATATTGCGTAAGAAAATTTGTATGTAGGTTTGCAGTTTTAGAAAGAGTGGATTCAGAGCTTGGGAATCAGCTTAAAAATGAAATGGAATATTGGAGAAATATTCTGAAAAGAATTGTAGAAACTGAACTACCGGATTATGTGGCTCAGGGCATCAACAGATTGTCTTTTTAGTATCTACAGGATTGTCATTTGCGGTAACAACGAGATTATTGGTTACAAAATGAAAACTTCTTACCCTACATTGAGTTGATATTCAAATTTAAATCGTATATGGCTGGTCATCTCGATCGTTATGGAAATAAAGGGCCACATTTGTGAAAAGGGGTTTAGAATATGGTAATTCGGAGGGAATTCTCTACTAAAGAAATTGTCGATACAAGATATATTTCCAACTGACGAGATTATTTTAAGACTATTTAATGATATCTGTGACTGCGATGGCGAACAATCTTTCTCTGCTTTGAAGCGCGTAAAAAATCTGAGTCTTAAACAAGTCACATTGAATGCATTATTTCTGTTATACATAGAAAATAACATTTTGGGACGCGTAGAGTTTGAATATACTGTTAAGAAATTTATTTATTTATTTAGTCAAAAACAGTCAAAAACTGTATGTGACGTATGGGGAAGAAAATCATCTGCGCACGCTCTCTTGAGTTTCAAAATCACTTCCCAACAAATTAACTATTAATAATTGAAAGATGAAAAAATAATATTAATAATAATAATAATAATAATAATAATAATAATAATAATAATAATAATAATAATAATAAATTTAAAGAAGCGAGAGATTAACATTTCAAAAACTAGATATTTTCGTTGCCGAATTATAGGAAACTTATTTGTAACGGTAAACGAACGAACAAATTTGATTTTTCTCTATTGCTAACAAATAGAAACTCACCTTAAACTCAAATACCACTACAAGCAAAAGGAAAGCTCAACAAAACGTGCCCAGAAGCAAATCAAGGGGCCATCTCAGCATTTGCTCAATGGATCAGGGAAACTGGATAAAAACCCGATCGAGATGGGGGTCATTGACCCGGAAGCTGATGTACATTACTTGTTACGGGCATTTAAGACTTTTTAAAAAATTATACAATGCAAATGTAAACTAATTCATTATACTATATCATTGTTTTGTTAAAGTAAACATTATTTTTCTTTTTGACGATCAGTATAGTTTCTAATTGTATAGAAACAGTTTTGCAGCAGAAAAGAATTTACTTTTAACTTAAAGTTGTGTACCAATTTTAATTGTTTAATTTCATCTGGCAATGCGTTATAAAGTAACGTACATGTATTGTATGTGGATTTCTTGTACCGAGCTGTTGATACTGACACTTGATGAACATGATTTCTACATCGAGTGTTGTAACTATAAATATCAGTATTACATGAAAATCTGTTCCCACTGTTAAGTAAGTCAGTTTTGACAAATACTACAGATTCGTTAATAAATAGGCAAGGCAATAAATAGTAAGATTCCAAGCTCAATGAAAAGAGCCTTGGAGTGATCATGTGGATGGCATTTTCTCATTATTCGGATAATTCTCTTTTGCAATCTAAATGTCTGGGCACTAAAGGATGAGCCCAGAATATTATGCCATATCTCAGGCGGGAATGTACATTTGCAAAATACACGCAACGAGCTGCATGAAGACTGACAGAATTAGAAAGAATTCTGAATGCATAACATAATGAGCTTAATTTAGTGTTTAATTCTGTTATATGTACATTCCATTTGAGGTTTGATTGAATTGAGAGACCTAGAAATTTTGTTACCTTTACATCAGATAATTGCATAATGTTCATTTTCAATGGAGCATACGATAGGATGGAGCATTTGAAACGCAAAATTGCATTAAGACAGTTTTTCCTTCGTTAACTATTAATTTGTTATTACAAAACCAATTTGAAACTACTGAAATTGTACTATTTATTGTTTCTTTTTTGCAAAGAACATTCGTGTCACCGGCAAACAGAACTGTTCTTCCATTTTTAATAGATGAGGGCATATCGTTTACGTACAACAGAAAAAGGATAGGACCTAAGATCGAACCTTGTGGGACCCCATGTTCAATTGGCAAAGAATTGGAAAGATAAGTAAATAATGTCCTTTCGTGCCAGTTCGGTATTTCCACATTTTGAGATCGATGTTTAAGGTACGAAGTTATCCAATCTAGGGCAATACCACGAATTCCATAAGAAGGTAATTTTGAGAGCAAGTTTTTTTTTATAGTTTTTTATGGTTAATAACGTCAAAAGCTTTCGAAAGATCTAAAAATATCCCAATGGGATCTTCATTTTGGTCCATTGATGAAGCAACATCTTTAAGGAAAGAAAAATTGGCAGTTTCCGTAATTTTGATTTTCTGAAACCGTTTTGTGAGTCTGAAAACGCTCCGTTTTTCCCAAGAAAAGTTTCCATTCGCCTATAGAAAAGCCTCTAATATTTTTAAGAAAACTGACAAAAGAGAAACATGACAAACTGACAAGGAAGCATTGAAAATGTGAGCTAATGAGTGTATAATGACAGGTGCACACGTTTTCAATAAACAATCCGGAAATTCATCTAAACCAGATGAATATTTATTTTTTAGTTTACTGACTATTCTGAGGATTTCGTTGGAAGAAGTTTCGTACATAAACATCGTGCCGAATTGCTGGAATTAAAGCGAAAAAACGAGATTCGGTATGACAAGGCATATTTTATAAGTACACCTAAATGTTATTTAATTTTAACATCCAATTTTTTTATAATAAAATGTAAATATTCAAATATATAATTTATTTTATAATTACCTTATATTTTTAACTGACTGGCCTACTAATGTTTGTTATAGAAAATGCAAATATAGAAAAATTATATTATATTATACAATGTTTGCATCGGTTACAAATATCGTACATTTTTTATTTAAAATATTATAAATAATTTTATGCTAAAAAAGCAAATTAAAAACAGCGCTAATACATTTGACAGCCTATGGCGCACATAAGTCAAAGCACTGCGAACACGGGAAAGTAAAATTAACATGTTTCTATTATAAAGTGTTCTATTTTTTATAGTGGAAACACCCTTTTTTGTAGTGGATATTTTAGAGATTACCATCAAAGTCTTTTATATCTTGTAATCACCCTTATATACAATGTACTAGTAGGCGAGTACCAAACGGTGACTAGTCTTAAAATCGAAATGCTGGGTAGAGTTTACTTGTTTATTTTTCTACCGTTTATCTATTTTTCTATCATTTTCGATTTATATGAATTTTACCGCGAGCGTATGAACTCGACTGTGTTACAATTTTGGTCTCTCCCTCCTACTCAGTTGATATTTTTAGCAAAGATATCTACATTGAAACAATTATTCATCAATTTTCTGTGGAAGAGATGGAATCTTAGCATGAGTCACAAATTAGTAACCAAAAATATAGGCACTTTCAAAGTAAAAAACGCCTAAGAAACCAAACATCTTACTGATTGGCACAATGAAACCTCAAATTCCGCCTGCGATACCGTATATAATAATTATTTTTTAAGTTATATTTTAAGGCGTTATACAAGTGTAACTAGAAGCTTTGCCTCCTATATATACGGTGTAGTTAAATCAAAATTCTTAATATTTTCAATCGTGTAATAACGGTTCAAATTAATATTGATAAATAAATATCAGTGTATGTAATATAAACATAGATCTTAGTATTACATTTATAATACCATTCAACACGCTAGTTGAAATTAACATTTATATTTCATAAACGAATTTAATATTTGTATATTCGTTTTAATAGGAGTACGGTCAATGTATAATTTTTCAAATGATAGTATTATAGAGAAGTGATGCCAGAAGGAGAGTCTACTGCCAGTAAAATCATTCCAACGAAATAATCGGTTTTGGTTACACATTGCGATACTTCGTTTTTGGGTAACCAACCCAAGCACAATACAATACGATTTACAAGGATTTTTAATTCTACAAAAATCGAAAACGGAAGCATGTACAAGAATATTAAGTTCCTGGAGTGTCGTCGAACTTCCCTACCCGTCAAATACATTGCTGCGAGACCGATCGCATTAACGCAAGGTGTAGAACGGTGACCGCGCTGCACTTATTCCAAACCACTCACCGCTCTGGACCTGCGGTTGTTGTGTGACAGTCCCGTGCACGTTGCGGCGAGCAAGCGCCTCTGCGTGGAGATCTCGCTCTGGCGGCGTCACCGACGACTCTGCGCCCACATGCTCTTTCTCCTCCTCCCCACCCGCCCCCCTCCCGCAACCCCCCTCCCGCCGTCGCGAGCGGCTTTCAGCCTCGTGATGCGCACTCGCCAATCCCGACAACCCACCGCTCTCCCCGAGCGCGAACTTGTCTACTTCCAACATTTCTGCGCTGATGCTCTGTGAGTAAGTCCGGACTCTCGGGTACTACGTATAATCGGGAGCTGACGTGTTTGCATGCGGGGAGCAGGGTGTCTTTGACTTATTTGTTTTAATTATTCTCGTTTGCCGTTTTAATTTGTGCCTATGGACACTTGGAGCAATGTACTTGGGAAGCTAACAGTTGCGGGCTCGGCGGGGGTGAGGACAGCTTCCAAGAACACCTAGCGCATTCCACAGCCTCGCAATCAAGTCAGCTCCCAACTGTACTAGGTCCTCAATATCATGGAACGTGTCGCCGCGTCCTGCAAGGATCGATAGTTCACGTCGGGAGACTTTGAACAACACAGTATGCTCACTTGTCAAACACGACTTTGAATTTCTGAAGCAATGTTTCGAGCAAGACATGTGTAGGACTAGGAAGCAAAAAATATACAATCAAAAATTAAAAATCAAATATTCATAAATTAATAAAATTATTTTTTGAAAGACTGTGATCAATGGCATTTGCGAACAGTTAACTGTAATTCCTGATATTTCTGGTACATAATTACTTTTCTCCCGGATTACTTGCTCATGGAAGTTCTTTAATAAAGCAAAAGATTAGTTCTCGTTCACGTGCGAAGGAATTGTGTAAATTCTACTACCAAGGTACTTCTTACGACTATGGTTCAATTTCGCTTGCTTTTTTGGCATTTTTAATTTTTAAATAGACTGATTCAGCTGCTCCATGCCCAAGGTATCACAACTTTGACAGTAATTAACTTCAAACTTTTTATTAGTCCCGAGTTTTCGAAATATTAGGAAGATCAAACTAATCCTTCAGAACAGAAAATCAGCTTACTTTCCTTGTGCACTGCCACTATCAATTACCAAAATTGTCTTCAGTTCGCACCCTTTGAGTTCAGCGGTTGCAAGGTTGTTACCTTCCCTTTCCAAAGTCTTATTTCGATATGTTGTATCTACACGTTCTTCAAAATATGTATTTGAAAATTAGTGGTGCTTCATAATGGCACAGAATTTCTTGTATAAGGTTTCTATTATCTTTCATCTGGGCTAGCTTTTCGAACTTCCCACATACTTTTGCCTGCTGCCATCTATCGTCGCCCAAATAACATTTTTTTTTGACAATTTCACAACTTTTCGTTTTCTAATAGTGGAACCGAAATATTACTTCAAGAATATTAAAGAAGAGTAAATCCATGTCCTAAATGGTAATTTTCATTAAAAAAAATTGGAGACGTTTTTAAGAAAATGGCGTTTGAGCGTTTCTGAAAATGCGGAATTTTGGATTTATTTTCACAGAAAATTGTTGGGTTTCCAAGAACATTTATATGACACTACGTGCACACGTACACATAAATGTAATAATGTGAACAAACCGCCGCCAATGTAAATATATATGACGTGAGAGACAAATCAAAAATATTTCATTTTTGTAATTTTTGAAGAAAACAAAAGAATAGAGCAATTTGGCATTTGGTTACGAGAAAAACTATTTTTTTTATTTTTAATTTGCAATAATGCACGCAATATCGCACGAAAACTTCTAAAAGTTTCCAAAAAATATACATGACCTTAATGAAAGTACTTACTATGGAGGAAAAATGGTCCATGTAGAAAAAAGATTTATCTTCTATTTTGTAGATGTAGGTAATAGTCGACGAAAAAATTCACATCACGCAATTTTTAAAAATTCACAGTTAACGGTGAAAAACGAAGCTTGATAACTATCTTGATAACTGTATTTATTTATTTATTTATTTTACGTCAAAAAACAGTTAAAACTGCGTATGACGTGCTATGGGGAGAAGTGAATTGTGTGCACATTTTCAAAATAAGTCATATACTATTTGAATTTTGAATGAAAAAAAAGGCTTGTAATAAAATCTATTTTCAAGGATAAATAAGCAATAAATTTTGGGCATGTTGTCCTTCGGAATAATACTTCCTGCCGCGACAACATGGAAACGATAATGATACGATAAACGATAATAAACCCACTGAATTCTAGAAGACGTGCACAGATAATGAAGTTACATTTATATCCAGAAGCAAAACAAGGGGCCATCTCAGCATTTGCTCAATGGATCAGGGAAACTGGACGAAAAACCTGATCGAGATGGGGGTCATTGTCCCAGAAGCTGCGATATAATACTTGTTACATATTGTTTAGAATTATACAGTCCAATGGTAAATAATACATTGAATATCATTGTTAAAATTAATGTTAGTTTCCTTGTGATGCTCAGTATAGTCTCTAATTGTATAGAAACAACTATGCAGCAGAAACGATTTTATTTAGGATTTAAACTTTTTTATCGAATTTAATCGTTTATTATATTATTGAAAACACATGTAAACATAAATATTATAATGTGAACAAATTGCCGTTAATGTAAATATTAACAATGTGAGAAACAAGGTAAAAAAATACATTTTGTAATTTATGTCATCGGATAGGGTGCTCTTGGTAGTACCCCTACCAAAAATGTAAAGAAAAAGTTTGGAGCCTTTTTTCAGAAAATATTGTTTTTGTAATTTTTTAAAATTTAATGTAAAGAAATCGTCTCTAATGTAAATATTACGGACGTGAGAGACAAGTAAAAAAATTACATTTTTGTAATTTTTGAAAAAAAACAACAATAGAGCAATATGGCGTTTGTGTCATCTTATAGTGTAGTACATGTAGCACTATTCGTATCAAAAATTTAAAGAAAAAAATGTGGTTCTTTTTTCGAGAAAATCTTGTTTATGTAATTTTTTACTAATGCACACATTCCAAGCAATATTGCGGAAAAACTACTAAAAATTTTCAAAAAAAATATAGATTATCCTAATGAAAAAACTAACTATGGAGAAAAAATTTTACCTGAAGGAAACATCTCTATCTTCAATTTTGCAACTGTAGGACGACGCGGGAAAAATTCAAACCTTCGAAACTTTCAAAAAGTGAGAGTTAACCCTGAAAATCGGACCTACGCCACATTTATAAGTATATTATACTCTAATCTTACAAGAAATTTAAAGAAAAATTTTCGAGCCGTTCTTGAGAAAATTTTGAAAATGTCACTAGTACTTCATGTAAATTACCCCCAAAAATTAATTAATGTTTTTCAAAACCATAGAGCTTCGACTCAGGCCAGATTCACAGAGGTTTATTAAGTTAGGAAAAAATGTTATTCATAGTACGCTTAGTGTTTTTCATGTACACCCAGACAAACGGACATTTTGCCATCAATTGATTTTTCGGTAACAAGGACCCACCAAAAATGGATTCTGGCTACACCACGTGTTAGAGGATTTTTTTCTAAATTTAGTAACTGGATTTATCCTCTTTTTCGTCACCAGGACCTGGCAATGAAATTTTTCTGCCAAAAATTGCAGTTTTTTCGCGCAGCGTTACATAACTGTATCTATACTACGTATATTACTTCGTATACGAGAAAGTAAAATCAATAGTGCACGCGCGTCACTGGCGAAATACGAATTCATAATGTCGGTGTCCAAGAAAAGACACGTCTCTTAATAATATTACTGTTTAGTTTTGTGATGAAATATGCTTAGAAAGTTCTATTTTCACTAGAAAATTTCATATAAATCACAACAAAGTCCTTAGACAGAGTTTTTGGCCAGCGAAATCAACGTTCAGAATAAACTGTTCTTCTACAAAATCTCAGTTTTTTAGATGTGTCACTTTTGTTGTACATTGATGCAATCGTGCACAATGTTTTTTGAGTAACATAGAAACTATCATTCTTTCGTTCAAAAAAATGAAAGAATTAAATAAAATAAACAATAGGGAAGTTTTCCTGTGGTATCAGGGAAAATGTAAGTATCGCTTAAAAAAGTAAGAAACGATAAAAGGAACTTACAAAACTGATGCTAGAGCATATCCTGTCTAAATGAGGTCAAAATGTCACTGGTTCATTCATGAAGGCAACGCTGCCGAGAGGAAGTTGCAAATATTCTCTCTCCCGACTATTTCCTGCCCACAGTGGCCCACTACGTATTTATGAGATCCCTGATCGTAACCCTTGACTGTTTTTCCCGCGGGGCGAATGGAGCAGGATGAACCCATCTCATCTAAATCTTTCGAAGGACCATTAATATGTTTCAGTTACTGGGAGTTGCCAAGCTCTAAAACGTACAATAGAATAATGATTTGATTTCATTTGAATTATTTTCGTCAAAAACAGTAAAAGCTATGTATGTGACGTATGGCGGAGAATTATAATCTGCGAACGTTTGATTGAGGTCCAGAATTTCTTCCCCACTTATTTACTTACTATACATAGTAGTTGATTGGCGAATAAAAGTAACAATAGAGCGAAATGTTTCAAAACTATACTTTTTCGCTTTCGAGTTGTATAAAACTTACTTGAATCGGTAAACGAATTACAGATTTGATTTTATAGTATTGTTAACAAAATAGCAACCCGGTTCTACTCCTATCACAACCAGCAAAAGAGGGACTTAACAGAACACGCGCTTAGTTAAGCTACTTGTGTCAGGAAGCAAAACAAAAGGCTATCTCAGCATTTGCACAATGGATCAAGGAGAATGGCCGTAAACCTGATTGAGATGAGCGTCATAGGCCAGGAAGTTCAAGTACTACTCTGAATTTTACAGACATATTTAGTCTTTCAAAATTATACAGTACACAATTTAACTAATTCATTAGGTATCTTATTTATTTATCTATTTATTTATCTTACGTCAAAAAAGTTAAACACTGTATGTGACGTACTACAATAGGTAGAAGTAAATTCTGGGCACGTTTTCAAAATTCTGTGATCCGTATCCTAAGCCATATACTACTTGACTTTTCAATGCAGAAAAATATGCGCGTTTTTTGCAAGGATTGTTAAAAAAAGTATTCCCTCCGATATAATAAAATATATTTTCAAGGCTAAATCAGCAATAAATTTGGGGTCTTATCTCTCTCATTATGTCTTTCGTCAACGAATAATACTTCCTGCCGCGACAATGGAGAGAGATAATGAAGTTACATTTACGTCCAGAAGCAAAACAAGGGGGCCGTCTCAGCATTTGCTCAACGGATCAGAGAAACTGGACGAAAAACCTGATCGAGATGGGAGTCATTGACCCAGAGGTTGCGGTGCAATATCTGTTCCAGGTTGTTTAGAAGTATACAGTCCAATGGTAAATAATAATACATTGAATACCACTGTTAAAATTAATGTTAATTTCCTTATATGCCCAGTATAGTCTCTAATTGTATAGAAACAACTATGCAGCAAAAAACGATTTTATTTAGGATTTAAACTTTTCTATCAAATTTAATCGTTTAATGTCATCTGGCAAAGTGTTGTAAAATAATGTACATGTATTGTATGTGAATTTTTGTAATGAGCCGTTGATACTGTCACCTGATGAATACGATTACTACGTCGAGTGTTATAGTTATAGACATCGGCGTTTACTGAAAATATATTCCCGCCCTTAAGCAAGTCATTGTTGACTAAAACTACTGATTCGTAAAACAACAAACAAGGTAAAGTTAAAATTCCTAGATTAATAAAGAAAGACAAGAATCACGTGGGTGGGACTTGCTTATTATTCGAACAATTCTTTATTGTAATCTAAGAGTCTCGGAGCTATAAGATGTATTCCCCCAGAATAGTATGCCATATCTCAGGCGGGAATGAACATTCGCGAAATATACACGTCGAGCACTATGAAGGCTGACTGGATTGGGAATAATTCTGAACGCATAGCATAATGAACTTAATTTTGTGTTCAATTCATTTAAATGGGCGTTCCATTTGAGGTTTGACGGAATTGAGAGCCAAAAAAATTTTGTATTCTCAACATCAGTCAATGGTACACCGTTCATTTTCAATGGAGTACACAATTGTTTATTTTAAATGGAAAACTGTATTAAAATCGTTTTCTTTTCATTTACTATTAATTTGTTATTTCGGAACCAATTTGAAACATCTGATATTGTACTATTTACGGTTTCTTTATTGCAAATAATGTTCGTATAATCCGCAAAGAGAACTGTTCTTCCGTTTCGAATCGTTGAGGGCATATCATTTACGTAAAGTAGGAACAGAATAGAGCCTAAAATCGATCCTTGAGGAACTCCTAGTGCAATTGGCAAAGAGTCAGAAAGGTGCGTACATAATCTTTCATCATTCCAATAAGGTATTTCCTCTCTTTGAGATCGTTTTTTAAGGTACGAACGTAACCAATCTAGGGCAATACCACGGATTTCATATGAAGGTAATTTTGAAAGTAAAGTGTCAAGATCAATGACGTCAAAAGCTTTTGACAGATCTACAAATAATCCAATAGGTGCTTCGGTTTGGTCCAATGATGTGACATCTTTAAGAAAAGAAAATATGGCTGTTTCCGTAGATTTTGATTTTCTGAATCCATGTTGGTAATCTGAAAGCGCGTCGTGTTTACTGAGAAAGGTTTCCATTTGTACGCAAAAAAGTCTCTCTAAAATTTTTGAAAAAACTGACAGAAGAGAAATAGGCCGATAATTTTGAATTTCATTTTTGTTGCCTTTTTTGAAAACCGACATTATCTTAGCTGTTTTGAAAATATCTGGAAACGTTCCGGTGCATAAGGAAGCATTACACATGTTAGTTATCGGTTGTATAATGGTTGGCGCACAGGTCTTTAACAATCACTCCGAAAATTCATCTAAACCGGACGAATATGTATTTTTTAGTTTGCCGATTATTTTGAGAATTTCATTGGAAGAAGTTTCGGAGACGAACATCGTTTCTAAAGTTTTTGGGAAAATGTCTGATATTGAATTTTGTGGCTGAAGATGCTTAGTGAGATCGGCAGCAATTCTCGAAAAGTATTGGCTAAAGAGACTAGCCACTTTTGCCGGATTATTCGCAATTCTAAATTCGCAAATTATTTTAAAACAACATTCTCTACAAGGTTTTACATTTGATTTGGTCGTATTTTTTATTATAGTCCACATTGCTTTTGTTTTGTTATTTGAGTTCAAAAATCCTGATCGCATTATTTTAGGCTTCCTGACTTTTTTAACAATGATTTGTATCTTTAAAGTAGATGAGGAAATTTTGAGATACGTTATGATGTTTAGAAATGAAAGAAAGAATTCGCTTGTTTTTACAAGATGTTCTAATCCCTTGTGTTATCCAAGAATTGCTTTTCCGTGAATTATTTAATTTTCTCTTTTAAAGAGGAAAGCAAGTGTTGAACTGAAATGAAAGAGTTGAAAAAAAAGAATTATATTAGTCGTTTGTATCAACAAGTATTATAAACCGCAGCCTTTGACTAATCCATCAAGTAATCAATGAATAATTTTATTTTACGTTTAGTAAACAATCTAATCATACGTGTATTATTTATTGCGTCAGTGTTTGCATTTCTTATAATGGTAAGAATTTGTGCATCGTGGTCGCTGTATCCTTAATCTTTTGTTTCAACTTAATATCGAGTAGTAGTTTTGTAAATTATAATTTGATCCATTGCCTTTATTTAATTTAGTGTGGTACGTGTAAGTACATTTATTGTAATATCTTAACTGAAGGAATTGAGAAACTTTTCTTTCTCGCAAGATTTGACATGAAAATCAATGTTAAAATCTCCGCATACAACAATGGATTCAAAAGAACGATTGTTGACTTTATTAAGTGTTATCTCCAGTTTTTCTAAGAACAAGATATAATCTGCAGCTCTCCTTTTTGGAAGCCTGTAGAAGCAAAGTAATATCATTTTTAGCGAAGGAAGATGAACAACAGAAGTTTCGAAAACATTTTCAATGAAACACATTTTTAATTCCGTCTAGGCGATAAATATAATCGATATTATTTCTAACGTAAATACAAGAACCCCCATATGTAGGATCTTTATGCGATTGTCTCTCACTACAATAAAAATCTGCGTGGTAAATGTTTGGAATTGGGAAATGGTAAATTCATTACGAGATAACCAATGTTATGTAAAGCACAGAGTGTTCGTTGGATTTAAATCGCTCTGTAGAGCTGCCTTGATAAACTCATATATTTGAAACGGATTGAACATTATGGTGCAGTATGTTTCTCTTTTGCAAGTACCTACACGAAAGTTTTTCTGCTGCATCTGACTATAGTTGCTATATATTTACTTCTTTTTTACCTAGAGTGCGTGGTCGAAGGTTATGTGTCCCAGTAGTGACAGGTTGTGAAGAAATTGGGGCATCAGGTGTAGATGAATTGGTAGTGGGAATGGGAAAAACAGGAGTATGTTCAGAGGAGGAGGTAAGAGGGTTCGAAATAAGGGTGGGGGGTGGAGATCGTAAGAAAGGAGAAAGGGAAGGAATTTTTAGCAATGACACTGCGTAGGACTGGAGTTGATGATGTATTGTGCAAGAATGTCACTGACTGCATGTATTCCAGCAAGGTTCACGTGAAGACCATACCGGCTGAAGTGTTTTGCTCAGAGAAAATTAATTTCAAAAAGTGTTATATTTGTTTCTTTCAGTTGCAATTTTAATTGTTGGTTTGCGTGCTTAATCTCACCGCATAGTGTTGGTCTGTTGTACCAGAAGGGCAAAGTCGAGACTACATTGTTAGTATTTTGGGCGGCACAGTGTTATTTGTTTACATGTTGTTCAGGTATAAAGTTACCGCCCAAGTTAATGTCATTCTGCTCTTCTATGATAATGACTGTGTCCTGATTGGAGTCTTCGTGTGGGTGTCCAACTCTGCAGTCGCATCTGCAAGCCTCCTGTTAGGTTTAAAAATAGATGAGACTGAACAGTTGGAGGGTAACTTCCTACTGAGAATGGAGGAAAGATGACGGCCATGGCTGTTAGCTAAAATAAGTACCTGTTTTTTAGGTTCAGTAGGAATGTCTTTGTTTTCAAGTGGGCGAGGATGCGCAGCTTTACGTGTTTTGGTTTTGACGCGCTTTCTAGCCTGTTTGCGTTGGCTTGTGCATATATTTGTCGATAGAGAAAGGTTGTAAAGATCAGGAAGGCGAGCAAAATCTGTTTAAAATCTAAAATACTACGTTTGGTTTGTGTTAAAAATAATATTATTTTTCTTTTTGATAAACAGTATTGTCTCTAATTGTATAGAAACATTTATGCAACAAAAAATATATTGATATCGTAGGCTTCTGCGGCCAGAGTCATGACCTTCAGGGCAGTACAGCCCTGAAGAGGACCGCGATATGTCGGTCGAAACGTCGGCACCCCAGCCTTCGACGCGGCGTCACCCGGACAGCCCAGATCAGAAAATATATTCCTTCCGATACTTGTGAATCGGTTTGTTATTGCAATATATTGTTTTTAATTGTAATCACATGTGGCAATGTGGTGTAAAGTAGCGTACACGTATAGTTAGATTATTGTAGTGAGCTGTTGATTATGGCATCTAATGAATACGAATCCTACAACGTGTGTTGTAACTATAAATACGTTTTGAATGAGAATATGTTCCCGCTCTTAAGCAAATATATTTTGACAAAAACCACAAATTCGAAAGTAAATACGCAAGAAGATTACAAAATCAGTGAAAAAAGGTTTACAGAAATCACTGTGATGGCATTTGCTTATAATTAGTAATTCTTACGTACTTCCCTCTTACTTCGTAAGAAGAGACAATTATGTAATTGTGCTCCGGAAAACGGCGAAATTGCTGCAAAAACCCTATCCCCTCCTATTGTCGAGCCCAGGTCACGAAAAAGTGGATAAATTCTTATGCAAAGTATAATAAATTATTTTCTCTTACACGTGGTGTAGCAAGGATCCCTTTTTTACGGGTCCTTGATACCTCAAAATTGATTGAAGCAAAAGTCTGTCCGTCGGTGGTCAACGCTAGGGCCTAAACCGTTCAACCGATTTTCTCCAAAATTGATATTTCCCGATCAGTTTGAACGAACTCAAGGATTTGGAAGTTTCAAACGGATAATTTTATTTTTGAAAGTAGTTACTTTACATGAAGCCTCAAAAACATTTTCAAAACTTTCCCAAAAGTGGCACCAATTTTTTTTATTAAACGTTGCCTTCGGATACCGTAAGAGGTGAGGATACCGTGTAGGTCTCATGTTCACTGAAATCCCTGATTTTTCCACAATTGCAAAAGTACAATTTTTTGGCTTATTTCTATAACTATAATATTGAAGATAGAGATGCTTTCCTTAATGAAACCTGTTCATTAAAGAAAGACCTTGAAATAAGGTCATTGAAAATATTTCAAAAATATCAGTAGTTTTTCCGCAATTTTTCGCGAAATATAGCCATTTTTTTCAACAATTTTTTTATTTAAAGCAGCACCAAATTTTTTCTGTAAATTTTCTCCTCGTGTGTATAAAGGGTCGATAAAATCTATGGTGCTAGACTCATATTCGGCGAATCCTTTGTAGTATCGAAAATCGCAAAAAGTTAAAATTTCAAAATTACAAAACTGTAGAAACAGATTTTTGCTTTAGACAGTCTGTTCCAAAATATCAGGTCTAAAAAAGCTCATGTACAATGATTTGAAAAAACAAGTAGTTTTCACGTCATTAGAGCTTGAAATTGATGCATTTAATAAAAACATTTTCTCAAAAACCCCTCCAAATTTTTCTTCAATTTTTCCCCATGGATCAAAGAAGGGAAGCTTAAAGGTATCGCGCGGGTCTCGATTTCGTTGCCATCTCTAAATTTTCGAAAATGACATGGATTAGAGCCAAAATTTATTGCTTATTTATCCTTGAAAATAGATTTTATGTATGTACTGTGTTAGCACCGCTAGTTTTTACGAACTAAAGGTCTGATTAATGTAGTTAATGTAGTTATTGCTTCTCCAGATCAGTCTGCCACTTCTGAGGAGGAAATGTACTACATTCGCGACGAGTTGCATGGACGCTGAATTTGAAAGGATTGTGAATAGTGATTATCAGAATTAATTGAGACTGCTTAGTACTTCGAAATACCAACAAGGAATACGGTTCGAAAAGGGAAATTTTAAGAAAAAAAATTATTTCTTCATTTTCAGTTGAATATTTACATACAATAATTGTTTCGTGATTTTTTTCAGTTTAATTTCAGGGTTTCACAGATTTCGGTTACCCTCCGCTGAAAAAGTCCAAGTGAGCACTTGATTATCTTTTTTTAAGAAAAATACAACTTCTTATTGACCAGTGGCGAATCCGTGCGAGGGGACAAGAGGGGCACCCCCCCCCCTCAGCCAACATTTTTTTTAAATTTTACTGTTATTTTATTCAAATAATAACTAGCTGAAGTACCCGGTGTTGCTCGGGTATTTATTACAGTAAATTATTTTACATGAAGAGGAATTCAATCTTTTCATGCCATGCGGCGGGACCTACCTCTATTTCATCCATTGTATCCCTTCTCCGCCCTACTCCCTGCCATGCTCTGCCCGGCCATGCTACAATAACTGTCTTCTCTTGACTCCCATTTGGAAATTTCCGGATTACCTCGCTCACTTTTCCACAAATAATTACATTTTTCTTGTTTGAAGTTCCAGTATCTAAACATTCACTTTATAACTAAAAGCAATGAACAAATAGAAACTACGAAATAAAATACTTGTAAACTCACATATATAATTTTTGTGGAGTTTTATATAATATTCCAACACTATCAATAAATTGTCACGTAAAACTTATCCTATTTTTATATTTTTTCTTCTATTGTATTCATGAAGAAAGTTTTGAAATTGATCTGTCAACTCGTGACTTTGAAGGGACTTACTGTTTTAAGCTGAGTATAACATGCAGAAGTTCATGCACGGGTACGGTAGTTGGTAGATCCGGAGTAATAGTTATAGATGTCATAACGTAATTGATGAATCTTAATCAGAAAATAAATGAAAATACTTGTATCAATTCTGAAACATAATTACCAGCTTTTATAATTCTGAAGACGACAAAAATATATATGCTTAATGTTCTACGTGCTAGTAACATGTAGTATAAAACTTATTTGTTCAGGTAAATCAATTCATCATGCGACTGATATATTAGAAAACTAATGATCCACCAACATTACGTTATGTGTAAATAATAAATTGACAATGCACAGAGCCACATAACAAAACAATATTAGCATCATTATTTTATCTCAAGTGATAGAGATTATGGATCCTAAAATATGAATAATAGAAACTAAGGACTCCCAAATATTATTTGCTTAGACAAAAATATTTTTAGACAAATTAATTTTTGCTTATTTTTGTTTTGAAAAATATGAATGAACTCATTCATTGGGAGAAATTGATATGCAAAAGAACTTTAAAGATTAGTCTTAATATGTAAATGATCTTCCTAAATTACATATCACTGCACAGATATCCATCTCATATTGAAGAACAAATTTTACTGGGTTTACAAAAACTTAAATTACTATTCATTTTTCCAGTTTGTAGAGGAGAGCTGAATAACAGAAACAAAGGAGTTCCAGATTGTTTTATTTGCTTAGACAAAATATTTTTAGATAAATTAATTTTTTCCAATTATTTATTGAAAAATATATATGAATTCATTCATTAATTCATTCATTATATTACATGCAAAACAACTGCACAGATTAGTCTTAATATTGTAATGATCATTGCTTAATTACCAACCAC
Source organism: Teleogryllus occipitalis (assembly GCA_011170035.1). Lineage (NCBI taxonomy): Eukaryota > Metazoa > Arthropoda > Insecta > Orthoptera > Gryllidae > Teleogryllus > Teleogryllus occipitalis. Next base: position 417,538 of record BLKR01000641.1, on the reverse strand, counting down.
TGCACTAAACTTCTTCACATCAGAAGAAAAACGCACAACTGCAATTAATATGACAAACAACTGTACAGATTTATCTTAATAGGTAAATGATCATTCCTTAATTACACACCACTGTTCAAATATTGAAGAAAAATATTTACTGTATGGAGTGAAAACATACACATTTTTCATTTTATCAATTTGAACCTAAGAACTGTGTAAATAGTCAAATTGAGAGTCTTAATGAACAGCTGCCCTACTACTTAGAGAATTATTCATATTTCTTCCCGTCATGCAGTATTATTTTCAATGGGGCGAGTGAGTACTTCAGCAAGTCGGATCTTCCCTCTGAGTAGCCGATTCAAAATTTTAGTAGACTGCCTATCTCTTGGCATTTGTAATCGGTTTTGACAATTGTGACACTCGTTTAATCAAACAATTCGGTTGTCACAAATTTCTGTAAAAGAAGACGTTGTTTAGATTGTATACGATATCTATATATTGTACATTGGACATTACTGTATATCCTGTACTGTATATTATTGTACTTTTTATTCTCTCAACCTACCTTAATTATTAAACACTTTCAAACTCACAATGATTTCTTGCCACTTTGTGTATAACACGGACAAAGAGCAATGCATGAACATTGACATTCTTTACCACTTCAGTCTTTCTTTCAAATGTTCACACAGGGACATTACATATCCTTATTTAAACTCAAATGAATTTCGTAATAATTCTGGACATTGATGAAATCAGTAGTAGATCTCAGACGTCTTCCTCTGGTGGCGCGCAGCAGAGCTATTGGCATTGGTGCACTCTTGAATCTGTGATGTAAAGCTAGGCAAAAAGTGTCCAGAAAAGTAATTATTTTGAAAATATATTACTGTTTATGTTTGTAAATCATAGCCTATAGTACTCTAGGCCTTTAAAGGATGCTAGCACAAAAGTTTCATTGGCATTGGTTCAGTAGATTCAGAGATTACCGCGCTGTAAGACAACGCACTTCTGTCTTTATATATAAGTATATTAATATTAATTATAAGGTAATATATATTACCTTATATAGATCACTTCATATCCTACGCTAATTCCCTTTGTAAGTTCGCTCGTATTTTCTCATGCTAACAGTTAAAACTAATTGTGCTAAAGAATGACACAGACTTTCTCGTAGTAATCGGTTGTCTAATTCATTTGGTCTGGGTTAGGTTTTCGATTTCGCCTTGGTTACCCTTTATGGCCACTCAAACTATATTATTTCAATTTTTCGGCCCCTAATGGTCGAACTTAAAAATATCTACAAGAATATCATAGAAGAATAGCCATTCTTATTGAAACCCATTTAGTCTCATATTGTAATAGCTTGTTTTAAGTGATTTCATGCTGTCGCCCAAAAGGTTGAGAATTTTGCCGCTACCTTGCAATCTACTGTTGCAATTGACCGACAGAGGGCACTGCGCAGGCTGCGATGAACGTAAATTGCATACTTGACCAGCTCAGCCAGTCCCGAATTTATGACTGTTAAGCGAGTTTGGCGTGTAATATTGAAATTCTCGATCATTTTGACAACGACCTTCGAAGAAGAAAGTTCCCTCGGAAGCAAGACTGGTATTACACGCGTTCGTTCCATATATGTGAAACTGACGATCGAAAAGAGCTCATTAAACGTCTTTAAATATTGATTGTAAATTGATCTCGAGGTTAGGTTAAGAAGAGTGAATAATTTCACTCTTAATTTAAGAAGAATGAATGTTTCATTTCAATTATACGTTATTGGTGAGACGACTTGCGTATGTACTAACAACTATGCAACGCACTGAACTTGAACTATGTAATACAGTGTGCCAGGAATGTCTCTCCTCAGGGAACCGAATCAGGGCCTCCCATTCAAAACTGCATGTATGCTGGTAGCAACGATGTCATTGGAAAACAAGTGAAGGGGACAACACTTCTAACATCTATTATGATCGTGGTGAGTACACAATTTACATTTTCAAGTCGCAGCTCGTACTACTACTCGCGAAACTTTTCTTGAACGATGGTTTGAAGAAATGCGGGTGGAGTGGGGGGTATTAGTTACAAAGTCGGCCACTAGAGTATTTACAGTAATGACAATTTCTGGAAAATCAAAGTCAAACCTGCTACGTGTGCGGCAAGGTCATCCATAGATTAACATCCATGGGTCATCACTCTGGGTGGGCAACTAGCAAGGACACTAGATAGAAGTTTTAGGTGCCTCCCATGAAGGACCTGGACCTGCCGCCTCAGCCATTTCTTTAGATAATGGTAATAAAGCTGAACAGTTGTCGATAATGAAAGCAATTAGCTTTGACTAGCTTCTGTTTCGCGCCAACGAAGTTTTAATGCTTGGAATGTTGCCATGAGTGCTCGCTGCGAGCGTTTGCCTTCAACTGTTTATTGGTCAAGGGAGGGGGAAGCGAGGTCATCGTTCAAGAAAAGTTGCGCGAGTAGTACAACATAATGTCTATTACACACAGGAAGGTGCCACTGCGGAGGGACTGTCCTGGCACTATATAAAAGACACTAACGCAAGGCGTATTTCTTTACAGCTTCTATTTCTTGTTTCGTCTATCATGACTATTATTTATTCTTACCTAATCCAACAGAGAATATTAAACTCTTTTCAAAGACTACTGAATGAAAGAAGGCATTCACCGGACGAGTGAACGCATGAATGTGCATGATATCGAAGCAGGGACTATGTGAACGGGGCCTCGACCTCGCCCGAGGAGTCGGCCATTCGCCAAGCAGCTGAAGAACGGAAGGATAGTGGAGTGAGTCCTTCAACTGCCAGCAATTACTTGTATTCGCCTATTTCTTCCGCTCGTTAAAAGCATGGAAATACAAAAAGTTTAGACGGAATGTTAAAATACTATTCTGTTATTTTCTTAACAAGCTCAGCTATGTAGAATCAAGGTCGTACCGCCAGAGAGCACATTTGAAAACCGAGGACGACGTTCCCTGAAGCCAGGTATTGAAAGTTATAAGAATAACTCTAGTTTTGTAATCCAAATGTGAACAGGAAAATAAGCAAACGTGAACAGCCACTGTAATTATATATATATATATATATATATATATATATATATATATATATATATATATATATATATATTCATAAATAAACCTCTGAATATTTGAAACCTGTTTGTAACTAAGAAGGTTAATATTTTGTTTGGAAAGAATAATAATAAAGACAATTTCTATTTCAAGATAATGTTTAAACAAACGTCTGTTCAAATAAACCGAGTATCTATTGTATATATGTAAATTCCTCTCGAGGAAGAATACATGTTATAAGCCCTTTCTGATTATGAATGGCGTAATTCAATGTGGACAATTTCATAACCTTCATTTCAAATAAGCATGGTATTGGAATTGTTAATTTTTATTATTTCGTGAAGTTTGAACTTTTCATATTCTGAGGTCTTACGCCGATTCAGGTCGGTTAACATTCACACTAGCAATCCTATTCACATATACCGGCAATACACTTTTGTTTGAATACTCTTCTACGGATACATTCATCCCCAAATATCTTATTTTTCAATACGAATGTGTGTACAACACACGATGCAGATAGAGAAAATAAACGTGTTTTTGTTCTGACCCCTAATTTTTTATTGGTGTTCTCTTCGGATTGTATAAATTTAATTCATAAGGAGCTTTTCTATTACACAGTCCAAAACGTCAACAATGTTTTTTGAATGTGTTGTCTATTTGGAAAATGCACAAATCTCCACCCACACCTCATTGACAAGATCAAGACCACCTACTCACAAACAATACTTTCATTTTCGTATTGTATGAACGAATGCATCGAGGTTCTATCTTCTCTTGACTGAAAACAAGTATTGCGACGAATTTAACATTCTTCTCCGAAAATCGTAACAAACTCTGCAAGTTCTATTCCATCGCGGAACATCTTTTAGTTTCTTATATTCATGAACAAAGCCCGTTCTTGATAGATTCTACTTACAATAACCTAAGTTTTAAAAGTGAGACACCTCAATACCAGACGCAAAACAATCTGAGGATATGCTCACGAAAGGAATAAATCCTCGGTTTTTATACATATGGATGTGAGCACATGCTCTACTGAAAGAAGTGACTAGGAAAATGAGTATTTTCTCAAGTTTGAGAATTGACTCATTTTTTTAGAGTATTCTGGGAACTTTTATTCATACGCTACCGAGCATCAGTTCGGAAAACGCGAGTAAATAGCATGTGCTCATTTTTATTCATACCACCCGATATTAGTTATTTATGATACGAGTGGTAAAAATGACATTTTATTTTACGAGTAGGAAAGATAGCGTCATAAGACCGATAGGACGAGTGGTGCAGTTCTACATAAAATCACTTTAACTGCTTGTGTCATGCACTGTTTTAGACAGCCTTACTGACTTTCATTCGAATTCAAGAATAGAGATCACCTAATTCAAGTACATAAATCACATATCACAATTTACATTAAGGTCAATAGTAGTTTTTGCGGTCAGACAAAAGTATTTTGTTTTCTTTGTTGCATTCACAGTTTTATATGCACATTTGAGCACTTTTAGCATTAGTGCTAAACATTGAACTTCAGCACTCTGTGCATGCTAAAAAAGAAACCGCTTTTACTAGTTAGTAGCTTTCTGAAAAACGTATCAATCGTAGATGATAAAGATAAGGTGACCAATCGCCCTCCTGCAGGGAAGACAGTTTTTCTTTTGCAAGTTCTCTCCTTCCTCGGAAAGCGTCCTGCTTTACGATATTTTAAAACTGTTAATCTCTGAATTCAGAGATGCCGCGCCGAAATGTTACGCGTAATGTGACGGTTCGGTTGGGAAAAGAGTGATTAGTGTGGGAGATCGGCGGAATCCCACCGTTTTCAGCGGATTTTCAACTCGTATAACTCGTATACCGAGGGGGAAAAATTACTTCCGCGGACAGCGGAAAAAACTGTGCAAAATAGTAGAGATGGAGGAAAATCAGCGATCTTTTAATTATTCATTAACCATGAATTTTGTTACAAAAAATATTTTGTTCTAAAAAAATTAAAGTTTTCACAGAAATGTGTTCGAAAATTGTTAATAACATTGACTGCTGTGAAGCGTTTCTATCGGCGGTGTATCTGTATCTATTTCATACACATACTTCCAAAATACTTTTTCACAATAATCATTCTTGAGAATAATTTTTTTATTCTTGGCGTTTCCACAAATTATTCACAGCAACTATTGTGAATATTTACTGAACACGCCCGATCCATCTTATAAGGTGGAATAACACGAGACTGTTACATTCAAGAATGAGGTGAATAATTTTGTTGACGCAGTCGGAGTAAAACTCTTTAAAGAGTTGTCGGGTTGGGCTCTTTTCTTCTTGATTTTACCGCATTCAAATATCGAAATTAACAGGATAAACGAAATTATTTTTTATTAGTGAATATTATTCTCAGGTATGTACAATTCACATTCTATTGATTAATTCATTCAATTTTATACTACCCTGTTTTAAAAAAGTGTAAAATAATTTAAATATAGATTTAGAAAAGTTTTATCGCTTTTGTTATAAAATTTTTAGTTTCAGTTATTCATTTTATTTGTTCATTGCATTGTTGTGTGCACTTGCATTGTTCGTGTATATCTATATTTTATTACGTGCTCGCCCTAATTACTTTCTCATATAAATACGTATTTACTGTAACCGCTATCTCGCGTTTACAAGCATGAGTATTTCCAATTTAACTTCTTGTCACTGTGGAGCGCTGTAACTATGATAAGAGTACTCGCATTGACCACTGGAACGCGCAGATAATTGTCACCGCTTCAGAAATGGTTCCCTTCAACGCACCGTCCAATCACAAATTTCTTCGACAAGCTCGCAAATTACGATGAAGAAATAAATTCTCGTCCATTTTGCCTGTAATCTGCGAGGAGAAAGGTTGTACTGGAAGATTGCCGACTACGGAAGAAAGCGACGGATAACGTCTTCTAAAAAGCTCAGTAGAGATAATGAAATTACAATTTACTGAATGGAAATATTTAACGGAAATATTAACGTATCAACAATAATCATGAAATTCCACGCGAAGTGTACCATGTAATTTCAAACGAAGAATTATAGCATGCGCATGTAACTTTGGCCGAATTCGCGACTAATTAGTTTTTCCTCATAGCTTTTTTTTTCTTTTGCCTTCCTTTCTTTCCTACGTGACGCTGACGCAAAAGGACTAATTTTCGTTTTGGAAAACGAAATATACGACGCGACCACACTACTACGCGAGGTGACGGAGCTCAAGATAGAATTCTTCGCTGCGGCAGCGACGCCACGCCAGGAGACTCGGCGGTCTGACCTTGGTTGGGGGGACGCCAATATTTCAGACGACTGCGTGCAGATTTAAAACGACCAGTGGTATCGTGAGTTGCAACGTTCTGCTTTGAACTGGATTGCCATTTTCCCTTGTTAGCGTATCTGGCGTAATTTAGCTAGAAGCTACATTTTGCAAGCAAAATGAACATAATTCTACATACTTTAGGTGGTGTACATGATTGAAGTCACTACTGTAGAAAGTGTAATTCATTCAAGGACTGTCCTAACTGAAAACAGATGATTTAACATTTTAAAGTTATTGTAAATTTCACGCTAAAGATTTCTTAGGAATTAACGAATTCTTCCGAAGCCAAAGAAAGTGTTAACTTGATGTTACATTTTTATAACATCAAAGAATGCATTCTAGTTACTTACTCACTGGCGTACTCTTTGTGAGATTTCTTTGAAAAGGGTATTAGAATCATGTTGTAACTGAAACTTTTTTAAACTGGTTTATACAATTTAATGCAATTGTATATAAGTCGAGGAAGTTCATTTTTAATTTACACAAGAGTTGCTACGTACTGTATAAAAATTATTTAAGAGGCGTATATCCCGATTCTTTTTTTTTTAATGTTGTGCATTTTTGTACATAAGGGTGTATCTGTATGTTCATTCTTTTTCAGATAGTGTACCTTTTCTTTTGTCTCTGTGATTAGAGTATTATCATTTGTAAGTTTGTATGTCACAAGTGCTAGTTTGTGATGTAATCCAATTCAACGATCACCGCCATTCTTTTCAAAATTTTGTAGTTCTAAGAAAGAATATACTCTCCTTGATAATTTTTCAAAAGTACCTGGTCTTTCTTTTCATTAGTATCGAAAGACGACCCCATACCCTGCATTACAGTGGGAACATTTCAACTGTAATAAAACTAGTGACATCTATTTTTAATACAAATGCCACTCATAGAGCAAATATAATCTTCTGCGCGAGTCATTCATCCAAAAACCTCGCATCAAAGCGGGGAGTAAGGAAAGTGACAATACGGAGTAGTATACGTATCATAGAGAAAGTTATGCAATGCAGATGTAATGCAGAAAGTTATGTAATGAAAATCGATTTCGAGATTTCAACTTGTTTTGGATTCCCTCCGATGCCCAAAAAGTGTTGTTTTTCTTCAAAATGTCCTTCTGTCTGTCCATCTGTTCATCGATCCCTTCGTCTGCGAACACTACCAGTCCCTAAACCATACGTAGGATTTTTTCCTAATTGAAGAAATCCCTGACCATCTGGCTCTAGTTGAAACATTGTGAAACCGCCCATATGTCGGTTCCATTGATTTTTGAGAAGCACCCGAGAACGTCAAGACACGACAGATGCAATTATAGTGTCACCGAATTGCAAGAGATCGCGCCAGCAGTAAATGGTATCCCTTGTGAGAATTTATTAAGGTTTCTGAACGCACTCGCTTAGAATAGCACCAGAACCAATCAGAAATAACCCTTGAAAATATTAGCACTAGCGCAAAGCACCGCTACGAAAACCTCTCTCTTTGCTGCCGACCGCCGATCTGGACGCACCGAAACTGTTCGTGTTGGACGGAGAGGAAAATTCGCCGTATTTCGGCGATAAGAAGCTTGAAAAAGGTAATTTGTCTCATCATGTTGAAATAACGATACCATGTATGAGAGAATTGAGAATTTTAAATCATTAATATTCTGATAAATTCGCGTGAACGCATTACGTAGAAATATACTATTTTTCTTTCAACGAGGAAATAATATATTTCAACGTTCCAGAACGTATAATGAAGTAGAAAGCATGTGCTATAGGAAATGTTTCTTTCTATTTCCAGCTTTTTTGTTTTTCGTCTTGGCTTACCACATACGAAATTCATTACGTGGAGATATTGCAGTCATATTGTATAAAATTCGAAGGACCGTGGAACCGAGTCATCGTGGGACGTTTCCTCCGAAGCAAGGGGTTGCCACGACCTTGAAAGAATCTGGGTCGCCGTCGCCGCTCCAAGCTGTGAAAATATTTCTTCGAGACGACGTGTCGTGAGTCAGGAAGGAAAAATTTTAAACTTCACTAGAAATTCTCTTAAAAATACTGTTAAAAAGCGTGAATTATTCTACAGATATAGAATTAACCTCACTTACAGACGTAGATAGTCGAGTAATTAAATTAAAATCATTTAAACGTAATATTTTACAATATTCCAGTTGTAAAAGGAAGCCAGATAGCTAATTCATGTAAAGAATTGTAAAAAACTTTTTTTTTTCATTTTGCTATTAACGATAATATTTGTCCTTTTAGTGTGTGTTTTCAATTTATTGTTTAATCGTTTTCAAATTGTTCAAAACCAATCATTAGTAAAAGAGTTATTATTAATTGTACGTTCATTGCATAACGACAATTTTTTTCTTTGCTGGCTATATTGTATAAAGAAATAATCTATGTGAAAGTGAAACAACTTCTTGTATATATTTCATCCACTATTCAAGTGATAATTGCTTTGAAAGTGTATGTAAAGGGTATTTTGGTATGTGATTCTTTTTCAGTATTTTGTGTTTCCATGTATTATTGTCTTATGTACAGGTATTTTATTGTGTTTTTGTGAAGTGAAGGGTAATATAATTTTATGGAAAGTGTTTATGCGAGTGTTAGAACGCAACTGCAGTTGTTAGGTAATCACGTAATTGCTAAAGGTAGAGCAAGTGATAGAATTTTCAATGCAATGTGTAAATCTATATATATAAAAGAAAGTCGTGTTAGTTACACTATTTATAACTCAAGAACGGCTGTACCGATTTGGCTGAAAATTGATGAGCAGGAAGCTTAGAGCCAGGAGACGGACATAGGATACTGTTTATCCCGTTCGACAGCGTTCCTGTGTGAGACGCACGTTTTCGCACGTTTTCGCGTGATTTCGCATGTTTTCGCGTGAAGGTACTTAACTGAAGAGTGCAACCTATGCACCAAAATACAGGAACAATAATGAATGATTAATCTACTTAATTTTTTATTTGTATTTTCTAATAAACAATTTAACTTAATAAATTCCAAAATCTGCTTATTTATTGCCTTTAACAGCCGGTCCCTATGATTACAGCTTTGTATTTCTCTCTTAAACAAAAATCAATTCCAAAAAAAACGCTCTGCTACGTAATAGATTTTTTAATTATCTATTTAATATCAGAGCGTTTTATTTTAAATTCTTCTTTGTTTGAGAGAAAAATACAAATCTGCAATTGCTTTTCGTGCAACAAGGATAGTACAGTTTCTCACAGTGAGTGCGAAGCGAGAAAAAGATGGGACCGGCTGTTAAGGCGGAACAGAGTTCGCCGGGTCAGCTAGTCTATACATATAAAAGAAAGTCGTGTTAGTTACACTATTTATAACTCAAGAACGGCTGTACCGATTTGGCTGAAAATTGGTAAGCAGGAAGCTTAGAGCCAGGAGACGGACATAGGATACTGTTTATCCCGTTCGACAGCGTTCCTGTGTGAGAACGCACGTTTCTGCACGTTTTCGCACGTCTTTGCGTGATTTCGCATGTTTTCGCGTGATTTCGCACGTTTTCGCGTGATTTCGCGGGTTTTCGTATGTTTGGGCGGAACGGAGTTCTCTGTTAAGGCGGAACAGAGTTCGCGGGTCAGCTAGTCTATATATATAAAAGAAAGTCGTGTTAGTTACACTATTTATAACTCAAGAACGCTGTACCGATTTGGCTGAAAATTGGTGAGCAGGAAGCTTAGAGCCAGGAGACGGACATAGGATACTGTTTATCCCGTTCGACAGCGTTCCTGTGTGAGAACGCACGTTTTCGCGTGAAGGTACTTAACTGAAGAGTGCAACCTATGCACCAAAATACAGGAACAATAATGAATGATTAATCTACTTAATATTTTATTTGTATTTTCTAATAAACAATTTAACTTAATAAATTCCAAAATCTGCTTATTTATTGCCTTTAACAGCCGGTCCCTATGATTACAGCTTTGTATTTCTCTCTTAAACAAAAATCAATTCCAAAAAAAACGCTCTGCTACGTAATAGATTTTTTTAATTATCTATTTAATATCAGAGCGTTTTATTTTAAATTCTTCTTTGTTTGAGAGAAAAATACAAATCTGCAATTGCTTTTCGTGCAACAAGGATAGTACAGTTTCTCACAGTGAGTGCGAAGCGAGAAAAAGATGGGACCGGCTGTTAAGGCGGAACAGAGTTCGCCGGGTCAGCTAGTCTATATATAAAAGAAAAGAAAGTCGTGTTAGTTACACTATTTATAACTCAAGAACGGCTGTACCGATTTGGCTGAAAATTGGTGAGCAGGAAGCTTAGAGCCAGGAGACGGACATAGGATACTGTTTATCCCGTTCGACAGCGTTCCTGTGTGAGAACGCACGTTTTTGCACGTTTTCGCACGTCTTTGCGTGATTTCGCATGTTTTCGCGTGATTTCGCGGGTTTTCGTATGTTTGGGCGGAACGGAGTTCTCTGTTAAGGCGGAACAGAGTTCGCCGGGTCAGCTAGTACTAGATAAAATTGTATTCAAATATTCAACAGAATATATCTAGAACTCTGTTCATAGTTAAAAGATTAACTTGCTTATGTTTCTTTTATTACAAAAAGCAGGTTAAAAGACGAACCCACTCCTGTAGAGCAATTAGGACATATAAAACTATTCCTAATTTTTGGTGTGATATTGTCATAACAAGTCACAGGTCAAGTAATAGTACTAGGTTACTTGAGTGACCCGCTGTAGGCTTTTTAGTGAATATAGTGAAAATGTAGAGCGGTCAAAATTGAGATTTTGAAAAACATTCTTTAAACTTTGGGGGTACTTGACATGAAACATTTTCAAAATTTTCTCGAAAAAGAGTCCAAATATGTTTTTTAAAATTTATAGTAATAATAGATTAAAATATACTTATAAAGGTGGCATAGGTCCGATTTTCGCGGCTAACTCTGAATTTCCGAAAATTTTAAAAGTTTGGATTTTTTTCGTCTTTCTCCTGTCCGTATTTTCTGAACAACTATAAAATTGAAGACAGATTTTTTTTTCTCATGAAATTTTTTGTTCGTTAATAGTTCCTTCATTAAGATCATGTGCATTTTTTGGACAATTTTACAAGTTTCCTGCTATAGTGCGTGCAATATTTGCAATTTTGAAAAAAAACAAGATTTCCTTAAAAATAGCTCCAAATTTTTTCTTTATATTTCTGGTATTGTTAGCGCCAAACCAACCCTTTAAGGTGACATAAACGCCATATAGCTCTATTATTTTGTTATATAAAGTGAGTAATATGCGTAGTACAGAGAAAGTTATGTAATGCTGCGGAATATAGATTTCTAGATTTGAAAGGAAATGCATGTTTTGGGGCCCCTAATAGCGAAAAAATGTTTTTTCTATTTTCTCGCGCTTAAGAAGGGAAAACTGCGAATTTCCGACAGAAAAACTCTCATTGCTGGTAACGAAAAAATCCATAAATTCAGTTGCTAAATTTTGAAAAAAAAACTCTCTAATACGTAGTGTGGCCAGAATCCATGTTTTGTGGGACCTTGATACCGAAAAATCGATTGACGGCAAAACATTGTCGGTCCGTCTGTGAATAACGCTATCGGCTAAACCGTTCACCCGATTTTTTCCAGAATTGATATTTCCCTGTCGATCTTATTGAGTCGCGGCCCCTTGAATTTAAAAATTTCAGAGTGTTCATGTTAAAATTACAATTTTGGGGATAATTTACATGAAGCCCCTGGGCATTTAAAAAATGACGCCATCGATTTGGATAAAATTTTGTTGTTAGACAGGAGGTATCTGTTTCTCTTCATTACGAATCCTGTCTTTCCTTGTGACACCAATACAACCTCTTAAAAACTTCATTTCGGCAGTCTGAATCCTGCTTCTAATTTTTGTGTCCATAGTCCAAATTTCACATCCATATAGCCCACAAGGAACTGCTAAGGTTTTATAAAATTTCATGCGTGTATCATCCCTTACTTTACTTTTCAGTGTCCTCCTAATAGTTCCACACATTCTGTTAAATTTTTCAATTTTCTTATCAGCATCTATTTCTCCTTTGAAAGACAGATCACAACCTAGGAACTTGAATGAACTTTCTTGTTCGATGTTTTGGTTGTTAACCACTAACTTGCATCTAACTGGATATTTCCCTTGGAATGCCATTGACTTAGTTTTTTGAACAGGCATCTCTAAATTGTATTCTTTTACAATTATCTGAAGTTCATACAGAGCTCTTTGTAGAGTGTCTTCATTATCAGATATCAAAACTTGATCATCCGCAAACAGAAGTGTCATTATAAAATTTTTACTATTAAAATTATCTGTAAGATTTAAAAACTTCATTGTCTGCTTCCATATTCTGATAGGATCGTCAAGATAAATAATAAAAAGTGTGGGTGACATACAGCACCCTTGTCTCACTCCTTTGTTTATAAATTTTTGAGGATTTTACCTGATTTTGTTCTTACATTAATTTGGGTATCTTTGTACATGTTTCGAATAACTTCAATTAGCTGTTTTGGTATACCTCTTCTGTCCATAATTGACCATAATTTTCCCCTCAGAACGTTATCAAAGACTTTTACGTAATCTACGAAGACCATACATGTTTATAGATTGAACTCTCGTCTCTTTTCAATTAATTGCTTTAACACACACATATTATCAGTACACGATCTCCCTTTTCTGAATACCGTTTGTTCTTCTAGAGTTATTGCTTCCATTATGTTCTTTAGACTATTATTAATTATTTTGGCATACACTTTGTAAGTTGTATTCAGCAGACTTATACCTCTATAGTTTTCGCATACTGTTCGTAATCCTTTTTTAAATATAGGGATAACTAGAACTGTCTTCCATTCCGTTGGTATTATGCTCTGTGTCCAGCAATTGTTAAATAGATCTAACAGTTGAGATTTTGCTTCAGCTGGAAGATACTTAAGCAATTCCATATTAATATCATCGAGTCCTGGTGTTTTCTTATTTTTAGTATTAGTTAGTGCTTCTTCTAAATCAATAGATTCTAATTTATCCACTGTATTATGGAAGACTGGCCTGTCAGATAGATATTCTTTTTTCTTCTTCATCCTCTTCATCAACATGCCACCGGTGTTTACAGTAGTTTATCCATTCGTTTTCGTCTAAAATCTGTAATTTTGCAGCATCTTTTTCGTCTTCATTCAAGTGTTTAATAGCTTTGTAGGCCATTATTTGCCTCCCGTGAATATCATGCTCAATATCTGATATATATTTTTCCCAGCTTTCTTTATTTGCGTTTTGTACGAGGGTTTTGCTGAATGGTGTTCATCAAAAATATCTTCTAATACGGTCATGTTGAATTTTTCGAAAATATGAGTATTTTTTTAATAGTTTGGTGGCAAAAATAGTCGACCGTTCCCAATTTACTGCGCTTGCTGTATGTAAAATGAATAGTGAGTGATGCTAGTGAGTTGGATACTACGAAGTTAGATGTTGTATTTTATTTCATATTTCGTTGTGCGTTTCTTCTTCGAGCTTTTGTTATACGTTTTAAAATCAATCTTTTAGAAATTATTAAAACCTACTTTAAATTGCGGCCTTTAATTGAATTAAATGTGGAAAGGAATAGATTATTTCGCTTTGCTTAATAAGAAATGGGAATAAAAACCAAAGCATGTAAACACCGAGTAATTTTGATGAATGAAAAAAATATTTAATTATTATATTTTTTCTATCTATTTGAGCTATGAGCTATTTGATCTATGAGCTATCCACTACCTCAAGGGAATTATGTTCTTGACAATGACGCAAGTAACGTTGGTATCGGAGGGGTATTATCGCAGATACAAGATGGACGAGAGAGAGAGTAATCGGTTATTATAGTAAAGTGCTATCAAAGCCAGTCCGCAATTATTGTGTAACACGGAGAGAATTACTTGTTCTGGTGAAATCCGTTGAGCACTTCTACAAATATCTCTACGGTAGAGAATTTCTTTTGAGAACGAATCAAGCTGCTTTGAAATGACTGCTGAACTTCAATAATCCGGAAGGTCAAGTCGCCAGATGGGTTGAAAGGTTGCAAGAATTCACAAAGAACATCGGAGCGGAAGTAGTCACCGGAATGCCGATGCTCTCTCCAGAAGACTGTGCCCTGAAAACTGCAAACATTGTCATGCGGAAGAGAAGATGTCTTCTACCTTAAGGGTCACTGTCAGTAATGATCAATGGCAACCCAAAGAACTTCAGAAAGAGGACGCAGAATTGAAACATGTTTGAAAATGGAAAATAGCAGGACAGAGACCAAGTTGGCAAGAAATAGCTCCCTGTTTTCTTCAGCAGTAAAATCGTATTGGGCGCAGTGGGATTCGATTACTGAAGAGGAAGGTGTTCTTAAACGAGTTCTGGAAAGAGAAGATGGCTCTCCGAAGAGGACGCAGGTATTGTTACCAAGAATAAGGGTGCCTGAAATATGCTATGAGTGAATTGCATGATGGAACTTCGGGAGGACATCTCTTTATAACGAAAACGCTAGAGAAAGTGCGCGAACGAATTTACTTGGTTAATTGCAAGCAAGACGTAAATATATGGTGCACAAAGTGTCAAGTTTGTGCTACTAGTAATGGGCCACATAAAAAGAGAAGAGCGAAGACGAGGCAATACAACGTTGGGAGTCCTTTCGAACGAATTGCCATTGACTTGGCTGGCCCATTTCCAATGTCAAATGATGGAAATAATTATATACTCGTGGCCATGAAATAGTTTAGCAAGTGGGTTGAAGCATATCCCCTACCTAAGCAAGAGGCCACTGCTATCTCCAAAGTACTGGTAAAGGAATGGGTGCGCCGATTTGGTGTGCCACTCGAATTTCGTTCAGATCAAGGACGGAACTTCGAATCTGCAGTGTTTCAAGGAGTGTGTGACTTCTTGGAATAAGATAAACAAGAACAACAGCCCAACATTCGCAGTCAGACGGAATGGTGGAACGCATGAACAGAACAATGAGAAAATATTTAGCGAAGGTCGTGTCAGTTCACCAACGCGACTGGGACCAATACATACATCTTTTTCTTCGAGCCTACCGCTCCTCTGTTCATGAGACAACTGGGCAAACACCCGCTAATATACTCTTCGGCCGGGAACTACGTCTACCATGTGATCTACAGTTTCGTTGTAAAACTAATGAAGAAATACCCAACGAAGACCGTAAATGACCTAAAACAGAAAATGGACGTCATTCATAATCAGGTACGCGACGAACCCAAATTGCAAGTGACAGCATGAAAGACCGGTGGCATCAAAGCTGAAGGAGGTTATCAACCTGGAGATCATGTTTCGCTTTCCAGCCCCCAACGACGATTTGTGTCCAAAATTACGACAGTGAGAAGGACCGTACGAAAGAGTACCCCAGGAATATGCATTGGCGCATTGTGTCGCTCAGGATTTAGATATGGCTAGAGGTGTTGCTGCTGGAAAATACGGAAGAATAGAAGAAGTAAAGAACCAGCAACCAGATATTGGAAAGGTTCTGCAACTGCACGACGTGAGTAGATATGTATATTACCTTGTCACAAAAAGTAAGTCATATCAGAAGGCCTCCTATAAAAATCTTTGGGAAACTCTGATTGAATTACGCCAAGTAGTACTGCAAGACAACGTCCAGAAGATTGTCATGTCCAAACTGGGATGTGGTTTTGATAGTCTGAACTGGAGAATAGTGAAAAGCATGTTGGAAGTACTATTCCAGTACATTAGCATCATAGTATGTAGATACCACCATGGAATATCGTATCCAAAGAAGAATACGCAAACTGTCACTTCTTAACCTCCAACTGCACTAGAGGTTCCAGCTGCAAGTATCTGCATGATTTCACTAAACGCGCTCCAAGACGGATCGCATCTAAGGAGGGGGTTGTGTAACGAATATTGCGTCATCTGCCGGCGCCGCCCCAAACTACATGGTATACGCGTATGGTGACATCTGCCGGCGACCCCCGAACTATATGGTCCCGGGGTATGTGCGGATTGCGACATCCGCCGGCGGCCCTCGAACTAGGAGTGTTCGCGATGTTATCGCAAGTTCTAGTCAATTCTAGACGGCGCACGCGAGTCAGTACAATATAAATACGCGGCGGCCGGCGACCGTGAGTCAGTCTTAAGTCTGAAGTGGAAGCTGAGGTGTGAAGTGTGTGCATCGCGGTGAATAGCAGTGCAGTGGTTGTGCTCAGTGACGTGAACTGTGGCCAGCGCCGTGAACTGTGGTCAGTGCAGTGACCTGTGATCAGTGCATCGAACACTGATCGGTGCTTAGGACTGCGACAGTGTAAGAGAAGTGAACAGTGTAAATAAATAATCAAGAGAAGTGTAGTGTAAATAAATAATCAAGAGAAGTGTGCCGTATAAAGAAATAATCAAGTGACGACTATCTGTACATAAATCAGGTGTTTTCAGTGATCGTGTTAAGAAGCAAAATAAACGTTTTTGTTAAAATAATATCCATGTTTTAATTCACCACATAGAATGGTAACAATATTATTAGCGCAGCGATTGCACACAGTCTTGACAACGCTGAGCTGGCAACAGTGCGTTGCTCGCTTCTTGGTTGAATCGGACGTTTTCAAATAATAGCTGAGGTGTTAGTATCGCAGAAAATACAATATTTCAATATTACGTAGTTGTTTCCAATAACGCGACAAAGTATGTGCTGTTGTAGCACCACTAGTTTTGTTTTCTTTCAAAACGTCCGTCCGTCTGTCGCTCCATCTGGGAAGAACATTACCGCCAAAAGTATTCCTAGAGTTTTATCGAAAATTATCATCGACGATCTGGCCTATCTCAAAGCTTTGCGAAATTTGAAAACGATTCTTTAAATTTTGGGGATATTCTAGACGATGCTGCTGAAACTTTTTTAAATTTTCTAAAAAATGGCTCCAAATTTTATCTTCAAATTTGTTGTAAGAATAGATGGAAATACGCTTCTTGAGGTGGCATATAGCCGATGTTTACTGTTAACTTTTAATTTTTGAAAGTTACAAAAGTTTGCATTTTTCATGCCGTCTCCTCACAACTACAATAGTGAAAATAGAGATTTTTTCTTCAAATGAAATTTGAAGCAGCAGAGCAGTAGAATAAAGCGGTGAATCCCATGGATTTGATACAGATGCTACACTATACATCAACAGCTATATGGACGGACGTTTTGAAAAAAAAAAACACGTTTTTGGTATCAGGGGACCCCAAAATGTGTACTTCCGTTGAAATCTCCAAATCGATTTTCCGCAGCATTACAAAACTTTCTCTGTACTACGCATATTACTCACTATACGTACATATACGAAAATGTGAAACTAATGATGAGATGCGGAAAATAGCGCGGGCATTATCTGACGAATCCCAGTCGGGCCACAAGAGGAACGCCTGCTCTCCTGGCTCCCTCCCCCCTTCCGCTGTTTCCGGGTTCGTTGCAGCCGCCGCGCCCTGAAGAGGCGACGCCGCGGTTTAGGTGGTGGCGTAGTATGGGGGAAGGGGACATTATGTTTAGCCAAATTTCACTTTACGACACACCTATTCATCCCATTTGGACGACTGACACGGCGTTGGATTCAGGGAGCGAATCATCGCGCTACAAACCTACATTTTTGAATTTCATCCCGGACCTATGAGAGCAATTTGAGACATTTTTTTGGGGGGGGCGGAAATCTTTGTTGGAAAAATATCTTCGTAGCGAAAATTCTATATTAAATGCGAATCAAATGCCGATTATTGATTGAAAATCGGACCATTTAGTCAGACGGTATTAGTGAAGTAATTTTGGCTTATTTTGGTGCTGCCAGGTTGTGGCGATAAATTGAACTAGTGTCGGTGCACTTAGCCTTAAACACAGCGAAATCATATATTCGTTTTCATATTTACCTCAAAAAAGGACGCAATATAAAATAGGTTTGAAATAAATTGTAAAGATTAATTTTAAAAGTATTAAAAGTTTAAAAAAATAATTAAAAATATAAAAAATGATCGAATGTAAGAAACGAACAAGGAAATTTAAAAGAATATATATATATATATATATATATATATATATATATATATATATATATATATATATATATTGGACCCTACGTAGCATCCAAATGCCTGGATTTACATATATTATGTTCACGAAGCGCAGTAAATTCGGAGCGGGCGACTAGGTTTGTCCCCAAAATTACACAAAATATACTCATATTATCAAACAATTCAACATGACCATATTTGAAGATGATTTGATGAATACATTTCTTTTTTAATTTTATCTCCACAATTGTAGTAGGAAGACGCCGAAAAATCGGGTATTTCAACGAAAATGAGTCCTGCACCATTATCTTAAGCGTTCTTTATGCTATCTCAGGTCCAAATTTAACCAAAACAAAAAACGAAAAAGAACTGTGTCGTTTTTTAAGAAAAATGTTTTAAGGAAAATGAAAATTACCTATATTTGATACAAAATTTCGCACAAAATTATTACGTTTTAAAAAATTGAACCAGACATTATTTGAAGATCTATATTTGATGAACATAAGATGTATATAACATGCATATTACATGCACCTTGGATAAACATATTTTATTAAGAAAAGAATTATCCCTTAAGATTATAGGTGTAAGAAGGCACCGAAGAAAAATTGAAATTTTTCAATTTTTGGAAAGGATTTTATACGAAATGAGACCTATGTCATTCTCTTAAACGACCTTCACACTATCCAACAACAAACGATGGAGCCTCGTTTTGGAAATTTTGAAAAGTCTGAGGGGCTTCCTGTAAAGTACCCCCAAAATTAAAATATCGGTTTCAAATTTAAGATGCAGCGTCAACATTCCGATTGAATCAATTTTAGAGAAAATTTGCAGAACGATTTAGAGGCTAGCGTTGCTCACAAACGGACGGACACACAGACGAATATTTCGCCGTCATTCGATTTTTTGGTATCAAGGACCCAGACAACATGGATTCTGACTACACCACGTGTTGGAAGATTTTTTAAATTTATATTATTTATAGACATAATTTATTTATAGACAAATTTATATTATTATTTATAGACATACGCACTTTTTCGTTACTAGTCCCGGCAATAAGAGATTTTCTGTCGAAAATTAGGCACTTTTTCCCGCAGCATTACATAACTTTTTCTTCTTAAAAAGTTCCTTAAGGGCGTAAAAAAATTAATTGGAGCCATTTTTGAGAAAATTTTGATTACGTCCCTGATGCTTATATAAAGAGCCCCCAAGAATTAATGAATGTTTATCAAAATTGCAAAGCATTGAGTGAGGTCAGATCAACAGGAGTTTATTTAGTTTAGAAAAAATCCTTCATGTAGTTTAGGTGGTTTCAGTATCAACGTCCCAAATTGCTGAAATCTAACAAAATAATATGTTAGACAGAGTAATATACATCTTAGAAGATATATGTACTTTTTCTGTATCAGGACCCCACAGTACAATTTTTTCTGCCGATAACTCGCTGTTCTTTGCCGCAGCATTACATAACTTTCTCTATATTAAGTATACGTAATATAGAGAAAGTTATGTAATGCTGCGGCATACTATATACGTACGTAATATAGTAACTAATATACTACAGAATGGCACTGACTTTCTCGTAATACAAGTAGTTATTTTTCTAATTTCTTTGTTCTGGAATAGCTTATTGCTTCATCAAGTTGCCATATACCATCTATCACCTCCCAAAGTGACTATTTTTTTAAAAAATTTATCAATTTTCCGGTTTCCTAATGGTATCTCCGAAATATTACGAGAATATTAGATATTTTCGAGAATATTAGTAAGAGTAAACCCTTGTCCTACGAGGAAATTTTCGTTGAGAAGGAGCCGCTTTTAAGAAAATGGCGTTTAAGCGTTACCGTAAACGAGAAGTTTGAAGCTTTATTCACAGAAATCTTTTAAATTTTCGAGAAACTACATTGAAAATGATTGATAACACTTTCATTCACAAATACAATAATGTATACAAATTGCCAGAAATATACATAAAAACAGCGTGAGAGATATTTAAAAAAAATACATTTGTGTTATTTTCGAAAAATCGAAATATTACAACAAAATTAATTTTGTGTAATCTTAACCAGTGCAATTAGCACTATCCGTACAAACGTTTGGAGATAAAAATTAGAGCCGCTTTGGAGCAAATGGTATTTGAGCATTTCTAAAAATGCGGAAATTTGAACTCATTTTCACAGAAAACTTTTCAGTTTTTGTGAAACATTATTTGACATCATTTGCAGGACATGTACTCATACTCTAATCACTGCTAAGTAATCACTTGAAGTAATATTTCGGTTCCACTTTTAGGAAAGCGAAAAGTTGAGAAAATGTCAAAAAAAAAAGTTCTTTGGACGACGATAGACGGGAGCTGGAATGAGGATGGGGCAAGACCATTAAGCCAAGGAAATTTAAGAAGACAAAGTCTGTGCCATTCTGTAGCACCTCTAGTTTTAAATATTTCTCACGCCTTTAATATAAACATTTCCAGCAATTTGCAAACAATTTTGCATTTGTGGGTGAAAATGTTTCAAATTACTTTAATTGACTTTTTCGAAAACTCACAATTTTTCTGTGAAATAACATTGATTTCACATTACAGTAACTTTTAAACAACGTTTTCTTAAAAACAGCTCCAAATTTTTAAACGAAAATTTCCTTAAAGAAGGAGGTTTTACTGTTCTTTAATATGCTTAAAGGAATATTTCGTTTATTATCATTTGAAAAACTCAAAATTGAGAAAATTTCTAAAAAATGTATTTTAAGCGGCAATAGATGGCAGTTGGCAAAAGTATGTGGCAAGACCGAAAAGCGTGGCAAGTCCAAAGAATTAGAGAACTAACTAGTACGAGAAAGTGTATGGCATTCTCTAGCACCACTAGTTTCATCGAGTTTCCCTTCTTCGATCAAAAGCTGACATGGCTCCTTGTTTTGCTTCTAAATATAAATATTTTTATCTGTGCACGGTTTTCTGGAGCTCAGAGGGAAATATCGTTCTCCATTTTCTCGCGGATCTCTATCATCTCTCCCCGTTCTCGTCGATTTCTTCACGCAGGCCAGGAAACGAGATAGTAGGACAAATCTGTAGTTCATTTGTCTTTTATATTACACGACGTATCACACTTGTCCATTCTTCTTAAAAACGCTCGTTGCTGTTGTGACTAACCAAGTGACCCCCTCTTTACTTCAATATAAACATTACAACGACATTTATTGAATATTATGTTAGTATGTTCTGGTTGGGGTGGGTTCTGGTTAGTATGTTCTGGGATGGCATGTTGAATGGCGGACATGTTATACATGTGAGTACTAGAGGCAAGAAATGTTCTGCGTTAGTCTCAAGTCTTACCGGCTCTCTAGTCATTCAGGTCTTTCAGGCTCTCTCTACCATGAGAAAGTTTGAAATAGTCTCAGGTGAGTGAAATATAGTGATAAATACAAAGGTAGTAAATGGGAACCAGTTTCTACGAAATAAAGAGTTAAAAGCGTAATATTGTTGATGACTAGGACAAGAACACATTGTTAGAGGCGTTATTCTCTTGAACAAGATCACGTAGTGTTCTTAAGGGCGATAATTACATGGAGGCTCATTTAGCATGTAACGGTGTAAGACTTTAACGTACAGAAGAAATGGAAGTGTGAGTGAAATGTAGCGAGAATGTACAAGCGGAGCGACGAAGAGGAATTAGTTTTAGGAGAATATTACAATTTAAAAAAGACAAGTTATACAGAAGGCAGTGTTTGTATTAGTAAGTCACTTGTGAATGCTGAATTCGTATGTCATAGAGTTGTTTAGGGTGATATTCGCTTGAAAAAGATCACGTAGTGCAGTTAAGGGCGATATTTGCTTGTAAACTCCTTGGATATGTAATTGTGTAAGTCAGTGGTCTGACAGAAGATAGCCAGCGCCCTCTGGAATACAAAGTCAGGCGAGGATTTTGAGACGTAAGCACGAGTAGGCCCACGGCTGGCCCACGGTGAGATTTCCTTCTGTGTGTTGTGCGTTGTGGACTGTTGTGTTGGTCACGTTTTGTTCAGAAATTTGATTATTTTAGTTACGGAAATTCGAACTTGGGAAGTACCATTTATTAACATTAGTTTCTGATTAAGTTTACTTTGCTTCATATACCTAAAATTAAGACAAATAAGCAAATTATTTATTTATGCTTCAATTTGTAAAAACGTGTTACAAGGCTTGTAGGTTATTGTACACATTGAACATACTTTGTTTTGGACTTAACGTGAATACACAGTACACAAATATTAGAAAATTTTGAACTTTTCAAACCCTTATTGTTTCATTTATAGTTCATCAGAATAATGCCGTGCAAGTGTTGTGTGCCTAATTGTAAAGGCAACTATCGTAATGGCCCTGCTGTTAGTGTGTTCGGCTCTCCCAAAGAGAAAGAACCAAGGAGTGCGTGGCTCCGAGCTATTTGTAGGGAGAAAACTTTCATTCCCAACAATAATTAAAAGGTAGGTAAAAAATACTTTAAACTTGCAAGCGTTTTCTTGAGGTGTGAGATAAATGCCGACTTTTAAATTGTTGCAGGTCTGTGAGCTTCACTTTCATGAAACAGACATGGAAAGAGAAGTGAAAATGTTTAATGAGGAAACTGGAGAGCATTTAACAGCTCCACTATCACATCCTAGACTTCGTAATGGTATGTTAATTTTAAAATTTAAAGGAATTAATTGGCGCTGAATTGTTATATACTGTTCTGTAATTGTTTGGAAATTCTTTGTTCAGGTGCAGTACCATCAAAAGTAATGGATTGTCCGGCATATTCATCAAAGCCTGAGACACCAATTCGTGAAAGTCCAAAAAAAAAAAAAAGAACAATAGAGATGGAAAACCTTGAAAGGACAATAACCGCTAGTCTGGAGGCGTATGCAGAGTACAATTCATCTCGTGTTTTCAAAAGTTTAGAAGAACTGAAGGGATTATCCCTAGAATTTAACTCAGAATGGACAGTATTAATTAGAAGCTCCTCGATATGTTTTATACTCGTAAAAGAAGAACCACAACCACAAATAATATGCTCTGTTAAAGTGGACGAAAAATTGTGTGGTTTTGTCCGTTGCAGGAGTGTGTTAATTACTCAAGTAAACAATAAGTTGTTACCAGCTAAAGTAGATAATATTAATGTGTTACAAAATCTTGTAAACGAATGCCACTCAAGTTTTGGTGATGACTTGGGCATTACTTGTAATGCCAATGTTTGACCTTGGACATATTGAACTCATTGAAAGGACTTTCACCAGAAAAAGGTGAGGCATTGTCATTTTTAAAAGAGCAAGCGAGTTTTCTGAATGTCCACCGAAGGTGTGCAAGATATTCTGTGGAATTTTTAATTTTCTCCAGTTTGTTAAAATCTATTTCACCGCGCGTGTATCATTTTATAAGATCGCCTAGTTTTATTATTTTACCCAGTGAATCAACAGTGAAGTTTCTCAAC
This sequence comes from Teleogryllus occipitalis, assembly GCA_011170035.1. NCBI lineage: Eukaryota > Metazoa > Arthropoda > Insecta > Orthoptera > Gryllidae > Teleogryllus > Teleogryllus occipitalis. The sequence continues at coordinate 393,728 of BLKR01000641.1, read as the reverse complement.
TCCAATATTTCGACGGGACCACTGCTTGAACAAGGTTCCTCGAGGCTACTTCGGTACGGGGCAAATTTTCCTTGTTAGGGGCCAATGACAAATCAGTTATTTTACTGATGGATGAAATCCATGTAAAATTTGCTATGTATTACAAAGGAGGCAGCATAGTGGGTGCCAGTGACAATAGAGAGAAATCCACAAGGGCATTTGTATTTATGGTTTGCAGCTTGCAATCTTCATATAAAGATGTTGCACATATTATACCTGTGCACAAAATGACTGGTAAACAACCTCACTCTTACATTTTAGAAATAGTAATTGGTTTGGAGGATATAGGCTTTGAAGTTTTTGGAGTGATATCAGACAACAATCCTGTCAACAGAAAAGCTATATCGTTATTTGCTGACCCACCTGACTTAAAATATGTGTATGTGCATCCCAAAACCAGTCAAATGTAGTGTAGTCAAATCATTGGCATTACGAGTAATGCCCAATTCATCACCAAAACTTGAGTGGTATTCATTTACAAGATTTTGTAACACATTAATATCATCTACTTTAGCTGGTAATAACTTATTGTTTACTTGAGTAATTAACACACTCCTGTAATGGACAAAAACACACAATTTTTCATCCACTTTAACAGAGCATATTATTTGTGGTTGTGGTTCTTCTTTTACGAGTATAAAACATATCGAGGAGCTTCTAATTAATACTGTCCATTCTGAGTTAAATTCAAGGGGCAATGCTTTCAGTTCATCTACACTCTTGAAAACATGAGATGAATTATACCCACTTATGTCTCCGACTATTGGTTATTGTCCTTTCAAGGTTTTCCATCTCTTTTTCTTCTTTTCGTGTCTGCTGGACTTCCACAAACTGGTGTCTCAGGCCTTGATAAAAGTACAGTTCTTTATTTTAACTCTGCCTGCAGTAGGCACTGGGGAGATAGAGTACCTCAGTAGACCGTTGCCGGTCCCAAGTCCGAATTAAGGAGGAGGGTTGGGTGTTGGGCCAGCTCCCCATCACCCTTAAAAAAGTGAAACTGTGAACTGTATAAAAAGTAAAACGGTGATTTTGATAGCGTACTTTGTCATAGGCATTTTCCAAATCCAAAAGGAAAAAACCTTTTTTTTTGTTGTTGTAAAAACTGTTGTAATATAAACATAATTATTACTTGATATCCCAGCTTGAAATCTAGCGTTCTCCATAGTTCTGCATCTACTTTTCTTACTTAAAATATTTTAAATCGCCTATCTGTAAAAAATATTTGTAATGTTAATGAGTATTCATGTTCGATACACCTAAATGGAATGTGTATGCACATGTATTGAGAAAAAACGACTCAAATATTTTTTGTTTTCTTTTTTAATACACAAAATATGTATTGTATAATATGTAAATTGCCATATGCTTTTTTTCAAAATAAATTACTATTTTTAAAATTAATCAAAATGTATTTTTTATTAACTTCTGATTCCAATTTTATTGGTAGTTGTAGGAATTTTTAATTTTTTTCTTTCAAAGAAACATTTTCCAGAAATACAAGGAACTTGTTTCTAAAAATATAAATCCTTAGATTTTCGTTACTGAAATTCGTCGTTGGGAAATGAAGTGCTAGGGAGGAATAAATCGTGAAAAGCCCTTGCTATCGACTGCAGCAGAGAGTGTAGGTCCGCGACGGGGCTAGTAGGCCTACTCACCGTGACGTCATTGGTAAGATGGCTGCCCGCCGCCTGGCTTTGTTTTCTAGAGGGCGCTGAGATAGCTTTACTTGCGACGGTTATTTGGTCGCTTGCGTCGTAGTTCTCCGAACGGACACAGCGTGCCGACGCCTGTCCAAAGTATGGCGGCGCAAGCAGCGGAGCTATCTACCGGAGGTTTCTCAAACTACAATTTCCGTTTCATTTGAATTGTGTGTGCTGGAGGAAAAGCACGTGGACTCCATCGATCCTCCATAGTGACCTGCTTTGTGTGACGCCACGTGGTGATAACATTTTTGTATCAACGGCCACGCGTGTTTTATTCTAACTTTAACTTAAGTGTTACGTGCATTTTGTTGCCGTAAAGGTACTCGACATGTCGCAACGGTACAGATCGAAGAGATGCTGGGTTCCAAATTGCTCCAATTCGAAGGCAACGGTTTTGATTAAAACTTCAACCAGCGGTTTTGGCTTCCCTCGAAATGTGTAAAGGTGAGTTAAATGTATCATATCGTTTTATTATTTCCATTATTTTGTTGACGAATTCTGAAATTTTGATATGCAGCTTGCATAAAATTGGACATTGAAAAGAATATTATGATTTTAATTTGATCATCTCTTTTCAGATGCAGAGAATGGATTCGGGCAATTGGGGGGGGGGGATAATCATAGATAAGCCCCAATTTGTGTATGTTGTGAATGCAAAGAAATAATTGTTCTTATTCACATTCAGCACATAAATCGTCTTCTTGATTTTCTAACTAAATTTTCCTGTAAATAGACAGAACCTTTCACCATTTCCTTGCTCAGCGCGAGGTTTTACAAAAAGAAAAAAAGAAAAAAATACAGGAAACTAGTCAATAGGGTGCAAACGTAAAGTGAAGTGAAAGGTGCGATTGTATGTAGTCCACAGTTAAAAAGTATTTAACAGTTAATATTTAGGTAAAGTGATATACGGTGCAGTGAAGTGATTTCATTTGTTTCGCTAGTCGAAAACGTCTTTCTACAGACTATTCTGACAAGTGTTGGTATTTATTTATAGTAACGAGTGTTTTACGTACTAGGAATGTAATAATTATTATACGTATTGAATATTATTATACTGTGGTGTTAGGTAAAAACGTTTATCCATGTTTGTCTGAATATGAGTGAACAGATGCAGGCTGGTGTGTATGGGAGGGTTCCTTAGTCTGTGTATGTTTGATTGTATATTTGTGTAATATGTATGTACATTTATGTGTATGTAATATGTATCTATATTGTGACATACCAAAAATGACGGACATTTTTGTTTAGGCAAATTAAGGTCAAAATATTGCAAAAGACGTGGGTTTCTATGGTGCAGATACGCAGAGAATACACCATAGCAACGCGAGTTCGTCCTGAGACGTGGGTTTCAATGGTACAGATACGTAGAGGGTACACCATAGTAACACGAGTTCGTTCTGAGACGTGAGTTTCCGTGGTGCAGATACGCAGAGGGTACACCATAGCAACACGAAAAAAAACAAGAGAAAAAACACAGCGAGCTTTGAAGGGTGGATCAGAATGGGAATTAGGGCATTCCGACTTGTGTTGTGGTGGTGAGCAGATCGCTTGTGCGGTTTTTCCTGAGGTTAATTATCAAATCGGGACTTGATATTTCGTGAGAGTGAACATTAAACTTGAACTTAGAGTATTTTCGCATTAGGTGTACAACTGGAACTTGTAAAATTTACGTGTTGTACCATTGCAAACTCGGATTTGTAATATTTTCATGAGTGAACTGGAAAGTGAACTTAGAATGTTTTCGCGGTGAAGTTACGAGAATCGACTTAGACATTTTACCAACGTATTGTGAATTGGCAGGGAAGGTGATAGAAAATAATATTAGAAGGATATTATTCCGACTTGAAAAAAAGTTCAGTTTGAAATAGGTGCCCACCTGAGGCGTAAGATAAAGAGTATATGCAGTGTTTGTGAGGTGGTTGGAGGATGTTTCGACTTGGTCGCTGATCGTCGTGGATTTGAACAAGGAGGAAGATTGGTCTAGTCTGCGCGGCGACATCGAGCGGCGTGCGCACGAAAAGGCAAAAAAGGATAAATGGTTCCATAACGCTTTTATTGCAATAACGAGAAAAATGGTCATGACCTAACAATAACTTGTTATAATCAATGATAGTCTGATTACTTCTGGCATTCAGAATAAATTATAATTCATAGTTTGAAAGAAAGCTGATTCTTATTTGCCATTACGTGCAATCCTAAAGTAGACATTTTAGAATTATTTTCAGATTCCTCGCCACTCCGTATGGATGGCAGATTGAGTAATTGGTTGTGGAGCATTTACATATAGCAACGATTATTTCATAAGAACCCGACGACCGAGCTAGCAGGATTTGCATTTATTTGTAATACATCTGAAGACAGTAATCGATGATCAGGAATTCAAGTGTAACCTTTTCCTGGCGCCCAAATTGTTTATAAATTCGGAAATTGGTTACGATTGACATTTATTCTTAGTAATTAAATAATAGAAACGTTTCAATATGTTAGTATATATGTATTTTCATTTGTAGTACAGTAATGTAAATGCCATCTGCATGTCTAGGTAATGACAAAAATAATTTGTTTTTATATTGATTTTATATAGATTATTCTTTTATTTGTAATTGTAACTGTACTTTCAAGTTTCTGCATTCTGCCACCGGGCAACATCTGCCCAATTGTAAAATAACGCCCTCTCTATCTATCTGAAAATTATTTGAAGTGTTTTCAAAATGTTAAAAGATTCCTGTCCAGCATTTATATTATTGAAGTATTACAGCTGTGCAAAGTATCATTTATTCTGTGGATTTCAGCAATTTAAACAATTATTTATTTCTCTAGTGAATTGTTTTTTTAGTATGTCATGTTCTTCAATGTATTGTAAACAAATATTTACTACGCATGTCATATATCTTAGACTATTTTCACAAGGTATATCTGTCTATAGTATGTGTGTGATAATGTAGCATATGAATAACAGCTACTTCAGTATACATTTTTTTCACTGTAGAAAAACAAAAATGTTTTTCAGAGTCTACCATGAAATTATAGTATGTGATTTTGTCCGTGGATTCAATAAATATTTTACTATTTTAACTTCTTTGTCCTTGAGTATGTACCTAATTCCTACATTTTCCTAAAATTTTAATACTTTTTATGAATTTTATTGTGAAAATTTAAAATTATTTGATTGGATGATAGATTGCAAAAATTTTAAAGATACAAAGTTTCAAATTCCGCGTAAATTTATGTTCATTTAAAATTACCCGGTTGCCTTCACGCGATTGGCCGTAGATTTCATCCAAAGCATGGCGGCCACCAGAAGATGTACAAATAAGCCTTCGTCGGGTGCCGTCTGTGACCCATACTCTCTGGTGTAAGTCTTCTAGGAACAAAAATATGGGAGAGAGTGGAGGTGCGTCGAGCTGGAACAGCCAAGCCAGCACACCACAACGAAACATGTAAAATGATTTATTGCTAATTAATTGCCACAATTTGGAATAATTTCCACTTATTTTCGGGGCGAAAACGGATGTGAGCTGCCTTGACATGACGTCAGAACACACATCAGGTACATTCGAGTCGTAGCTCGACGGAAACCCTCAAATGATTTATTGTTAATTAATTGCGGCAGTTTCGTATTTGCCACGAATCTAAGTGGCGAAAATATGTGTAAACTGGCTTGACATGACGCCTACACACATATAAGTTAAATTCGGGTCGTAGCTCGACGGAAACCCTCAAATGATTTATTGCTAATTAATTACCAATTAATAAACACAATTTGGAATTAATTGCCACGTATCTTCATGGCGAAAACGGGTGTGAGCTGGGCGGAAGCACACAGGAGTTAAATTCAGGTCGTAGCACGACAACCCCATCAGACCCCCTCAAATGATTTATTCCTAATTAATTGCCACTAATTGGAATTAATTGATACGTATCTTCGTGGCGAAAGCGGGTGTGAGCTGGGCATCAGCACTCACATGAGTTAACTTCGAGTTGTAGCTCAATGGGAACCCTCAAATTCAAACTAATTTCTACCACTTGCAATTAATTGCTACGTATACGTAAACTCCAAATTAATTTATTGCTTTTCAATTGCCACGTTCTTTCACGCAGAAAATAAATATGAGCGGAGTTGATGAGATGCCACTACATATAAACGCGGTCATTTACCGAATATTTTCTCTCGTTCTCGTTTTTAATTTACATCCACATATTATTTTAGAAATTTAATTAAGAAACAATATTAATTTTATATAATATCAATAAATATTTTAAAATATTAATTATATTTAAAATTAAAATAAATTAAATTGCTTTTATAGAAATTCATTTATTTTATTATTTTAATTTTATTTGTTAATTAATATTTTTATTTAAATTAAATGCTACTTTTAATTAAAAAGGAAAAAATATTAATATAATCTTTAATTAATTACTGTTCGTACTAATTTCTTAATATTAATTAAGAAACACTCTTCTGGAAGTGACTCCTCGAAACAACCTGGCAGGAATCCCTAGCTCACGTGACATGTTAATAATAATAACAATAATAATAATAAATAGTTAATAATAATTAATGATATAAATAAATAAAAATAACAACATAATTTATTTTTATTACAAACTTTTGCAAAGTTGGCAACTAATAATGTCAAAATAGATTAAACAAATACTTCACCCACTTAATATAAACCAAGAAAATAACATTTTAAGTGTAGCCCTGTTTATTAATGTATAATTAAAATTTAATTGCTAAACGTAGTAAAAGAGTATCATATTTGAATAATTAACAAAACTGGGCCTGACAACCTAAACGGTCGTATCATCTCAAGGCGTCAAAGCTTCCTCAATTCGCCCTAGGAGGGGTCGAGGAGGAAAAAAAGGGTTCTACGCCTACGGCGCGAGCCATCTAAAGCTAGCAGCGCCCAAAAGTCAATCTCAACCAAACTATTTCCATAGTTATAGGCTAATTAAGTGCTCTATTCCCGAATGTTAGGCTCCTTTGGATTTCGGAAAATCATGGGTGCTGCTAGCTTTAGTCTAAAGCTAGCAGCGCCCACTCAGAAAATCCATCTAAAAATCAATTCAAAAATCTAAAACTCTACCCAAAATTTAAGAATAATTATGGACTCTAGGGGAAAATATTACTCCCGCATTTATATTCTAAAATTCAGGACTGTACAAAGAGAAACAATTATTGGTTCTTATGGGCGAATAAACACAAAAATCAAAAAAACACAGAAAAAATCTGAAACCCTACCCAAAATGTAAGAATAATTATGGGCTCTAGGAAAAAAATTACTCCCGCATTTATATTCCAAAATTCAGGGCTGTACAGTGTGAAACTATTAACAGTGGTTCTTACGGGACGTCTGTAAAGCTAGCACTGCCACTTTCGAAAAAAACGAAATATTCTTGCACCTACTTTTGGGCTAATTTCAGCCCCCTCCACAAATTGTGGCTACCTCCCAACACCCCGAAATTAAGGTATCAAATTGTGACTGGTAAAACTAGCATCCCCACTTACTCAAAATTAAAATTTTTTGTACGCTCGAAACAAGTGAAGTTTGGGCTCCCGAGCGCCACTTTTCAACATTTCGAAACTAACCCCTAAATAAGAAAACAAAAAATCCAAACCACCCGATTTTCTGAAAACTCAAAAATTCTTGCCTCAGAAATTTGGGTTAATTGTGGGCTCTTCAGTGACACCAAGAAAATTATTTTTGATTCCCACAACACACCAAAAATAAGGTTTCAAAATAGGGGATGGTAAAGTCAACACCCCTACTTAAGAAAATATTAAAAAATTTTGCATGCTGGAAATAATTGAATTTTTGGCTCGTGTTAGCTACCATTCAAAATTTCGAAACTCACCCTAATTTAGAAAACAAAATATAAAGCACGATAATTTTTCAAAACAAAAAATGTTTTAACCAAAAATTTTGGATTAATTTTTGGCTCTTTAGTGACACCAAAAGAATTTGTTCTATTACGCCATAACGACCCGCAATTATGGCTTCAAAAATTGGGAATGATAGAGTAAGTACCCACGCTTACTCAAAATTCGCAAACTCTTGTACAGTAAATGCGTGCGAATTTTGGTCACTTTTCCAAATTTCTAAACTCACCTTTAACTACGAGAATAAGAAAATGAGAACCACCCCAATATTTCATAACTAAAAACATCACGCGCCGTAATTTTGAGTCTTTAATTACACCAAAAATATTTTTCTGTTACAGCACTACGCTCCCACAACAACTATTTATGGGTCGCATTTTATTTGCCAATATGTTTACAATTGCCAATAAATTCCTTATTCCCCTACGTTCTGCATTTTTGAGTTTATTTACTGAGATGCGCGAAACTGGTCAAAAGGTCTAAATATCGTTCAATCATCCATTTTTGGAAGGAACGGACAAAAATTATTTTTGAGCAATGTCGAACAACATTGTATGTGGTTCAAACGGAATTCGCTTACTGGAAGAAAAAGTCATGAAGTTTAGCTTTTATCTTAACTCTAATATTGAAGATCGTAAAAAAATGGGGATTCTTTTCATTAGTGTATACTTCTTTTCTTAAATTCAAGACTAGACCAATTATTACAATTGTTTGGTGATGGAATTACCAGAATAACGTTCGTAAAAAAAATATTAATTTTAACTTATGTTCATTGAGCAAAAGAACTTCTTTACCGTGTGATAAGTTAAATCCCTGTTAAGTCCCAACGAAAAAAGATACGTCTTAATCCCTTCATCGAGTACTTTATGCTAACAAATGAAGTTGAAAGTTTCGTCAGAAATAATCGCTATTACCTTCTAATCGCCGATTATTACCTTCTATTATTTTAGTATTTTCTTTCAAGCAATCCGTAAACCTTAACTGAAATTGAACAAATTAGTTTTTCTCTTTAAAATATGATTTAAAAGTAACACGCAAGAAAAATTGAAAACAGAGTACCATACATGTGTAGTGTACGAACTTTCATGTAACATTAATTTTATATTACTACCGTACCCTGCCTTGGGCAACAGTGCAGGAATGGATATTTCAGGAGTTCATTGTTAAAACTGCGACAAAAAATTGGGTTTTATTTACTTCTGTGAATTCCGATTCATTGTTGGGACGTTATTGAGCTGTATGAAAGGCTCTTTTAATTGTCGAGTTTGTGTTGATATTTGCTTGAAAATATTTAGTTTTCGCACCTAACGTTCTACTACTTGTAATGAGATTTACCTAAGATGATGACTGAGATGTGTCAATTCAGAGATAAATTGCTATAAAAATAGTATTACGTAATCGTCACGAAGAGTGAGAAACTATCTGTTGTTTAGTACTACCAGTTTGAATCTTGATCAGTTTTATTCCTAAACTTACGAAAAAATATATTGGCCATAGGGAATTAAACAGAGATGCATCCACAAAGGAGAAATGTTACATTCCAGGCACCTTATCGCGGGGAACTTAATTGTACAATCTTGCTGTTTTATGCGTTGTCGTATCGCCAGAAGGAACATACACCTCCCGTCGTGGCGCGATAGCACGCGCGACCACCTGCTCCAACACAGGCGGGATTTCCCGAGCTCAGTGGGCTGGACCGCGGGTCTAGCTGGACGCAACGCCAGTCACGGGGCACGTACGTTCTGGCTGAGTTGATATATTATCCCAAAGAAGACTCATTAGTTCATTTATCACAGTTCAATAACGTAAATTACCGAGAGAAGTGGCTCAGGGCATCAACTGATGGCACTGCAGTGCCTCTGACCGGGAGGTCTTAGGCTCGAGACCCGACGGTGGCAGGATTCTGAACAATAGATAGCTATGTCGACTTCCGTCGCTGTCTGGAAGATAAATCTAGCGGCCGGCTGCTGTGATTGGTAGTTTTCTTTGGTTTCTCCGATCAATACCAGACGAATGTCAGAGCAGTACTCTAACAAACGTGTCACGGATATTTCGCAATCTTTCCTTTCTCTTCCTTTTCCTATCCGCACCCTTTACTAACACACACTTTCACTTACATGCACTACACTACCACACAGCCGGGAGACCAGTCGGGAGCGTAGAGCTTGTCCCGTCTAGAGCGGTGCCCATGGATGGGAGATACCTGGTTGCGGAAAACTCCGTTAGCCGACGGAATGATCGACGCCAAATGTCACTATCTTGCGGGGGAAGATCACCCCCATCTCCCCCAAGAAAAGGCATGCACTACAATTACGGAACCAATGACCTAAGCAGGGGACGTACCCGGAATCACTAAGCAATCAATCAATAACGTGAATTCTCGTTTGTTTTTTAAAGTTAGATTTCTGACGACACGTTTGTTGCAGATTAGAGGAGAGGCGATTCAAAAAAGTCACATAATAATAATAGTCAGTTTGTAGAAATAGTTGTTAGTAATGTTAGTTGCAAATAAAATCCTTGCTATTTGTATATTTTTGACTGACTCCTGTTCATGAAACAACGAACCGCTACTGTTTCACAAAACGTAGAAGTTATTTGTGAAAAAATTGGCGGTAATCGTTTGCCACATTCGTTAACGGGAACTTTCACATTTCTGAGTAATTTTCTAGTGCATTCTTACTGCTAGAGGTCAATAAGGTCTCAATTCAACTTCGAGGCGTGGGGACCTCAGAATCACACGACACTTAAACGATTATTAGTTGTGTTGATATTAAAGTTTTATATGGATATTGTGACATACCAATATGTCACTGAATATGGTAATTATTTATTATAAATGGCGTCAATTAAAGGGGATAAATTATGTTAATACGCTAGCATAGCAACGGTAAGCGAGCCGTCGTCAAGGTCAACATATTCATGCAGTGACAATCGCGGAGACGGCTAGTTAATTCTATATAGAATTCTGGGATTGGCCGAAAAAGCAGTGACAGTCGTGAAGACAGCTAGTTCGTTTTGCAAGAAATTTAGAGATTGGCTTGGTACGAAAGTACATCAAATGTTATCTGCAAATAAACAATCGAATTTATGAACCGAGCTTTGCAGGACTGAAAGAATACGAGAGACATTCATTCTGACTGATGCCGTGCTCATGAACGGATCGTGCTCCAATTAATGTTAGGAGTTTTTTTCTTTGGGGACTTGTAAGCATCTACTAGGGAATGGATATTGAGAGAACATCAAAATTGGAACTCTAAGTGTGACAGTGGAGCTTAAAATATTTCATGTGAACGAGTTGGAGGGACATTGAGGGCTTGGGCGAAGTTGTCAGTGATTGGACTGGAATGTTAGCAGCAAATAGTTTGTTGACCTGATGAACGGTAATTGAAGTGAGCTTCCGAGAAAAGAAGAGAGAAGATGGAGTCTGGACCTGAGGACAGCGGCGTCGGAGATGGATAAAGATGGTCGAAAAAGCGCGCGAAGACAAGGTTGGAACGGTCATGACAAACATTTAATTTTATATTGGGAAAAGTTATACAATACCAAAATTGTTTTAAATTGTTAATAAATTTCCATGTTTTCGTGAAATGAATATATGATTTTTCATTGAGCCAATTCTAGCAATAAAGTAGCAAGATGGATAGATATTTGCTTTTCAGATTCCTCGACCGAGTTTGAGTATAAATTGCAGATTATTTTAATATCCGTTTCCTGAGCAGATACTATCAAAGATGGAACAAAGAAGCACTAATAGGGTGAAAGAGATGACGTCCATATCACAAAATTATTTTGGGGGAATTTCCAACACGAAAAATAGTATGAACTTTCAACATAATTGAGCGTCTCCTGAGAGGAATCCACTGCGATACGGAGCTGGTCCCTTAAAGTATGGGAAAACGAACTCAAGAAGATTCAAATTAAAAAATAAATACTGTTCATTCGGATTTTTTCAAATAATATTTTTATCAAAATTGTGAGAAATTATTCATAAAACGTGTACTTGAAAATGTCATATTCTAAAGAAAATAACTAGAGATTTTCTAATTTCGTTGGTATGGTCCTGCTTTAAGGTCTTGCTCCATTCTCTCGCCAGCTGCCATTTATCGTAACCAAAAGTACATGTTTAGACATTTTCTCAACTGTTTGCTTTCCTAGTAGTACAATCGAATTATTACTTCAAGAATATTAAAGAAGAGTAAAAACTCGTTCTAAATATAAATTTTCATTGAAAAATTTGAAGCGTTTTTCAATAAAATAGCAATTAAGCGAAATTTGAAGCTCTTTTCACAGGAATCCATTGAGTTTTCGAAAAAGTTCATTTGAAATTATTTGAAGCACTTTCACTCACAAATGTAATAATGCATACAAATCGATGGAAATGTAACGTGAGAGGTGGCGGCGTGAGAGGTATTTCAAAAAAAGTTACATTTGTGTAATTTTTGAAAAACAAAACAATACACCAAAATAAAAGTTACGTCATTATAAACAGTGCAATTAGCACTATTTGAAAAAATTTACCAGAAATTTAAAGAAAAAATTTGGAGCCTTTTTGAGAAAATCTTGATTTTGTTATTTTTTAAAATTGCAAATATTGCACAAACTATTGCACGAAAACTATTAAAATTTCAAAAAAATCTTCATGACCTTATTGAAAGAACTATTTATGCACAACAAATTTTATTTTAAGGAAAAATTCATTTCTTCAATTTTCAAGTTGTAGGAAGACGACGCAAAACATTTTAAAATTTTGCAATTTCCTAAAATTCAGAGTTAACCATGAAATTGTGACATATGCCGCCTTTACAAGTGTATTTTACTCTATTCTTACAAGAAATTTAAAGAAAAAATTTGAAGCCGTTATTGAGAAAATTTTGAAAATGTACGGGGGATGTCTTATAAAGTACCCCAAATTTTAAAGAATGTTTTTCAAAATTTCAGAGCTTCATCGCCAGATCGTCGCTAGAGCCAGATCGACATTCTTCAATTTGGAAAAGATCGTACTTGCGGTTTAGGTGATAGTAGTGTTCACAGACGGACGGACCGACGGACGTTTTGCTCCCAATTGTTTTTTTCGGCATAAGAACCCCAAAAACAGGGATTCTGGCTACACCACGTGTTAGAGGATTTTTTCTCTTAATTTAGCAACTGGTTTTATGCACTTTTTCGCCACCAGAGCCCGACAGTGATTTTTTTCCGCCGAAAATCTCCCGTTTTTTCGCACAGCATTACATAACTTTCTCTCACTCCGTACGTATACAAGAAAGTAAAAATGAAACAATAAATCCCAGAAGAAATTTCAAATTTATCTTAATATTTTTCATTGTAATTTATATCGCAATATTCATATTTCACTTTCAGATGTATTTCCTGCCACTTAAAATATCAATATTTTTAATTTCCAGGAAAGGGATATACACGAAATGATTGAATATATACGAAACACTGTTTTTTTTCAAAACGCAATCAAGGTGGATGGTTACAGATAAATTACTTATTACATTATCGAACAACGTTTATGCGATTCATTTCAAATATCCATCAATTTTTATAGGTGCGTTTTTCAAAAAACTGAATGCAATCAAATTATAGCAGACGAAATGGAGCTATTAATAAGATCATTGATGTCTATTGCAAAATATGAACTGATGTAATGAGTATAGCGACATAAATCATCGTATTACGACCACGTTTATCCGAACTGTACGGGACCAGTCTCGTAACGCAGTGCTCACTACTCATAGATTCCTTTCAGCAGATGCTCCATTCTGTTTAAAATACTAGTATGATTTAATATTGATCCTCCAAAATATTATTATGATATGGATGGTATCTTTTTATCCTATTACTACAAGTATTAATCTGTTGCAATCACAGATAGTATCTGCTCAGGAAATGGAAGTCCACGTATTTCCTGCTACGAAACAGAACTTCAATATCAACACAGTTTATCATTTTTAAGCGTCGAGTGACCTCGACGTCTCAATGGCTGGTGGTTAAATTGCGCACTCATAATACTCCATTAGGAAAGCAATGAAGGCTGCGCAAGAAAATTACTGAGAAATGTAAATGTTTTTGTTAACGAGGTGCAAGTAAGAAAAAGGTCATCAGTAGAGGTGGATTTTAATGTCCTAAAAAGTCGGCAAAAATGATCAATATGGTAATGCTCATGAAATTATTTTAAAATGCAATAAGAGCAAAGAAAAATTACGGTAAAAAATATCAAAACCAGTTCAGATGAACAACTCAAGCTGTTGGATACTTTACTGATGTAATCGAGGCTTCTTCCTTTCGTTCAAGTGAACTAAGCTTGCAAACTTTTCGTTTGGACTGTTCTTTCCCGGAAATCTCGAAATTTACACGTAAGCTTCCGCGGCTCGCGTCGATTACTTCTTGGCTGTCCCACTGGGCTAGCCCACCACGCGGCGTCACCCGGACAGCCAAGAAGTAATCTCGAAATTGGCCGAACTCACAATGACGCTGATAGGCGTCACAGGAACCTTACATTACTTATTCACAACGGTTGACATTACAATTTTTGAGCGATGAAATCAAGTAGGCTACTGAGTAATTCTGTGGAGAACTTTTGTTGTATCCCATAAATATTATTTGAAGCAACTAACATTAAAATGATGTTAAAACCGATTAAATCAGCAAAAATGGATTAAAAATGACGGAAAAGGTAAAAGGTGACTTATTAATCAAAATCGACTAAAAATACAAAAAAAATGCCGCATAAAAATGGGTAATTAGCTTTTGTCAAAACATAAAATGAATTTCTATTAAAATGCATTATTCTAAAGTGAAAAGGTAAAAAATGATATTTCATTAAACATTGTCCCCTAGTTACCACTATTTTTCACTAATAACTTCTCTGATTTGCGTATCAGTAATGCCTCGTGTCTTCATCTGTGTTGCCAGACATACCAGGAACCCGGTATTTTTACCAGAATTATAACGAAGATCAGTGGCGGATTACCCGCTAGGCAACATAGGCTGTAGCCTAGGGCGGCAAATTTTATTTTAGAAAGTCGTTTTTTAATGTTTTATAGTAACTTTTTATATGCATTTATTTATGTTCTTCTCACATAACATATTTTTTAGGATTCACCTTAAAGCCAGTTTACAAAAATCAGTGCAAGGGTTTGGCAACGCCGCGTACCCCTTCCACCAGCTGTCAAGTACACAGAAGTATTAATCGGAGAATATTATGGTGGTTTCTATTTTAACTCTTTTTTTCATAACCTTTAGTTATTAAATATAAAAATGAGTGACGGAAGAATTAGACACAGTGGTTCTGAATATTGGAAACGTGCTCGTGAAAAGCAAGATCGAGAAGAAGAAGAAGAAGAAGTTTAAAAAAAAACACCAAAATTAGATTCATTTTTTAAGAAAAATGTTACACCAATCGACAGCAATCCGGTATAGTAGTAGAATTACAAGCATGAATTTGAAAAATAATATATACAAATAGACTATTTTTAAATTTATGAATTGGGTAACCTTTTATTTATTGTATACGTTTTTATTAGATAAGTTCGACTTATGTTACTGTGGATCCCCTAAAGAACCCAAGCGAATTAAACTTAGATGATAATTCTGACATAATTTCAGGTAAAATAAATTCTGCTATTTTTATTTTATAGATATTTATGGATACTAAATGTTTATACAATACTTAAATAATTTTAATAAACATAAATATAACAGATTAGAAAATTATTATTATTCAATACCCTGTTAAAAATGACGTATAGAGCGAATAGAAACATATTTAAAAGTATCAATACAGAGACAATAAACGGATAGAATTTCAAACTTCAATCCGCATATTGTCTCCATATCAATACCTCTGAATGCGTATTAATATTCTGTTTTTATCAGGGTATATAATGTAATAAATGTTAAAATCGGATTACAATTATTATTGTAATGTACCAGTTGTATAATGTTTAAAAGTAAACAAAAGAATTAAATGTACATTATTATTAAAAAATAATTATAAAAATTTTGCACAAAATATATTTTTATTATATTATTGGAATGTAATTTCGTGATTAATATTTATATTTATTTATGGTTAGAGAAATTATTATATTTTCCTTGCTTTTTAACGTACATGTATTGAAATTGTGTACAGGTTCATGAATTCGCTTGAAAAAGACAATCACTTAAAAGTATCTGAAATCACTTTGCCTCAAGAACTGAATAAAGATCCAGCTTTATGGTTAATTGACGAATTTACTCGTGACTATTTAGCACTGCATGGTTATGACCAAAACAAGAATGGAGACTTTTCAAAGTCGAAACGACATTATAACGATTATAGTAGACAATTTTCACCGCTTTATTTGAAAGAAAGTTAATTAACGGTGAAACAAACTCGATCATGGTTAGTCTATTCAGAAAGTGCTGGTGCAGTATTTTGCGGACCATGTTTACTTTTTAAAGGTGACTCTCAGTTTTCTTCAAAATGTGGATTCAACGATTGGAAGAATGCAACACCACGATTGAGTGGTCTTGAAAATTCGGATGGACACAAGGCATGCGTGTTAAAATTCAAAGATAGAGGAAACGATGTAGGTCGCATTGATAAAATTGTAACAGTTCAGTTGAATGAAGAAATAGCATATTGGCAATCTGTTTTACAGAGAGTAGTAACTGTTATTAAATCATTAGCGGTTCGAGGCCTTCCTTTTAGAGGTCACAACGAGAAATTTGGTTAACCCCAAAATGGCAATTTTCTTATGTCATTGGAATTGATAGCTGAATTCGACCCATTTTTAGCTGCGCACATTGAAAAATTTGGTAATAAAGGTAAAGGTAATGTTTCCTACCTATCAAAAACCATATGTGAGGAATTTATACAGATTATGGCAACTACAGTTGGAAACAAAATTATTGAAGAGATAAAATTAGCAAAATATTTTGCTATAATTGTTGACTCTTCCCCTGATGTTGCACACATCGATCAGTTATCTCTCATTGTACGGTATGTTCAAAATGACGGTAATCCAGTGGAACGTTTTTTAACATTTTTGGAAAATCCAGGACATAAAGCTCAATATTTGCCAAACATTGTTTTGGAAACTTTAGATTCACGATCTATAAATATCGAGGCCAAGCATATGATAACGCTGCCAGTATGTCAGGATCATATGCAGGATTACAAGCACTAATAAAGGAAGTCAACTCTCTTGCAGAATACACACCTTGCTCAGCTCACTCTCTTAATTTAGAGGGTACATGTGCAGCAGCAAGCTGCAGAGAAGCTGTTTCATTTTTAATCTAATTCAACATTTATATACATTCTTCACAGCTTCAACTCATCGATGGGAAATACTACTATCTTTTCAAAAGCCAAACTCACGCACTCTAAAACAGCTATCTGCTACTAGATGGTCCTCGCGTGGTGATGCTGTCTTTACATTAACAGAATCTTGGAAGGAAATTATAAATGCACTAAATGCAATAGAAAATAATCATTCTAAAAAACCAAATACTAGATGCGAAGCAGCAGGTTTATTAAGACAGCTCGAGAAACTCGAAACGGCCTTCATGCTATGTCTCTGGAGCTTTTTACTGGAACGAATAAATTCTGTTAGTAAAACATTACAGAAAGTAGATATCGATATAAGCAAAGTTATTGAGCTCTACGAATCATTGATTGGTCTTGTTGATAAAACTCGTAATGAGTTTGCTTTGTACGAAAAGAAGGCATTAGAATTTTCAGAAATTCAAGAATATTATGTGCAGATATCAAGAAAAACAAAGAGCAAAAGACCATTTGACGAGAATAAAGAGGAAAATATCAACATGACAGGTAGAGATCAATTCATAATTACAACATTTAACGTAATATTAGACAATTTGGTTTCTGAATCGAGGAAAAGAAATACGTCTTACAAGAATATTTACAACAATTTCGACATTTATAATCGATATAGAAAATTTAAGCACATTAGAAGTTCACCAGAAATCAGGAAAGTTGAGAAGTTTGTATCCAATGGACCTGGAAGCAACATTTGAAAATTAGTGTTTACATTTTCATGCCCATTGCAACTCTTCAAAGGTTAAGCCAAAGGATTTCCTTAAGTCTCTCCGAAAATCAGAACTACATAATATATATATCCAAAGATCGATATTGCTTGGCGTATATTTCTTAGTCATCCAGTTACAAATTGTTCTGCGAAGCGCTCATTTTCTTGTTTAAAAAGAATAAAAAATTATTTGTGTTCAGTTATGTCAGAAGATAGATTAAATTATCTTACCGTTTTGTGTATTGAATCCAATTTAACATTGTCTTTAGATTACAACACTTTAATTGAAAACTTTGCTAGCAAGAAATGTAGACGTAAACTTCTGTAAACAATCTTATAATGAAATTTGATAAAATTAAAATTATATTCTAGATAAAAATAACTATTTTTGTAAAATAATTTTTAATGTTCATTCACCCACATGGAATTGGTACTAAATAGCTTTTTGATTTTTATGTAAATATTGTGTTTCATAAGGGGTCAGGAAGGGCGGCATTTTGGCTTCAGCCTATAGTCGGCAATCAAGTTAATCCCCCACTGCACTAGGATAAGCAAGAACTTACATCCATTGTACATTTGCCTATGTAGTATTTCTCAGCTGTTTTGTGTACCAATATCTGTTCTATTGTGACGCCACAAGGATGCCAGTTGCTGCTAACCTTTCTTTCTTCCAGCCGCGAAGGTGCGAGTGCTCCACGATATCGCAGGCGTAAGTGTGCGTTTGCACGTTGCAGCAGCGATAAACGATACGTGTAGCAGTAACAGTAAGGCAATGAGAAAGTCCCCGTTGATACCAATGGAAGTGTTTATGTTCACAGTATGTAGTAGAAGACAATAATTTATTATACAAATATATTTAATGAAATCGGTTGGTTATTTACGTAATACCATAATGTATCCCGAACATTCATTTCAAGTTAAGAGAAATCCCTTCTACATTTCTGTCCGCGATATTTTTTAAATAAAAAAATAAAAAGCTTCATCTGATGGGCAGCCCATTGAGACGAAAACCGCCAACTTCAATGTAACTGAATTTGTAGTTTTTATTTCCAAAACCTTGTAGAACTATAGAAAATAATATATTAATATAATACATTGAACCAGAAGGTATTGAACAATTAGTTCTTGAATGCAATCGTAGGCTTCTGCGACCTGTGTCATGTAAATGGAAGAGATGCATCGAAGCCTCACTGAAACATTTACATTATTGATTTACAATTTTCAACATTGTATTTTCTATTTTTAGGTCATGAATGAGTACGAAAGGTACGTGTGAGATAAAATGGTTGCAGTAACTTCTTTTACGCTATTCAGTTTTTCACAATGAAAATATGAACATTTAAATGAGATTAAAAATGTTTAGATATTCTGATTAGACTATCGGTAATGTAATAAAACTGACCAAACCAGGTGTTCACACCTGAGCAGACCATGGTCGTGGCAACTCGGACGCAGAAGCAATAAGTAATGGTAAACTGACAGTTAACCTTTAACTGTGCTGGTGAAATAACTAACGTAACTGTGCTGGTGGGGTCTGAGAGACCCAAGACAGGAAATAATTGGCTAAACTAAACTAGCTTTTGTTTCTTGTACAGAATACTTCTTCTTGAAGTAACTGTAGCGCTCAAGAGTCAAAGTCACGTTCAGAGGTTTGGGTGTAATCGTTGTCAGATTTTGTCAAAACTGTCATTGTTAGAGCTATGTGTTCGTAATACATTTTATGTATATTCATTTTTATGACACATTTTGATTTTTAGAAAAAGGAATAAAATATAGCTTCGTCAACTGAGATCTTCTCATGTGAAGAAGATATTGAAAACGAATTCCGGATTACCAAAACAAACAAAAAAAGAGGTGTGGATTACGTAAGAAAAATTTAAGAGTATTCCAATGTGATTAACAAGAAGAGTCTGTGAATGAAAATATATGAGACATTATTTAAGAAGTGGTAGTTTTGATACTGAGGTTAAAATCGCGTTGAAAAGTTCAAGTAAGTGTGACAGTAGGCCTGTACGTTCTAACAACTTACACCATTTACTTCAAATGCATTTCAATAGAATAAAATCACGTTTGTTTCTTCTTCTTAATAATTAATAATAAAATAATAATTATTTTAATATAATACAATAATAATTATTTTATTCACAATCCCAAGAAAGACTGACCTATCTACAAAGAAATTTTGTGCGTAATTTTATGAATGTTTTCCTTGATACCATCAATAATCAATGCGGGTGAAAACCGACAAAAATTAATAGGATCATAAAACAACACGCATTGGTAAAAAGAATTTGGTCACAGTACCACCATATCTGATGAAAGAAATCGAGCAGGCCGACAAGAAGAAAATAAAAGGACTTCGCTTAGCCACTAATGTTGATGAGACCATGCAGTTCATACTTGTATATTTTACCTTGAAGGTAACTCTGATGAATGCCACTTTCATATTTGATGAGCGAGTACAGGAAGATTACAGACCCGATAGTCGCACAGTATAACCGTGGCTCCTCCAAAAGTATAAAGACGTTGATATCAGACAGCGAACTGCATCCATGGTATATTTTCGACATGTTGAGTACAAAATATTAAATGACTTCTGGTATTGAAACAAGAAATGTAATATCGCAGATACACGTCTCAAGAGTCTTTAAAACATCGGCTGAGCCATTCACAGGAATATAAAATAAAAGAATACCTACTAGGATACATTTTCTTACGTAATGTTGAATCGGTCGTGCCCACTACGTTCCTTTTATTGTTTGAGAAAGGAGTTTTGAAACTCAAGAATGATGTAATTGACTCGTGTAAGTAATAAATGTGTATCGTTGACACATGCAGTCGTGTCGACAGTAAGACAAAAGTGTTTTTCTCTTCCCTTTTGACAGGATTAGCGTATAAGTAAAGAAATTTGGATTAAAGCTCCTTGTTGATATCTTATATGCTATTGGATTCGTTTCATTGTACTTTGAAACTTCTTACTTGAAACCTCTTACGCTATGTTACATAAAGAATCAAAACTAAATAATAAAGTATTCTGTCAGTTGTGTATTTATAAGTGTCGAGGTATCCGCGAATGTCTTTCATTATGTACTACGCGATCCGCTTTACAGCTGATTCGGCCGTTGATTTTAACAATGCAAGCTAATGGCGTCTTCCGTAAAAATAAAGCTAATTTTCTCCGAAATCAACAATTAGAGGCGGTTTACGTAGAAACGCGTCGAGTGCTCGCTTCGACCTGGGCAGTGTTGAACTCTGGTAGCCACGTTGCGACGCATTTTTGGAAAGTGTATTTGGCATTTCGCTTGTTTCACTCCGTAATGGAGTTCGCGAGATTTTAGAGGAAAGAGATACTATCTTAAGCCCGCTACGTTTAAAATGCACACTCTTAGGTCTTTAATTTATACCGAAGAGAGCTTATAATTGTGATGTTTGAAGTTAGACGCATAATTTGAGTTATTTTCGGCGCTTTATATGTGTCAACAGTATGATTATAAAAATGTCGCAGGTTCTCTTTTCATTGAACTCCCTGAATTTTTGAAGATTAATGTTACAAATAATGCAAGAAAGTACATGCTAGTGTAGGAACATTAGTTTATTCATTAGGCTAGGTAATCCTGGCGCCAAAGGAGTCACTGGAAACTGCCTCAAATCCCTTGCAATCTGTAGGTGTGGCTGTTTCGAACCAGTGACTTCGTTCGTGAGACATGTTTGATTCATGAAACTACTCAGGAGTGATGGATATTCTACACAACTCTCCAAGCAATCTGGTGCAGAAATAGATAATTGATCCTGGTACTCCTTCTGCTGTTAATACATGGCATAATAAATAGTGTACACGTGGCCCTTGAGAAGTTCTAGGAGAAAGTACAGTATGTCGCGATGCACAGACATCAGATGTAGCAGACGTTTAGATTCGCATCGCTAGGATAAGTTGGACGAAACAAAAATAATCGAAAATTGGGATAAATCGCTAATCCATTCGTTTAATTTCCAATAAAAATTATTCTATTCTATTCAGATAAGTGAATAGATATTTAACTTCTTTACATTTTTATTGCTATATCCACTATCCGAAGTTCATTAGCTTTTTGTGAAAAATTTAATTTCGGTACAGATCAAAGTTCGTCATCGACAGTCCTGAAGCAGCAAGGGTTCTAGAACTATCACTATGGTAACTACAATAATAAATACCACTTAGAACATTTTTGACTCTTTATAGAGAAGCCTTTTCTTCTTGATGTAGTGTTCTTGTACTTTTAGTTATTGGTATAATTAAGCTGGTAACTTGTTCAGAATCGAAAATTCGACGTGTCTCCGTCTCCTGATAGTGATCTGATATTTTTTTTCGGATCCGATGAGAAGATTCAAATAAATTTCCATAATCGTGTTTTTGCGTGTTTTGGTGCTGCGATCTTAGCGAGTGTGCCACGAATTAAATAAACGATACCTAAATACGTCTATGTAGGTGGCGTTGATTAAACTTCAGAACCCAAAGGCATTTTTCGCTCAATACGCCATAATTTTCATTCACGACGTTGGCAACACTGATATCTTTAAGTGAACAAATGAAGTTAATTTTTACAAGAGAAACGCGAGGCATGTTTAATTTTTTTTCGTAGGCCTATTACTATATTTTTAAAAACAAATTTGAAAAAACTTATGATCATTATTGAACTCAGGTATCTTTATAATATGGAATGACAACCCTTTATTAAAATATCCGGGATATAAGAGGTGTCAACCACCATTGTAGGCTATATAAATTTACTATATGCTATAGAAAATGTAGCCATACAGGTGTTTCTGGAATTTTTTCCCCATCATCAGTGGATCCAAGTAACATGGAGTAAACAAATGAATTAACCATGGTAAATTAATTTCTTTAATCCATGTTACGTGGAGTAACTGATGATGGTAAAAATGTCCACGTGTATGGCTGAATTTTCTGCAAAGTAAATTTCTATAGCCTACTATGATGGTTGATACCTCTTATATCCCGGATATTTTATCATGGATCTCCGCTGCCACTACAGAGTTTATCCTTTATTAAAAATTGTCGTGGGCGACGAAACATGGATTCATTGTCCTGTAGGGGAGGCAAAGAGAGAGTCCATGGAAAAGCGCTACTTCACTCCCACTCCACATTAGAAGAAACCAGGAAGTGCACCATCTGCAGGAAAGGTTATAGTTACTATCTTGTGAGATGAAGAAAGAGTGATTATCGTGAACTTATTGGATAAATGAACAAAAATTAACTGTAATCCATACGTGGAAACGTAAAAGAAGTTGAGTTCGCGTCTGCAGGATTCGCCATTAGAAAAAGCAGTCTGATATTCTTCTTCCCCACGATAATGCACGCCACACTTCTGTGCTCACAACGGCAGTAATTGCGTAATTTCAGTGGGAGGTCTCCCTGTAGTACAATTTTTTCCTTTTGACTTCCAGATTTTTGCACCTCTAAGAGGAAGCTAACAGAGGCATAATTTCTGCCACAATAAAACGCTGATAAACGCAGTGCGCTAATAGCTCTGTAAGTAAGATAGGAATTCTGACTGCCAGGGAATACATACTCTAGTTCAATATAGAACAAAAATTTGTTCTGTAAAATGGAGAATAGTTGGGTAATAAATCATTTATAAAAAAGTTGTGCCAATATATTCATGCATCAAGCTTACCATACTTTGAAAAATAAATGATTATTTCGAAGAATTTTTTATTGATTGCGTTGGTATTTATAGTACATAACTTATCTGTTTATTCAAAAATACTTTTGTATTAGACACTGCATGTGGCGTCTTTAAAATTACTTAACATTCTATTACATTGTAAATGGGCCATCTCGTATAGAATTAGTTAAGCGGAGGCATCCAAATCGTTTTATCAAGGGTTAAATCAATCAACTGTGCTTGACATTATTAAATGTAAATTCATTCATCAACATACCGGACAGCAATTCAGAAGACTGAAAACCTTTGAGATAAATGCAGAAGGAAAGCTTTTCAACCACTGAGGGAAAGATATATTCGAGGAATGTGAATTAATGATTTCGCTGTCTGCAGAGGGCTTTGCCACAAAGCTTCAGCTTTTCTGAGGACCGCAATCTTCTTTCGTGGGAATTATTCAAAGAATCCTCTGAAACATCCCCTCATCATTACCATATTTATGACTTGCTCTGTCACAGAGATCGTGATGACTGCATTGCTTTTTCAACGTGCGGTAAAGAACCTCGCGAGATGTGTGTTCTTCTTTTCCTCTTTCCAATGCGAATGCTTAAGCTAGTGAAAGTACATCACATTCATGAACTTACGGAAGCGAACTACGAGCTGTATCCATGATGTAGGAAGACATAAGTTGTGACGAGTGCGGAAACGTCAGGCAAGGGCACGCCTTGTGCAGTAACGCCATCAGAGGGGTAAAAGTAATATGTTGCGACAGCACATACTTTCTCTTGTTATTGTAACTTTTGCTGTCTTCGGAAATTCTGACAGTTCAGCCAAAATGAGACCTCCATAATATTTAAGCATCGTTAGCTATATCCGCAAAACATTAAAGAAAAATTTAGTGAAGTTTTCTCAGTAAAAAAGTACATATTACTTTTACTTCAAGTAAAAAATACGCAAATACTACTCGCTTTCTCAAAAATCGCCCATGACTTTTTTAAATATATAACTCTGTAAAAACATTTTATTTAAGAAAAATCTATCAACATTGTACTATTGCATTTTTCTGAATTTGTTGAGAATACAGAGAGACGCGACGTGCGTTATTTTTTAAATGTACTTCAGTCTATCCGAGAAAAAAAATTAAAGACAAAAATTGGAGCAATTTTTTAGAGAAAATTATATATTGCTTACATTTTACGCAAAAACTACTCACATTTTGGAAACAGTATATACGACCTATTTAAAGACCCCTTGGACGAACAGATTTAATTCAGTAAGAGAAAATGTTGCTTCAATATTCTAGTTATAGGTGTCCTAAATATAATGAAAACGCAAAATTTCGCGAAAAGTACTCAAATTTTCGAAAAATTGTACATTACCTTATTTCAAAATCATTAAGGAACATATTTCATTAAGGTCAAAATCTCTATCTTCATAATTGTAGTTGTAGGAAGACGCCGAAAAAATTTTGAATTTTTGCAATTTTCGAAATATCAAGGTTTTCAACGACTTGCCCTATTCTCTTAAACGTCCTTTACACTATCCAACGACAAAACTTAATTAAAACCGAAGAAGATTTTTTTATTTCCAAAATGCCCCAGGGGTTCATGTAATGTACCCCCAAAATTAAAATATCAGTTTCAAATTCAAAGAGCCGTAACATCAGCCATCGATGGGAAAATATCAATTTTGGAGAAACTTGGATGAACGGTTTAGCCTCTAGCGTTGTTCACAGACGGACGGACAGACGTTTTACCGACAATGATTTTTCGCTATCAAGGACCCACAGAACATGGATTGTGGCTACACCACGTTTTTCTAAATTTAGCAACTGTTACGTTTACAAGGCCCTATAATAAGATTTTTCTGCCGAAAACTCCAAGTTTTTTCGCGGAGCATTACGTAACTTTCTCTCTAATCGGTAACGAGAAAGTAAAAATATATTTCTGGCTGCAATGATTTTTTTTTATTTTCGCGTGTGCACTGTTTCACTTCTGGAAAATATGACTGTATTGTTTGTATTTTGTTGTATAAATGTTTATAGATTAAAGTCCGACGCGGACACAATATACTACTTCGCCAAAGAAACTGATAATCGTGTTACGTTTCTACGTGTGGCATCGTAAATTAGAAAAAGTAGAAGGAACTCTTTGGCATTCCTATGCCCGGAGATAAAATATCCGTTACATAATAATATCCGTTAAATAAAAATATTCTTGTCCGTTTTCAAATACGAATCAGTGTGGTACGTCACAAACTTTACGTAACCGTTACAAATATTAGGAGAAAATCTGTGCCATTTTGGAGAACTAGTAGTTGTCTTAATGTATTGTGAGTATTGTCAACATTATATACGAACAATTCTGAAACTTTCTTGGATAAGGAATTCGAGAAAATTCAGTATTCGCCCCTCCTTTATAGAGCTACATCGAATAAATGAGATATTCTGCAACAAATCATACACAGGAATATATAATACTAATTTCACTTAATAACAATGGACAGTGAGAATTTAAATGACTTGGGAACTAATTTTGTACTACTAAATATTTCCTAAACCCGTAATGTCAATACTCATTTTCAAAAATATTTAAGTAATATGTGAATAATGGAGACGAGAGGCGTACGTAATCATAAAAGCATTTTGTTGTAGGAAGTGCAACATTTTGTCAATTAATATTCACTTTCGCTTTACCAAGAAACTCACTGCCTACACTTCGATTAAAACAGTTATTCCGTTGACACTTGATCAGCTGTGATGCTCTCATCTAATCGGGACCACAGTGACGTCACTATAGTGACGTTTAAGCTCTCGAATGTGTGAGTCAGTGTCACAGCTGATCAAGTATAAACGGACTAAATGTTTAAATCGAAATTTACACGCTGTATTCTTACTTTCAATAAACACGTATTGAAACTCCCCAAACCTTGGTATTTCTTGAAGGGAATATTCGCTTCAAGGGTATTGAGAGAAGTCACCCAAGGGCGTCACCCCTACACCATACCCGCCCACCTCCGTGCGATGTCCGGCAGCTAAGTGCTGTGCTAGGGTGGAGGTGGCCTGACGGCGCCACAACCGCCGCCGCCGCCGCCAATGCGCCGTCCATTCTCGCCCCCCCCACCTCCACCACCACGGGGGAAGGGAGGGGGCGCCGGAGTGTCGCCGGGGCCAGCTCCTCCCCTTCCGGCGGCAGAGCGATGGTGCTCTCCGGCTCAGTGCACGCCGCGCCGAAACGCATCTGTTGTGGGCAGCGCTTAGCTCTTCCTGCCCTCCCAGCCTCTCAACCTCCCCCTCCCTCTTCATTTCTTCTCTAACCGAGTCTGCCTCCTCTCTCTTTCATCAAGTTTCAAGATTAAACCGGAAGAGGTGGCTCAGGTCATCTGATGTCACTGCAGTGCCTCTGACTGGAAAGTCCCAGGTTTGAGTCCCAATTGTAGCAGAATTTTCGACACTGACAAGATAGATCGAGTTCAGTCGCTGCCTGGAGGAGAGTTCTAACGGTCGGCTGCTCTGATCGGTAGTTTTCCGTGGTTTTTCTAATCAATACCAGGCAAATGACGAAGCAGTACCCTAACAAACGGGCCACGGACACTGCGCGATCTTCCCTTCCCATTACTTTTCCTATCCTACCTCTTACACACACTTACACTAACATGCAGTACACTACCACACATGCCGGGAGGCCAGTCAGGAGCTTAGAGCTTGTCCCGGCTGGGGTGGTGCCTCGCTGGTAGGGGCTTCGATGGTAATCAGGTACCTGATTGGGGAGACCCTGCTAGCCGCGCCGGTAGGTCGGATCTCTCCATCCAGCGGGGTAAGATCGCCACCTCCCGAACCAAAAGCATGCACTCCATTTACGGGACTAATGACCTTAGTAGTTGATGCGCCCGGATTTACAAATCAATCAAAACTTAACTCCATAGAGTAGCACTTCTATGGAGTGAATTTGTTTCTTCCCAATAGAGCGTGAGATATATTTTCATTCTCCATTTTATTTTCAAATAACGTCGAGTTCAACCTTTTTTAAATGAAATTCGTTAAAGAATTATCACTGATTTATATTTTTAATGACTTTAAAAAATAACCATGCCTGCTCCTAATTTTTTTAGATGTTTCGATGTAAGAAACTTCGAAATGAATTCACAAGTACTGTACAGAAAATCGCAAAATGTAGTGTATTTGCTTTTTACATTTTCTTTTCAAATAAGTTTTATTTCGACCTTTTTCAATGAAATTCTTTAAAGAATGTTCACTGATTGGGTCTTAGAGTGAACTTTAATATAATCGAGCGTGCTCATATGCTCATATATGTATCGATGTAAGAAACGTCTAAATGAATTTTCTAGTACTGTTCAGAAAGTAGCTAGAATTTGTCTATAATTTAAGAACACATTTTACAAAATCATTTGTTAAATAAAAATCACTTTGACTAAGCGATTAGATTTAAATTAGTAATAAGTTTAGTCTTTTTGTATTCAATCGTCCCACTATGCTCATTAACGATTTCAGAAAATAGTCACATTTCTTTTCACTCATCCGGTTAAAGACGGGCGAGAACAACGGGGTTTACGTGGCCGCGTCTTCAAATGTAAAATTTAAAACTAGACATTTCCGTGAATGCTGCTTTGAAATATCAGGTTTCCACGTTGCAGAGTTCCCAATCCAATCCCAGGGCGCCTCCTGAGAATATTTATGTGAGCTGCGAGCCAGCGGAAGCGCAATCATATCACGCGGGGGCTGGCAACGTTGGCAGCCTCCCAGACGCGCCGATTACGCCCCGGAACACACGCACGGGGAATCCCCGGGCGAACGGAGCGCCTTGGCGATGAGCACCATGGGACCGAGGGCGATCCCTGTCAGTCGATGAGAAAATGGTGGTGGATCAACGCGGGTGCGCCGCAGGTTTTCTCGGAGTTTTTCCTTTTTCCTTGCTTCAGCATCATTCATATCATATCATATCATAATCACCTATTCATCAAAATGATTCACACATACCAAATATGGCCATTAGATTTAAGCGATGGTTTAATAACAAAATAATAATATATAAATAATAATTAAATTATAATAATTAATTTAATATTAATATTCATATAATTATTTGTATTTAATTAAATTAAATATTAATATTTATATAATATTGATTATAATGATTAAAAATAATAATATATGAAATAATAAATAATAAGATAAATAATAATAATAGTAAAAATACAGATATTCAGGAATTTTAGTTACCTACATAAGTATAGACTCAGAATACATGTTATCAACTTCTAGTTAGTTAAAGGTACAAAATTATCACATTCTGCCAATAAAAAGGTATTTGAAAATTTATTTTTAACGACGATACGCAGTGTGTAACCACCACATGTCATGTGATATTTACGCCTTATTATCAAGCAACCCATCACACACTAGTGCTTTGCAGGACACATTGTGAGGCGAAGAGATTTCGAATATCTGCCAAATATAAAAAAAAGGTGGAAACCCTATCAATTAGGGGCATACTGCAAATGAGTAACTTCATTACATTAAATTTTCCATCGCATTTCATTTTTTTAAATTTATTTATCCATAACTAACGTACAAGTTCTCGAAATATGTAACATTTATTCTGAGACACGTTGTGTACATAGATGACAAGAGAAGCACGTCAGACGCAAGGGCACTAACAACACCGTTGAACTAGTATACATTTCCCCTCACACTGGCACGAATGATGTTTGCAATCACACTGCAAACCGCGTTGATCATATTTACCAGAATGTATTCAGAACCTATCGAAGCTGAGAGAGGCGCGCGTACGAAAAATCAATGAGAACTTGACCGACATGTCGTTCCCAGAAAGTACGCATGGCATTCATGCATCTAAACACCGTCTACCATAATATGTTAGAGTAACAATGATCGACGGTGTATGTCGTACTAAGTATATTAGCTGTCATACTAATAAATATTTTTCTTAAAAATCACAAATTAATTACGAAATATTGTAGAATACAAAATTTATAGACCATTACAATTGATATGGTAGTTGAATTTTACCAACTGCATAATTGATATTTTATATCATGTTTAATAA
This sequence comes from Teleogryllus occipitalis, assembly GCA_011170035.1. Taxonomy (NCBI): domain Eukaryota; kingdom Metazoa; phylum Arthropoda; class Insecta; order Orthoptera; family Gryllidae; genus Teleogryllus; species Teleogryllus occipitalis. The sequence goes on along the minus strand of BLKR01000641.1, from coordinate 364,313 downwards.
AGCATTCACGTTTTCTTCGGACGCTGTCGTTTCCTAATCGAAAAGAAAATTTCCGAAAATCTTTGAAGAGAATATTGTTTAGAAATTCGAAAAAATATGTAGCAGTTTTGAGAACATATTCAAAGTTTTGAAATATGTAACACAAACGTTTGCAAATGACATTTTTGAAATTTGAAAATTGTTTCAATATGTAAAAAAACTCTTTTTTACATATTATTGAAAACTAGTCAGGTTTTGATTCAATATTGCTCAAAAACTAGTTCCCATCTTTAGAAACAATAGTATATTAGGACATTCTTGGAACTGGGAGTTGGCGCGCGCGGTGACCAAGTCTCTCCAGCACTGTTTTGTAGCACACCGAACTTTCAGATACATTTGTAACCTTTTCAATATCTTCTGAGGAATGCTTTGTGAGTGTGACTGGTTGCTTATCTACGAACTGCTTGCTCTCCTTTCCGGGAAATTTCGTCACAAAGGAAATGTAATGTGGCGTCACTGAGCCATCTCGCGAGTCCCTTCGTTGTTTTTGCCCCGCAGTTTACAGAAATTGACGATCCAGACCAATAGTAAAAGGTGGTATTTCCAAACACACACCATTATTTTACTTTTTTCATTGCCTGTAGTTTTTCATTAAAATATTTTACAAGTTTTCTTTACGTATTATTATTATTATTATTATTATTATTATTATTATTATTATTTGTTATGATAACAAAGGGGTTGGACGAAATTAATATGGACCATACAATATAGTACATCTTTTTTCACGTTGGCGTTACTGCGGACATGTAAATTCTGTGACGCGGCTGCTTTGTACAGTCGACGTGCCACGTTTTGAACGTTGTATTGCAATGTATTATAGGATTTTGTCTGCAACGGTGAACACATGCGATCGGTGAAATGTGTTATCTATCAGACTTGGAAAAAAGGAAAATCTTTGGTGCGCGTTTAGCGGGAGCATCTGTGACGAAAACAGTTGAACGTTTCATGAAGGACAGTGTCAACGGTAACGACAGAACACACAAAGTAGGGTAATACATTATCGGCGAAGGGTAATAGTGGGCGAAAGCCGATGTTAACTGACAGAGAACGACGCAATATTAAAAAATATTGCGGCTAAACATCGTAAAATTAACACTGCACAGGTGACTGCAGAATTCAGCACTGGCAGATTTACCTCGAACTACTCGGCATTTAATTTTATCAATGCACTTACTTTATTCTTAATTTTCGAGATTTATTCGAATTATCATTTATATCCCGAGGTCGATCCGTCCTGACAAAATGTGTTTGTTGGTTTGACCAGCCTATCAATTCATATTGTTGGCTACGAACATTTACGTAATATATATTTACTTCTTTATTTGGGACTCGAGAATTTTTCTTATCATGACCAATAATAATAATAATAATAATAATAATAATAATAATAATAATAATAATAATAATAATAATAATAATCTGTTTTAAAAATCAAGTAACATAATTTCTTGTTCTGTTTCAAATAAACGAAAAAAAAACGATTTAATAACCATTTTAAATTCCCATTCCCATTTAATAACTTTCCTGTTACAGAAATTCTCAGTGTACTTGGTCGTCGTTCTTGGATCCATTCTAAATTTCCATTTTCAGATTAGTCTAATCTGATTGTGGCATCTTATTTTTTCCATACCTGGTTTGACCCTTGCTATACAAATAACATTTCTACCATCAACAATTTACATTATCTCGGAGAATCTTCCATCACCATCCAATCGTCAATCGTTCTACCAATCTGTTTATAACACGCGCTATTCTTCTGTCACACGATGCGGAGTACAGTACCTAATTGCGTTTCTCTTTAGTTCTATTACGCAGGTTCACCCCTTGCTTGCACGCATTCTCGTTTCTAATTGGCTAATACCGCCCAAGCATTCTATTAGTTATTCCTTAACTATCGACCCTTCTTTTGATAATAAGGATTCTCTTCGTAAATTAAATAAATACTTATACCGTGGCTTTACCTGTGCTGTGAATCAGATGCACAGTGATTCATTACATCCAGCATGTTTATGAAATAGCTATCGTGTTACGAAACTTCATTGTTTTCTTTGGTGTTTGTAAGAGAAGTTTAACTTATGAGCAATGTAGTTTTATTTAAGTTGCATACCTTTTTTTAATGCAAGTAGCAACTATATATTTGAAGCAAATTTAGGTTAGGGATTGTGATGGTTCAATGGAACTACACTGTTCCATTGTGCCCTTGCAATGAACATCGGTGACGTCGAATGGCGAGCACAACACGATTCAAGTACGACTATATAATTGTCATGTTCGCCTATATTGGAGTTGGGCTGTAGGCGAACATGATGTTTGACCAGTTTGTGTATTAGTAAGCCCTGATGAAGGAATTAAATATTCCGAAACGTTGGCAAACTAATGTGTTTCATTAATAGACCGATCCCGTGATCCATATCCTACTATTATTTTCTCATTTTTCGCGTTACATACCCTAAGCCAAAAATCAGGCTACGCCACTGTCTCTACTTGACGTATGCCATGCTCTTTGCAGACAGATGTTTTCACGGGGCGTCGCGGAGAGTCTCGCGTCTTGGGCTGCGCCTGGCGGCTTCACTGCGCCGCGGCGCGCCGCGCGTGCCGAAAGGCGGCTCCCTAAATAGGTTAGCGCCAACGTTCCCGCCGCAGAACGACGTTACTCGAGTTCAGCAACTTCCAGCCCAAGCCGTCACTCCAAACCCTTAATTCACTTTGCTGGCGAATAAGGGATAAGTGCTCTTCCTTGTCTGGCAGTGAAAAGTCGGGAATATACCGTAAACAGGACGAAGACTTCATGAAGTATAATAATGAAGATGAGGTACATTTTGGGATATCTTTTTTACATGGGTTTAAAGGCTTGGTAATTAGGTTATCCGATATAAAACATGAACAACGTTTTCAAAGGCAATATTTCTATCTGATAATTCTACAAAAGAATGAATAACTGCGAAATGAAGTGTGATCAAAAACAAAAAAAACTGAAATAAATATTTTTGTGTATAATTAATTTTTTAAAATTGTCTCTAACTGGCAACATTAGAAACATTATTATAATAATTATTTTCTTCTTCTTCTTCTTAATAATAATAATAATAATAATAATAATAATAATATTATTATTATTATTATAGCCTTTATCGATCTTATCTTGATCGGATCCACGCGGGATGAAAAACTTGGCTGGTTCCAATCTTCCCCTTAAACCAACAAATTTCTTTTCCCAGTTTCTGACTTGATCCAACATTTATTACAATAATTCAACAACTACAAACACTGTACATATATTATCTACACAGAATTATATTCAAGAAACACTAAACATTTAAAATCATCTCAACACTTCACTAATATTAAGAACAAGGAGGGAACGATGAATACTGCATAGCTGCCTCAAACCTCCTCTGTCAAGTGCCACACACGTGAGGGTTGCTCGGACCAACTGGTCTGCTGTCTGCCTGGATTCCTTCATCGAATTACCGGCTCGTTGTAGAGTATGTCCATTTTGTTTTATTCTGACTCAGGATATGACCTTCCCATCTCCATTTTTTTTCGAAGTGCTTGAAAAATGGCAATTTTTTTATGTTTGAAAATTAGAAAAATACTATTTGCCAAAAAGTGAGCCAGATAATCGAATAATTACAAACATTATATAAAATGTGAGTGAAAGTTTCCGGGCTGGTAGGCCGTGGTCCAGTTGACATTGAAGAGCCAAACGTTTCGTCCACGTCTGCGGTGGACATCTTCAGTGGCGGCAGCGTCGTCGGGGTAGTCCCCGGGTCGGCGGCTGGCTAGCGACGTGGACGAAATGTTTGGCTCTTCAATGCCAACTGGACCACGGCCTACCAGCCCGGAAACTTTCACTCATATTGATTCCGGCCGTGAAAGCCTACGATGCTATTATATAAAATGATTTTAGAAAGTAAATTTGGTAATATACAGAATGATCCGTTTAAAATTAGTTTTGGGAGTATCTCGAAAAGTGCGCATCGGATCAACAAAAGTGGATAATGAAAGTTGTTCGTATCGGCGGAGGCCATCCAATGATAGCAAACGCGACCCCAATTACCGGATTGGAGATGGGGAAATATATAAAATATGGGTGTTTCCCATTTAACTTTTTATGGGTGTATTATTGTATGGGTATATTAATAAAACAAAGGCAATTCATATCTGACAACGTAGCTCGAGTCCATACTAATTGTATCGGTGATTTTTGGCATTGTCCGGAGATCCTTACCACCTTATTGGAGCACTATTCTTACTTTCTCATATACGTACGTATATACCGTAACGAACCGATTATTGTTTCGCCAAAACAAATTGTTAATGATTGTTTTAAACGGGATAGGTGTTGTTTATCGTAAATGGGCTCAGAGTGGTGACATAGAAATGGAAACATATGGGTAACATAACACAGTGATTGATTTGAGAATGGAAAATATACATTACAACAATTTAAGTATGCAGAAATGTTCAAAACCTGATCAATGGTTTTCATACAACAATTAAAGTAATATTTTAATCACTTACATTAGTTTTACAATTCGTTCATTTTTCGGATATTAACTATTTGATAAGAGCTCTTTGTCTTTTATCACACCATCGTACACTAAACCCTTCTTAATCTACATTGAGCCAAACCTGGTCTAATTAAGTCGCTAGTGATAATATCTCAGTGACACGGGCATCCCACCTCCCACAACATTTTCTTCTACTATTCATGAACCAATACCTGAAGTGCCACCAGGCTAGTCCCATTACTACACCTACACAATATGAGTATTCATTACATGATTTCCGCCTCACTTTCGGTAATAGAGGTGAGAATCTATTTATGCAAGGTCTTACAGTGTGATCTGTTTGGAGGTACAGCGCAAGTCTCTCGCACCGAGAGTCAGGCGGGAAGAGTTGGTCGACCGAAACCTTCGTTATAAACAGGCCTCTCAAGTATCAGTCCATTATCAGCGTGACATCACTGTTCGTAGAGTTTCTCCCCGCCATGTTGAAAACCAGAAGCCGAGCCAGAACAGTAGCGTGTGAGTGTGTTGTTCAGCGTGGAAGAGAGCGTTTCTATTAATCCAGAGTGTTTGCGGATTCACGTGTGATATTGTTAGTGGTATGCGAATGTTTTTGGAGGTTTTTTATGTTATCGATCATTTGCATGAAAACGAAGACACAGTAAATTCTATCTTTTCAGAACTTTTGAAGTAAACTTAGCAAACCCTTGTGTTTGCCATGTGATTTACTGAGGTTACGAATTTACGTAATACATAATAGCCTTCATTATCATTCTCTTGTATTTTCACACTTGACTACGAGCTAAAATATACGTTTCCATGTGTATCGACTTAGTGTTTTCAACTGGTATTTTACACACAATGCCTTACTCGTATTGTGTGTCTCAATGCAGAGATAATTATAAATCCGGCCCTCCAGTTTTGTTTTGTGCAGTCGACTCCGATAATAGTGAACCCTCGGTTATAGTGAACTAATGTCACTGTCACTTACATTACAAATAAGCATAGGAATATTTGATTATAGTGAACCGAAACTCCGGCTATACTGAACGTAGGAAAATCCTGCAATATAATTGGACGCAAACCTGGGAATATCTCAATTTATGGATAAACTTCACTATCGGTAGTGGGTTCGTCTTTGCTAAACTAATGATCAAATAACAAGCAAACACAATTTTATAGTTTTAAATAACAGATAACATGTATTCTAACGAATGAAATTCTCTGTACAATGGAGTTCACATATCCTCCTATGTTCTCACTTTTTTGTTAAACTATGGTAGCTAGTTCCCTACCTAAACTGCAGTTTTCACTAAAGTGATAATAACTCTGATCCCCGTTTACAAGAAACAAGCAATAAATACATATGTACACTTCACAAAAATATCACTCATGAGACACACAAATCACAGTTCAAATACTCATCCTGCAAAAAAAAAATACATACAAACAATACTCAAAATTCTCTAATACCTTTTAAATCACTAATTACGTTACACTTAATATTCACACTTGACATTCGGCTTCTACGTAGCCTTTCAGTACGAAATTTTGTTTTATAACGTCTGTTAACTGTCTATGGAGTAACACTTTAAAAGAAATACTTGAACGGCTTCCACTCCTGTTCAAAATTTCACACAGGCAATTTCTCTTAAATGGTTTGAAACAGTATTAAATCAATTACATATGAATCTAGATAAATGATTATGTACAAAAACAACTTTTATCATAAACATAAGGATTACTCTAATCTGATTCCTCTTACGACTGTAGAAAAGAAATGAATTTACTGGCTAGCAAGACCAATGTTCTATGAAACTTGCCCGATCAACGTCTGTTATTGAGGGAAGCTCACATTGCAACGTTTTAGCTAGTACAATTATAATTCTATCTTAGAAGTTTTCCAGACTGAAATTTAATGAATGTTCTCTCTGTTTTTATGTGACTCACGACCGGCGAATTCCTCAAGCTGGTCCCGCGCTGTGTAGCTGGCTATCGCGCGACGCTCGCGCCTCAAGGTCGTCGTTCTTCTGCAAGGTCCGTGCGTTGCCTGTCGCGTCGAAATTGGAATATTTCCGAGCGCCGTCTCCTAGTTGTTCAGCGAAGTTTTACCACAGCTTTCGCAGAGGCGATGGTCGCATCAGAATGCGAGTCCGAAACTCCAAGTTATGACTTCGTAATAGCAAAAGTCAAGCTAGTTGTTGGATAATCCGTACTTCTAATAATTCTCAAAATTCCATAATAGGATTTCCAAAGTGAAATTCCAAAAATAAAATGAAATAAGATGAAAAATAAAATAAAAGCTGTAACAAAGAAAAAAAAACATGTCCTATGTTACAATAATCCTCCATTTTCTAGCAACAAGAATGCAGCAACGTGGTTTTACAAATTCACTTCGATCTATTACCACTGTCGTTCTTTCATTCGTTGCATTCTTGTTTAATATTCATTTTAAATTCCATGTAATCTCACGACATTTCACAGTACGTAATTCCATGAAAAATGTTCAGGCATTTACCTTTTATTAAAGCTTTTGCATTCCGGTATCTTCCGCGTGTCCCTCGTCGACTGTGTGGTGTACTTGTAGCCAACCGTTCACCTAGGCGACTCGAACAAGAAAGAGAACGAGCTCTTCTGACACAAGTTCACGCCACGTCCGTATTTCCACAAAAGTTTCTGATTGGCTATAGTCTGAGTGCGTTCAGAAATCTTTTTCTGGCTGACGCCATCTCTTCGCCACTATAGAAACTACGTGTAGGGCGTAATGTCGGGTATTATCGCTTCTATTTTTTGTTGGTCATAAATGTAGCCGACGACAAGCGGTTACTATATATAAGCCTGATAATTTTTCATATAATTTATTATTTCAACCCTGCAAACAGATATTTTTCTTTCCTGCAGGGAAGATAAAAAAAACCAAAATTCTCATTGTGTGCGTAAAGTAATGTACATTACTGAAATCATGTAAACTTTAATGGAATATAATGTTATTGTTGTTATTTATTCTTTGGCAATGTGTTGTATTGATTATCTTATTCTTGTTACAAGTACATTTGTTGCAATCTTATAAATAAGTTTTCGTTCCGACTTCTGTCCCCTTACATTTCAGAAGCAGGTCAGTTTTCTTCCTTGTAGTTATCAAAATACACTTTACATCAAAGCATTTCTACAGAGAAAACAATGTTTTCTTTCAGCACAGGTAAAGGGTAGTTAAGATATGTTGAAGTTATAAGAATGAGTCTCGGAAATACGATCGTAAAAAATAACATTGTGGCTCGCCGCCTTAAGTCATTCGAATCCTACCACAGCCCCCTACACATCTAGGAGACTATGACTCTACGCGTGGTGCCTTCACCAAGCAGTTGCTAGGCCTGCCTTCACGAAGGCTCGACGCACCGCGCGCCACTGCCCCGCCGTAGGTTCACCTTCAGCCGCCTCTGCTGCCTGTCGCGCCACGCCACGTTGCTTGGCCCCACGTCTGCTTCTATTGCTGCTTCCAGTGCAGTTTATTCCATGCACAACTGCATTTCGCCGGCTATGGCTGGCACTTGTTTATCCACTCCGCTTCGTGGCGTTACCCAATCGTGAACACCGCGCACTGGTCCTCCGTCCCTCGTCGCCCCCAAAACACAGTTCCTCGCTTTCCGCTTTCAGTAACAAGTTACGTCCTTATTGATGCTCCCTCCGCACCTTTCTAATTCATCCTATTTTATTATAGCAATGGCCGTTACGTGCATTTAGCACTTCACTCCTAGTATACGCGTCCGAGTATTGAATGAATATTTATGCCGCCACGCAATCATGTTTCAGCTACGTAATAATGTTAGTAGTTTGTTTAATTCTTGATCCAGATCTCCATTCCTTTACATAGTTTCTTACTGACACCATCCGTTGAGCCTCCCTTTGTTATATTTCTGCACCGTTGCTCAGCTCGCGACACACGTCTCAGCACTTTGTGTTGTTTTTCCAAGAGTTCGAAAATTATGGTCATCTTTGACTCGCTCTATCTCCTAAACTATTCGCTCTATAACACTTAAAATTACACTGCTGATTATCAGTAAATAACTAATTATCTTGTAATTTGAAAAGAATTTTTAATCCACATAAACTCGTGAAACACAGCGACTTTCTAGAATGCATTTTTGCGGAAAATGTTTTTACGAAAGTTATTCGCAAATTTATGGAAAACGAAGCATCTGTGGGAAATATGCGTCTCACCAGCGTATTCGCCATTTAAATTCGTGCTAGAACACTGGTTTTCAGAGGAATCCGGCTCATACCAAAAATCGAAAAATTCAACAGGTGGGGGGGGTCGTTGAATTGTTACATTTTAAAGGACATAAAACAATTGATTTAAAAGACCTTTATCTCCAAAACTATGGACAATATTTCAATTATGGAAGAACAAACTAGTCAGAGAATTTAATAAACTTTCAGAAAATGCCAAAACTATTTGCTTTAAAGAATGGGATGTAACAACGTTGTGACATTGGTAGAAGTTTACAGGATACACAAGAAATTAACTAGAGACCATACATGTTATATATTTGTATTAAATTGCTAGATGTGAAAGAATATAACATGTTTCTTACTTCCTAGAAATATTTTAGTTTTCCAGCGAAGCATATCTGAAGTAATGCAAGACTGACATGTATGTATGTATGTATGTATGTACTTTGGCACGACAGCTCTTTACAAGCTAAGGCCTGTCAGTGGCAACCCGATCTTCCGGCCATGGGTTGACGAGCCATATTGCTGTAGAGTGCCTGTGCACCACCTACGGAGATATCGTGTAAGCTATTTAATTTATTTTTGTAATGGTGTAACAAAATTTTCCATTTAATATTTTTACAATTAGAATTAATTTTTATATCTTACAGGTTCTGCTGCCAGAAGCCTTATTTCCTTTTTATTAATCTTTCCAAAATTTTCAAGTAGATTTTGACTACTGTAAAGAAAAGCCTAAAAAAATTTCCTACCAATACAAACTATCCTTACCATTCATTTAAAAACGTGATCAACAAAGGTTAAACCAGCATTTTTTGAAGCAATTAAAAATATATTTACCTAAATTAATAACCCAATTAATATGTTAACTCCAACACCAACATGCAGCGCAGTACGAGCTCGGAGTCGAAACTGCTTGTGATCAAACTTGCATGTATTGAACAATTACAATACATCAATCATATTGTCTTATCTTACACTGCACTGCACTTTCACTGCGACGACTACACGCACTTTGCCTGTAGTGCATTATAAAATCTACTTCCGTGTCAAGGTAATTTATTTTGCTTATTCACAACTCGAAAGAAACAGTTAACAACGGTGTTACAAAATGTTCATTTCATGGCTTAACAATTACAATTTAAAAATCTTGGAATATTATTACATGATATTAGGCACCGCAACTGGCTCCCAAGGAATACATTTGGAAACAATTTGCTTTTGGCGACAGGCGAAAAACAATGGTCGCGGTGTATCTACAAACATTATTTAAATTATTTATTTTCCGAATTAGGTTTGTATTAATTTTTACCGAATTTGCAAGGGCACTGCGACAATCCAGAAGAAGAGCCCGTAAATCTTTTGAATATATTCATACAAGTACACTACATTCATACATTGTACACTACTTTTCGTGGTATTGCTGTCGGTTACATGGCGTTGAATTCACTTTCCTTAGTATTGACTACATGCGGCGTTGCTATACAATGGGAACGCTGGGGTATGGCAGTTTGAAATTCTGGGATAAACTTCTCAGTTTTGGATGGGATAGGATATGGAGTTTTTATTAATTAAGGTTAATTTACAATGTCTCAGCGTTCAGTAAAACGGTACATTGATCTGTATCTGTATTAAAGTCGGGGAATATATATATATATATATATATATATATATATATATATATATATATATATATATGACCTAACAGTCATTCGGTCATTAAACAGGAAAAGAACAGAGAGAACCAATTCAAAGTTGGCGCGTGTGAAAAGACCACAGATCGATTTTCGAGAGGAACGATTCTAGGAACGAGTCACGGCCAGTGAGAGAGGGAGGCAGGAGTCAGAACAGTACAAGGGACATGACGAATGGCGCGCACGGGGCTGTGTGGCGTATGTGAGGTGAGGGAAGGAAATCGGAATACATCGAGGGGTGAAAGTGCGTGGAAGTGTTAATATGCGAGTAAACGAGCACGCGGAGCATCGGACTAATGTATAATACTAAAAATCGGTGCGTTCCGAACATCAAAAAAAGCATGAAACTATTAAGTGATGTGAAGGCACGTGGTGCAGCAATGTGCGTGGGCTATAAACTATAATGGTAAGGAGAAGTCAACGGCTTCGAACAAGTACACCGCAACGAGGAGACCGAATTCGTGCCCGGACGTTGAAAGCGAACGGTGAAATAGCAAAACGCAGGGTACGGCACGGCGACCACGTGGCCAGCACGCAGTCAGCGGGCGGGTGGCCCGACTTCGTCAAGGACATTAGAAGAGGCGGCTACATTTCCCACGACAGGACGATGGGACCCTCAGATAAGTAACGAAGCTCGTAATATTCGTGAAAGTCGGGCTGAATCATTGTAATCATAAGTTTCCGAGTGTACAGTGGGAGGGGGGGTGAAGGACATAATGATGAACAATCACAACCGTGTACTGAGGAAGGGATAGATTGTAATTGATTAATGTTGGATAATAATAACTGAATGTGAAAATGTAGGATGTAGAATGTTGGTATACTATTATTGCTTAAGAGTGTGGGAGCTCCCGGATGGTTAGATATTTCAAACAGTTTAATTGGTAATAATGTTAATCACATTAACAGCATGCGACCATATAATGAAGATTTGTATAGTTGTTTAACATATTCATGTTTTGTATGAATAAACGAATAATCATAATATGTAACTTGGTGCGTCGTAAATTGAACGAGAAAAGTATCAAATCCAAAGCCAACATCCTCCTAATAAAGGCGCTCCCCCCTAGAATGATCCCTTGTCCCTATCATTTCGATCTTACATTCAAAATTTTAATATGTAGTAAGTACTTGCGTGGTCAACCAGAATCCCTAATTCGGGAAGCCGAGGTAAGTACGGTCACTATATATATATATATATATATATATATATATATATATATATATATATATATATATATATATATATCACTACTGCCTGAAAAACTGCTAGTCTGTTGAAATAAATGGTCTGTGGTTTTCTTTCCAGTAATTTTTTCTTAGACGTTTGTCTGTCCGTTCTTCTGTCTGTCTGTGAACAACGCTAGTGTCAAAACAGTAAGTAGGATTTTCATCAGAATTGATATTCTCTAATATATATGAATGATGTCGCGATCCCTTGAACTTGAAACGGATATTTTGATTTTGGGGGGTACTTTACAAGTAGCTTTAACAATATTTTCGAAAATTGATAAAGTTCAAACTTTTGCTGATGTATTTCTACTGCTACAATTTGAAGTTCTACATTTCTTCCCTAATGAAGTATGTTAATCAAAAACATCTTTAAATCAGATCAGGTATAATTTTTCAAAAATCTGAGTTTTCGCGCAATTTTACTTGAAGTATTGCCAACTTTTTAAACATTCCCTGTATATTCTCAAGGACGGTTCGGAATTTTGTCTCAATTTTTAATTTCTGAAATAGAGCAATCAATGATTGTAGAAATGATATACATCGCAATTTCTGTGAACTCTTCATATTTTCTAAAATTGCAAAAAATATCAGCGCAAAAGTACAATATTGAAGATAGAGATATGTGTTTTTCAAAATTTGATCTATTAATAAGCCCGTGTATATTTTTTTAAACATGCGTAGATTTGCGTAATTTTTGCAAATGTTCTAAATTGCAAATTCAAATTTCTTGAGATTGCTCTCTACCGTATTGTTTAACCCTTTTACAGCAGATATCCTTGTTCGAGGCAATTTCACAACGCCACTTTATGCTGACTACACAATCTGCTACAAACTACTTAGCAGACTCACAGATCCCCAAGGTCAAAGAGCATCTTCAAGGCGCACTACACATTTTTCAATACCCCTTTTAGGTACCCCTTTCTTCAGGAGACTAAATCTGAATCCTTCTAAACGAGACGCTCGCATTATGACACAACCCCCTCTCCCCGCTACGTATGCATATTAACAATTAAAAAGGCCCTTGTAACCCCCCATATAAACCAATAAAATATCTAGGAGTAATTCTTGACACTATACTAACATGGAAACCGCATTTAATATAGCACCGGTCGCACACGTCAAACTTTTAATAAAAACTTAACTTTTAATAAACAAGAAGTCGAATCTTAAAACAGATCTCACCCTCATCTTTTACATACTGCCCTTCACCCCCTACTTACTTAGGAATGTTCTGTATGGAGTGGAGCTGCTTCCTTATTATAAAAATCTCTCTTAACCTTTCAGAATAACTTCCTTGGCGCAACCATAATAGCGCTATAGAACGTTTCCTAGAAACAATTGCACAGACCTTTTATCTCACAATTGGAGCACACAAAAGCCAAACAAAATATTTCATTCCGTATCATCTTCTCCAGCAATTAGTATTTTCAAATTAGGCGAAACGTAATAGCATTACAGAGGAATTTAATTTCGATTTTCCAAAGATAAGTTACAACTCCCATTGAAGAAAAGCCCACGATTTTCTTAAACCTACTTCAAAATTTCTTACACGAAATTACATAATTTATTCCTTCGTTCTCAACTCCTAAAAATTTTATTATTGACTATTTGAGGTCTCTAGTGTGAGTAACTTCGCAATTTTGAAATACTAGTGCTAGTCTTGCTAGATTACAATCTCTATCCACTCTTGTAAAGCGATACCTCGCTGTATAAGAAAACGTAAAATAATGATAATATAAAGATGATAATGCAATTTTGGCAATTCCACGTCACGGCAGTTTGAAATTTTCAGAATAAGTTCTTGTTGTTGGGCGGTTTTGGAATTGTATGAAACGCAGTTTTGCGATGTCAAATTTGTTTTGATGAATTAGCTTCAAAAGAATAAAGTTTCTGCGCCTAAATCGCTACGATTGGTAATGCGATTTGGCAATTGGTAATGGATGACGGCTAGGATGTGTTTATAAGAATGAAAAAATTGCGGTAATTTAATTTTACGTAACCCTTATCAATGCGATAAAGTACGTCTTGTAGCAGCATTAGTTTTAAATAAAACATTGTCCTGTCACAAACGAATAGAAAGGCCTTGAGAATAAGAATTCATCAATACCACACGTATTGGTATTTTATAAATAATTAATAGCACAAAAGAGCATGAAACAGACCTAAATGGGGGAGGTGTCAAAGAGCGTGTACCGATTCAACGCTTCGGTCCAAGGAGTCGCAGGTTCGAGTCCCATATTTGGCATTGTTTGTCCCTTGCCTTTTATGTAGTATAAGTTGTCGCGGAGGGCCTCGCGTTCTGCTGAGCCCAGATCAGAGTAGCCCACAAGTGTTTAGGTGTCTAGTGTTTGATCGAATATCCGTCCCATCAGGACGTAAAGGGTAACAGGCTGTGTTGAGTGGATAAAATCCCTATAGAAGAAGAAAAGAGTACGGAATCAGGCGTCGAACGTAAATCACAGTACACGCTCTTTCGTAGCGCGGCGCCGGGCAACCTAAAGGCCTCCAAACCGTGTGGCCCATAGCAGAGCAGCCACCTTAGCGACAACAGCGGTCAAATTTCCCTTTCATCAAATGTCTCGTCAAAGCCCTCGCATGGTACAATAATTCAAGGTACTGAGTTCACATTTAGTTCTAAGGAATTAAATGAAGAGACAAGGATCGCACAAGTATGTTCTCACTATCAGCATCATTTATCACGTATATTGTGACATTCCAACATGTCACACATTTATTTACTAATATTGGTCGTAAATGGGGTAAATATACAAGGATAAACAATTAGAAATATGGCGCCCTAGCAACGGCAGCCGAGTTGTTGTCAAGGTCAATAAACTTCATTCTGACATATGTCGTGGTGCTGTGCGGGTCGCTCGAGGATGATTAATTTTGTGAGATTGGGACTTGTAAATTCTTTTTGAGAGTGAATTGTTATCGGACTTTGAGTGATTCTTGACTGCGCCGAACGGAAATTAGAATTTTCTCGGGATGAAATAACGTGATGGACCTCGAATAATTTGCTGTGTAAAAATGTGTAACTTGTAATTTTCGTGTGTGAGCTAATAATTTCAGACTGATAGAATTTATAAGATCTACAACAAGTTGGGACTCTGAATATTTTTGCGATGTGCGGAAATTAGAATTTGAATGAATTTGTACGCAACAGGACTTGGAATAATTCTGAGTAAATAATAGTTTGCTGAACTTTAACATTCTCGTCGCGTAATCAGAAAGAACTGGGAACTTTCGCGAAGTAAATTAAATTAGAACTACAAGTATTTGAGGCGGTGAGGATCAGTGACTCGACAACATTTGTGCAAGAGCAGGAGAGAAGAATCTGGTACTTGGACTTTAAAATTCTCGTCACTGAGAAGAAGAGGAGAATGGTTCTTCCTGGCACCCTCGTTCAAGTACGTGCGAAGACGGATACTGCAGGATAAGGTTCGAAAGAGCTCATGACCAAAAGAACATTCTTTATTTGTTACAAATTTGTCAAGTCATATTTTTGCCTGGCATTGAGAATAAACCATAAGTTTCTTTTGAAATAGAACAAACGATTTTCATTTGGCCAATTCCAGCTAATAAGTAGCTAGACAATATATATTTTATTTCAGATTCATCACCACTCTGTATGGATGGCAGATCGGACAATCGGCTATTAGTAGGTAATAGCGATTTTTTCTAACGAAACCCATCGACCCAGCTAGCGGATATTGATTTTATTTAGATAACGGTTGAAGCATTAATTGTATTAATAATAACGTAACCTTTTCATTGCGCCCATGTTTAAAACATAAATTCGAAACGGGTTACATCGAAACGCCCAATAATTTTATAAGCAGTTTGTGTGTGAGCATTGTTTCAATATTAAAACATCTTAGATTTTTATGAGGGGTATACTTGGATCATGTGTGGTAACGTAAATCTCACAATATTGGCTCTAAATTATTTTTAATATAACACTCAAATTTTGTTCAGTATGTACTTGTGCATTTGCCTTAAACTATTAATAAAAGGAAATAACTTTCACTGAAATTTCGTTGTTGTTAACAACACAAATGGGTAGCATAGTTGTAAAAAATTCTACGGCAACTGTTTGCAGAATCATCTCGCCACGCGGACACTCTTTACGTTATGCATGCAACCAACTTAGCTTACGTGATTTCTAGGCTGTGTCATTTATATTTGTGTACCGCAGTGTCAATTGTGGTTTAGATATGGCAACACGCGTTCCGATCCGGTGGCCGAAATCGCTAAGGCAGTTGAGACGTAGCGATCTCGGACCGAAGGATCGTGGGTTCAAGTCCAGCCTCGGGCATGGTTGTATTTGTGTTTGTCCTTTCACCCCTTATCATCACCATATCGTTTCGTCTCCACCGTTACCATAACATTGACTCCAATAGTGGTCGCTAATGACCTAGACGTTGATGCGACCTTAAATAACAAGAAAAAATTATAAAAACACGCGTTGGACATCTTAATCTGCGACGTTTTGAACCAGGGAACGATAGAGGTCGTAAAAATATTTACAAATTTAACCGCAACGCGAAATTTTCAACCTGCTATATCGTCGAATTTTAAAAGTCATTAGTAATTATTAGTATTGTTAACACAGGAACACAAAGAAAACGTCAGACCCAAGAAATCGACATATGTTTCTCTATGTATTTCGACGCGCTGAATCCGAATCTGAAGCCAGAACTGCGGCACTACAGTCCATTAAAAATTACAAAAGCATCGTGACATTGTACTTTTTTTTGTTTTCGAGGGTTGTCGTCAGTCCCAAATACCTGACACATGTTTCTCTATGTACGTCGATGCGCCGAATCCGAATCTGAATTCCGCCTTCACTATACAGTTTTTTAAATCCCTTCCTCATTTATTTGTAGTCCGTTCAACTAATGTGACATTTTATTTGTCAACAATGAATATTATAAGAGATTATAGTAATTTGCAAAGAGGGTAATTTCTTTTCTTCGCTACTAAAGGTAAAGCAAATGGAATTGTTAAGAAACTGTAACAGTGAAGCTATTAGCTAACGTTTTCGTAGTTCTGTCAGGGGCGAATTTGTCGATGTATTTAACTGTAAGTCATTGTATTTTACTGAAGTCTGCACAAAATATCCAGCCGATCCCATTTTTTTTTTCATAGTAACATTTGGTCACAACGTAATGCCTGACTGTGCATTGAATAGATTCTTCGTGTTTCTTCAAAACTCACGTCTGGGAGATTGAGGTGCGATATCTTGTACTATTTTCTTTTAATTGCCGAAATTTACTTCTAAAGAAATAAAAAACCTTCTTACAGTTTATCGAAAAGATTTCAGCGGCCCTGGGTGCAAAGACATGTCAAATCCTAAATAAGCTTGGATTTGCCAACAACCTAACTCCATCACACAGCTTGCAAGTCATAGAAACGGACTTCGCGGGAATCTGTGCTGCCAACCCAATTGGTGTCGTAGCTCCCGGGCGGGTGGGCTTGAGGGAAAGTGAGCTGCAGCACCTTGACGGCGGTGAGGCGTGGGTGAGCGGGAGGAGAGTCCGGTGCAGCAGCGGTGACATCTGCCGGCGGCGGGGCAGGGCGGGGCGGGGTGGGGCGGGGGTGGGCGGCAACATGGCGGCGGGCGCATGGGGGGCGCGTATCGATCGCGGCGGCCGCGGGAGCGCAGTCGTGCGCCGCGGCTCGGAGTGAGCGGCTCTGGGCGTTCGCGGGCTGAGGGCGAGCGCGGCGCAACCGGCACCAGCGGCACCAGCAGCAGTCGCGAGTGGCCGCAGCGGCGGAAGTGGCAGCGGCGGCGGCGGCGGCGGCAGCGCAGCCGAGGACGCGCACGCGGACGGGCCGACGGTGGCAGCGGCGGCGGCGGCGGCGGCGAGCGTCAGCGAGGGAGGCAGCGGCGGCGGCGGCGAGGGCGGCGGGGGCGGCGGGGGCGGGAGGAGCGGGCGATGCGGCGAGGGCGGCCACGCGTCCCCCGCCGAGAGCCCCGCGCGGGCGCCTCGTAGCCCCACTCGGCGGCGGCCGCCCGCCGCGGCTCCGGCGCGCCCCTGAGACGTGGTGAGTGCAGCTGCACCGGCGTGCACGCGGGCGGCGGCAGCTCCGCGCGACCTCCCCACGCCGCCTCCGCGCCACGCCCTCCTCGTCGGAGGCTCGCGCGGGGGCGGGCGGCGGCGGGGCGGCGCGGCGCGGCGCGGCGCGGCGCGGCGCGGCGAGGAGCGAGCGGCGGGCGACGCGGGGCGGGCGCGGGGCGGCGGCGCTGCGGGCGCGGGCTCCGGCCCGGGCGGCGGCGGCGGTGGCGGCGGCGCGCACGCGTACGCAGTGCCCGCGACGCAGCCCGCTCCGCCGCCGCCGCCGCCGCCGCTGCCGGACCTCAGTCGCAGCCTCATGGCCCCGCCGCCCCATGACGCCGCCAGGCACACCTGCCGCGCCCGCTCTCTCGCGCCTGCCTTGAACCGCCGACTGCCGCCGGCGCCGGTGGCCTCCGACGCGGTGTCCGTGTGCGATTCGCGCTCTTGTCCATGTATGTTGTCGACGGCGACGATGGACAGATTGCCCTTGTTCTTCTGCGGCGTGATAGTCGGGCTGTGCGACTGTGAGTTGTTTCAGTTTTCTTGTTTGTTTTCGGTTGCTTCTTGAGGAAGTAGGGAAATAGATATTTATAAGTGCAAACGGAATGTTGTTGTTGTTATTATTACACACATCTCCTTTTTTACGTCAATGGATCAAAATCTGTTTAGGTTGGTTTGTGAATGAAGCACGTGACCTCACACCTACTGGGAATTTGCCGCGAATCGATATTTGCACATGACAGTGACTGGAATTCATTATTATGTGTTCGGCTAAAGTTTTACCATTTCGTTTACGGTATTTCCTTAATTATTTTTCCTTCAAGTACTATCGTGTCTTCAAAAAGATATCCATAACACGACTTTCTTTGTCGACTTCACCTGTTACTCAAACAATAATA
Source organism: Teleogryllus occipitalis (assembly GCA_011170035.1). NCBI lineage: Eukaryota > Metazoa > Arthropoda > Insecta > Orthoptera > Gryllidae > Teleogryllus > Teleogryllus occipitalis. The sequence goes on along the minus strand of BLKR01000641.1, from coordinate 345,645 downwards.
CGCTATTCACAAAATACATGTTTTAGCACGTACTTTTATGTGGTAACTTTGAATTTTGATACATTTTCCGTTATATACTTAATTACAATACCATAACGTTCTGAATTTTCACTGTGCTTTGTTGCTGAAATGAATGTTACTTAAACGTTCTCGTGAAATGAAACAGTATTATTTAAACAAATATAATTCAACAGCATTTTCCATTTCTTTTATAAATGCACATTTTACACATATCTTAAATGTATTTTAGATACATTTTTTAATGTTTAAACTCTGCTTCATTTTAGAGATTCTGTTCATGTTTATATCTCAGCATTATTTTGTTATTTAATCCAAATAAACAATTCACTTCTATCAGAAACATCAGTGTGCTATCCATGTACATGGAAATGTTTATTGTTGCTTGTTATTAAAATAAGTTTTTAAAAAGAAAATAAATAATGTTAAAGGTTCCGTCCGTTGTAGCATGTAAGACAGTAATTTGTCCTTATTTGGTGCCAAAGTTTTCTTTTATTGAGCAATTAAACATCTCATACTGGCTCTTTAATTAATCAGAAACAAACAGAACAAATGTGACTACTGCTAATTTATTGATGAAATGTTTAGTGATAAAGTATATGCATGTCTTAAAGCATACTACTGTGAAAACATGAATTAAAGTGACAATTTAGACATTTGCCAGATTAATGCATATAGGAGAATGTATTTTTCATATTTTAGTTTTAAGTTAGTTGTAAGAAGCTTTTAGTAGGTCAAATGTACTATATGTTTCTCATGTCAGACATTTATGTAATATGGAAACATTTAAAAAAAGTTTTTTCATGTAAACATTAGATATAGGTATAAGTGAACAAAAGTTAATCGACAGTGTTAATCAGAAATGTTTGGTTTTATTACAATTTTATGTATCAAGCTATTAGCTATTTTCTTTCAGAGATCTTGTTAAATGATAACAATGGATATTAATTTCTTCATTAACTTCTACTTTACACACACTTTTTTAAATCACTAATTAGTCAAATCGTGAACAACCAATGGATTCTGTTAGCAACAAACACTATTTTGTCAACATAATGTGAATTCGTCTTCATTTAAAATGTCATTTTAAGATAACATCGAAGTCTCTACTACAGACGAAGCTGATAGGGAAAAGGAAATGAATATTTTAAAACAATTATTACTTACTGAGAAATAATAGAATTTTTTTAAAAAAGTATCAAAAATGAAGTTGAAAAATATTCATTCTCTACTTAATAATGATTACATTTTAAATCAGGAAACTGCTTTCATGGATTTAAAAATGTTTTTTTACGATGCAGTACCAGTAAACTTAATTATAATCCTTGAGCAAAAATGAGTAAATATTAAAATGTTTTAAAATTTACCAAATATAAACGAATTCTAAGTATACCGCTGTGAAAAAATTATAAATAGAAATGTTACCGAAATATTAACGAAACAGAATACCCCTAGAAATTGTGAAGCCAAAATATTCACAATAAAAAGGATAATCATTCTCCATGATTAAATATTATAAGTTACGCACAAATTGAGCACCGTCTAATAATTTGAGAAAAGGTGTCGTCAAGTATCAATATTTTTATGATACTGAAGTTAATTTCGATCGCGTATCCATAACCATCAAACCATCTTGCAGCATTTGGGAGGAAAACGAAGTTCTGTCCAATTATTATTAATGTCTAATAATAAATCGATTAAACGCCTAGGAATTGTTTTGGGCACCCCACCTACCTGAAAATCGCATATCACCCACATTTTAAAAAAACTTAATCCTTCGAAATTACTCCCACTAATCAATCGCTAATCTTCACTTCAAATGGGTACTTCACTTGCCCGAATCAGTTCTCTGCAAAATATAAGCCTCTCCGACCTGATAAACAGTCGCTAATGAATAAAATCCGTTAACGTTAAAAAACGTATGTATCGCACCACCCTTAAAATCCCTATGATTCACCACAAAAGTTTAAGCTTATACAGATTTGAGAAACACCCTATATTAATCCTTGACCTTCTCTCTCTCATACAAAATTTCATTGAATCCTGAAATTATTGAACCGTGTGTGAATAATTTCAACTTAGAAAAATCTGTCAACCTTAGGTCCAAAATCCGAAGCTGTTACTCTGAAGACAACTGTCGTCCACCATAACCTAAAATCGCTTTGTAAATACAAGCTTTAAACATTCCCCATCCAAAATAAGATGGAAATTTACCTATTACCTAAAATATGGAAATATTAAGCAGAAAGGATCCGAGATGGAATTTCCTCACTATTTTTTAGTTTTTAGTACGTTTTACTTTCAATTATATCGAATTTCCTTATATTAACCACTTGTAAATAACAAAATTCAACTGTCAGTAGTGTTTTTCATGTTCAAGGGTACAAATTGGAAAAATTCCACCGGTTTGATATTGAATAAAAAGTCCATTCTTCTGAAAATTCTCTCAGGCAATATTATGATATTTTAAAGACTCTATTTCTATTCTAAGAAATATTATTCTGCATAATTTGTTTATTACAATCTCAATATAGAATGTTCTGCAATGGCATCTTCATTAGCTTTCTCTTGTGTATTTTATTATAGATTAATGTCATGCTAAAGAACTTTATTTCCATAAAATTTTCTTTCATTCCTTAGAATTGCTAATTTTCGAAGTTCACATATTAACTTGAGCTATTTGAAAAATTCACAAACCTGTGAAAAACACACATCAATTCCCGTCTGGCCCAAGTACTCGTCTACAACCCGTGAGACCAAAACAGCGTCCAGAACGCGACTGTCTGAATTGAAATAGCCGCCCCCTTCCGAAGCGCGTTTAAATGGCTCGATGGCCGAGCGTCGTAAAACTTTTAAATTCCGCCAGCGGCGGCGGCGCGTTGAAGAGTTCGGAAAAACGCCATTAATATTTGGGCGGTGCGGCAGCGGGCGCGGCGGCGGGCGGTCGTGCCTCATGCGGCGTGGCTTATACATGAGCTGGGCCTGCGGCTCCATATAGAAATTCGGCGTAAAAGCGGCGACGGGGAGGAGCTGGGACAGGGGAAGGGGCATCCACTCAGGGTGAGTGCGCGGGCGGGCACTTCTTCGATGCGGGGCAGGAAAGGAATGGCAAGGGATGGAAAGGGAAGGAAAGGGAAGGAAAAGGAAGGAAAGGGAAGGGAAGGGAAGAAAAGGGAAGAAAAGGAAAGAAAGGGGAAGAAATAGGAGGGAAAGGAGAAAAAGGGAAGAAAAGGGAGAAAAAGGAAAGGCAAGGATAGGCAACGAATGGCAATGAAAGCAACGAAAGGCAAGGAAAGACAAGGAAAGCAAAGAAAGGAAAGGCAAGGAAAGGAAAGGCAAGGAAAGAAAAGGAAAGGAAAGGCAAGGCAAGGCAAGGCAAGGCAAGGCAAGGCAAGGAAAGGAAAGGCAAGGGAAGGCAAGGCAAGGCAAGGCAAGGCAAGGCAAGGCAAGGCAAGGCAAGGCAAGGCAAGGCAAGGCAAGGCAAGGCAAGGCAAGGCAAGGAAAGGAAAGGCAAGGGAAGGCAAGGCAAGGCAAGACAAGGAAAGGAAAGGCAAGGAAAGGAAAGGCAAGGAAAGGAAAGAAAAGGAAAGAAAAGGCAAGGAAAGGAAAGGCAAGGAAAGGAAAGGCACGGAAAGGTAAGGAAAGGTAAGGAAAGGCAAGAAAGCAAGAGCTGGCTATTGCGGAGAGCCCAAGGGAAGCTAAAGGGCACATGCGGATATTCCAGATTCACAAAGGAAATTTCGTGAAACAAATATTTCTACAATTTTGTAGATTCGGTAAAACATGAAACCCGTACACATATGATCGTTGATTGATACGTAGGCTTTGGATACTTAGGTGAATAAAAACGCTCTTCAAAATGAAAACGAACTGTTTACATTCTTAAAGAGGCTGTGAAAAATTAAATAAACGTAGCATTTTTGTATATTTTATACTATTATTTTAAACTGTTTCACTCATAAAACACGAGTAAAAAGCATGACTGATACATTCGCAAAATGTTTACGCTCATAAAATCAATTTTTACATTTCAATGCATCTTACTACTGCATGTTTTAATGTTGTGGTAATATACAGTATATTATTTCCCTCTTTATCTGGCAGTGCAGAGAACAGCCAGGGTAACAAGCTGTGTTTTTATTTGATACTGACTTCAGATCCAGCCACATATTTTTCCTAGAACTACTTTAAATTTAGATCTAAATTTCCCGTGATTACGTACGTTTGTTTCTCCACATTTCTAGAATTTATTATTTTCATTTGGAGTTTGTACAGATTCAATAATATTTTTCTAGTGACATCATTATCACCTTCATCAAGAAATCACTGATGTACTCATTGGTATCTCAAAGAAGAAATAAAAGTTCTTAGTTTGGTTTGTCTTTCAATAATTTATTCAATCCTTTGTAATAATAATAATAATAATAATAATAATAATAATAATAATAATAATAATAATAATAATAATAATACTTATTATTATTATTATTATTATTATTATTATTATTATTATTATCATCATTATCTGCACAAGAATCATCATCAATATCTTGACTTCAAAGGTTTTGTATCACCTAAACGCATTTACAATAGATGCTAATGAACCCTTATTTGTAGGTCAAGTAAACTGGACGTTTTGGTTAAGTATATGGCTGTTATAGTGAAATGGCAACAACGCATTTCTCAGTCATGTATTTTCCAATGTTTTACATAAATCCGTATATTGTGATAAACACTATTCATCAACATCGAAAATACACTTAGCTCAGAAATTCACCATCTCTGGGAAATTCAAAAAAACAATTAGACTCTGCAGCACCGTGAATGAAACATGGACCCACACCGAAGAGGAAACAACTCCAGAAATAAAACAAATACAAGCTGTGTTTTAAATAAGTCACAGATATACATAGAGATTGATGTGTTTAGTTAAAATAATATTCAAGGTATAAAAGTAGACCAAGAAATTGATGAAATCATACATGGTCATATATGATACTGAAACTACAGTGAGACTGAAAGGATAAACAGACCGAATAAGTGTATTTGAATTTTAATGGTGAATCATTTGTTTTTAAGCAATTAAATATGGTTCATTGTTATCGAAAAATCATGAAATTATCTTCATAATTAATGTTTAGTGATAGAATCAATTGGGCAAAAATCCGAATCAAATACGTGCCAAATAAATTTCTGAGCGAATGCTCGAGCCAATATAATTCCCATTTCGTGAGTAAGTGATCGTAGAGCAAGTTTGTCTTTGACCCTTCACTATATAAATAGAGGTTAGTAGAGTGGGGTAAGGTAACGAAGGAGGAATTATTGTGGACGAGAGGAGGGTTCTCATTAGATACGTAATGGCATGACAAGAAGGCACAATCTCGCGATGCCATGACCATGCCTTAAGTCGGTATTTAATACGCATGTGCGCTTATTTGAGCCACTGCGTCACTGAAACCGACTTTTACCTAAACACATGTCTTCGTTCAAATTAACAACTTACAAACTTAAACACAATAATGTATTTTTGTCGTTATATTATAGCAATTTCACTTTTTTATGCACCACACTGTAAACAAATTATCTTCAAATATCTAGATGATTATCAATGACCGTTATTGTTTTCTAACTACTTCATGTGAAGTAGTAAACAGTCTTCCGACTTTGTCGAAAGCAGCGAGGATGATGACGGCAAAGCCGTCGAAAGCCGGCTATCTCAATAAATATACTAAGTTAACGGAGATGACCTCTTTTATTTCTTCATATAATGTCAACAACACTGCTTTAGAATTCCCACTAACTACTTAAACTACATGAAGTGAATTTTCGTTAAATAATTCTTAGTGACCTTACTTTCAGCTTTGGTGTCAAGATGCTGGGGCTAATTTTTTTTCGTTCGTATTCATTACAAATTCAAGCATAACAGATAGGTGTAATGAATTGTGTTGTTAGTTTATAAATTAACAATATTGATAAAAGTTCTTTGGAGAAACCCTTGATAAGAGTGATTTGAAGGAATATAAACACAAAAAATTAAAAAATTCTTAACGTGCCCTTTTTTGAATGGCTATATAAATATGGCGCTTTCTTATGATAACGTATTTAATTTCCCATCTCATTAAATGTCATGGAACTAGAAGAAAATAAAGATCGATATAAATTTGATAGAAGTAGTTCTAAATTAAACACAATATTCAACTAGATACACCTGGAATAAATAATTTTCATACCAACCTTTAACTTTTAGACTTAAAAATTACAATTTTGAAGTCTCATTTGAGAATACTACCGATGTGGCAATGAAACGCCATTGGTGTTCAAAGTACTTCTAGTTAAACCGAAACAACATTCAATATTTATTAAAGCATCTAAGATACGAGTTAAATACGAATTAGGAAACCGAGGGAATAACGCGCTTAGGGATGAAAAAGAGGCAAAGTTGGTGTCGACTTGGTTAACGCGAAGAGGTGCCGGGGGCCGGCGCGGGGCCGGCGCTGGAGCTCCGAGGCCGGTGGACCGAACAAATAAGCGAAGAGCGAGCTCCGTGGCGGCGGCGCCGAGGGGATCCTGAGTGTTTGGAGAGGACGGTGCGACCGACCAGTGATACGCAGGCCGCTTAGACGATGGGGGAGAGAGGCGGTGACAGCTGTGAGGGCGAGCTGGGTAGGGAACGCGGTGAGAACACTGAGTAAGTACTATAAGACCGGTAGGTGGGATAAAGAGCAGAAAGACCTGCGCTGCCGCTGTTGCCGGTATTTACGGATAAAGCCATTTCACCAGTGCGAGCAGTTGAGGGATTAGGGGGATAGAGTAATCTGTAAAGGATAAAAAATTGATGTCCAAGACGGTTTGGGGCAGTAGAGGTAGTGTAGATACGAGTGAGTAAGGTGAGGAGAAGATTAGAATAGCAAAAAGAAGGGCGAGGAGAGCAGCTAAAAGGGCGACTAGAGGAGGGCAACTGGGGAAGGGTGGTGGCGTGGGGGAGGGCGGCGAGAGGAGGGCGTTTTGGCAAAGGCCGGTTGAAGCGCTGTGTTGGACGGGCGAAGCACGCATGACTATTCAATGCCGCGGCGGTGGCGGTGGCGGCGGCGGCGCGGTCGGCAAGATAATGGGATGGAAAACGCGCAGCCACGTCGCCGGCTCGCTTGGCCGCTCCGCTCCCCCTCGCAGCGCCTTCCGCCGGCGCGCTCCCCCCCCCGGCCTGCCCCACCCCCGCCTGCCGCACCCAACCCCCGCCACTGCTGTGCTGCTCCGCGCAGTGGCGTTGAAATCTCCGTCGGAACGCGCGCCGCTCTGCTACTGAATGCGAAGCGGCCTCGAGGTAGTAGGACCAAATGAGGCTCTTCCAGGAACACGAAGTTGACATATAAGCAATCGAACGGAACATTTTCCAAGAATAATAAACCTACTGTACTGCAAAAGTATGCAACATTGAAGAAATACCATAGTAATGTTAATGGGGAGGGATTGAGAAATCAGTGATAGGCTTAGAACATAAAACACGTTTAATGAGTGTATTCTGTAAATGAATTTTACAGGTACCATTAAATAGCCTATTTTTACAGACTGCTATACCCAAGTTCGCGGGTTCAAACCCGATCGAAGCCGTGGATTTTGAAGGGCGAAAAAATCCTTCGTACGCCTTCCTTCGGAGGGGAAGTAAAGCCGGCTGTCCCATGTTAGTAGATTTACTGCATGTAAAAGATCCTCAAGCCTAAATGATGCCTCTGAGCTAAATTCAAAACGCCTGTTTCATCGCCCAAGTAATACCTTCTTTCTCTTGTTGAAAGGAGCGTAACGGAATTTGCGTGGTCAGACGGAAGAGCAGGCCTCATGGCCTGAGTCTCGCCACGTAAATTAAGGCAAATTCAATTCAATTCAATTCAAAATACTTAGGATAAGGGTGGAGGAAAATTATGTAATTGCAAAAATTATATTCTTTATCTCTTTGAGAATGGATTGATTGCTAATAAAGTTGATATCCAACACAATGTGCGATTGAAGACTCAAGGAAACATGAGTAGCAACTGGCAACTGCTTCCGAAGAAAAATCGACATTTTCGTTTGTAAATGAAGTGGTAATTTTTTTGTTGATTTTGCAATATCTTGTTACTTTCCTGCATAGCACATACGCAGATAATGTAGTGGAAAGCTGCAGCAAGAAAAACAATTTTTCGACAGTAAACTTCGTATTTTTAGTCCATGCCAAAATATGCATACTTCTTTCTCCTTTATGTTTTAAATAACTTTCTCTAATACTTCGTGTTGTCAGAATCCACGCTTTGTGGGTCCTTGACACCGAAAAAATTGATTTTTCGGAAAAATGTTCTCTGTCCTGGGAAGAACGCTAGCGGCTAAGTCTTAGGCAGGACTTTAATCAAAATCGATACTCTTTGACTGATTGGTCTGACTGATGTCACGGTTCCTTCAAATAAACCAAATATTTTAACTTTGGAGGCGACTTTGCATGAACTTCCAACAACATTTTCAAATCTTTGACAAAAATTGTTCCCATTTTTTTCTTTTAGTTTCTTTTTCTCGGATGGAGAAAAGATAGATTATAACGATGTCCTTGATTGTTGAATACGTTGAATTCTCTGAAATTTCCAAGAGCTTAAATTGTTTTCAGCTTATTTCTACAAATACAATAATGAAGATTAAGATTTTTTCCGTATGAAAATCTGTCCTTTAAAATTATTTTTTAAGTATTGTTATGTAAAAGATTTTTTAAATATGCAGTAATGCGAGAAAGTAAGCACTATTGTAGCAAGTGAACATGGATGGGAGCGTGGGAGTAAATGAACATACTCTCTTCAGTTGTGTGTCACACTTTTTAAGCGAATCTTGTAATGGCACGTTACGACGAAATAACTATGCATCTCGATTGTTTATTCTTTGTTATGGTAGTTTTCTATATTATTTCAGTAGTATAAACACCATTTGGGGCTCTCACACGCAACCAATCTTTATAAATGAGGTATCTAAAGCAAGAGAATTTCACAAAGACGTGACGAATTGCATTTTGACTTGAAAAATATGAGGTACTTGTTCAAAGAAACGCATCTAAATATTCATGTCAAATGCGACCCGCAACACTCGACCTGATTTTTGAAACTATATCGTTAAATAACTTCTATACTAAGCGCTCTAGGATCTTAAAAATGAAAATTTTGAGACCAAAGAACTCAAAGAACCGTTCCCCATATCGTAACATACAGGATGGAATCTTCTTGAACATTCTATTACAGTTTTGCTGGTTTGACGTTTCTCGAAGCTAATCCACCGGTTCAGAGCCTGTAGAATCAGCAATTGTTTCTGAAATTAAGCTAATTACTTGATTTTCTACGCGATTGAATTACATGGGTGTACCTCTCTGCTCGGTAATAACGTTAAATAAGAATAGTTTGTATCAGGAGGTGGGGCTCTTGCGTATCATATCCGATTGCAGCCAATGACCTTCAAACACCAATTTGCGTCGTAATATTAGCAGGAAGTTTAAATGAAGACAGATACCTTAATTATGACCTCGTTATAAGACATTGAAACAGATTTATAAAGCATTTCTTTTAAATATTGCATCTTGTACATCTTCATCGCATTGTTTTTGGTTGGTTACCGTTGAAAATTGTGATTTTGTACCTCTTTCAAAATGTTTTCCATCGCTACTCGCTCTCCATGCAACATGACCGCCAGCGTCTGGTCCATCTTTTCAAACGAAGTGCCCCTGCTGTGGTCACGTGGCTCGTGACGCAAAGTGGTGTTGCCCAGAAGGAGCAAAAATCGGTGCGCTGAGGGAACTCACCCATGTATTTCCACCATGATTTGTATTGACAAGGGTGTACTATAATCCATTACAAGGACACATATAGAACAAGTGACGGAGGATAAAAGGGTTATGCAGAAAAAGATATATTACAGGCATAAAATGGAAATGGAAAAATAGGGAAGAGCGTGAGGTTTAATATGCGAGAGTTCTTGCACGAGTATGCTAGTTATTCGTTATTTTTGTGTTGCTCTGGACTTATGTGATTATTGCGAACGATTTTACAAATTATCATCGTACGGTTACGGCGTAAAATGTGCATTGCATCATTTAGGCACGGTGTTCATGAGTAAATATTCCATAATTATATCCATGGGCTTATTAACAATCAGAGACTTTTGCACTTGCAATTTCGTCCCACCTATTAACAAATATGGAATTTAATTCTACGTGGAGTTCGAGATTTCTTCACATCTCTGTTCATCGTGAAACGGCCAAGAAGAAGAATAAACATTTAAAAATATAATAAAAACGTTCATAAAGAACTCAATTTGTACGTTATGGCGAAATAAACATACATCGTAGGCTTCTAGGGAGCTCCAAATCCAGGTTTTAACAGCCTAGCGAGCACCATTCACGTTTTATCTGCGATCGAACATGCGAGGTAAAAGAACAATGGAGGGCACGGAAGAACTTTCTGAATATTTGATGTAGTGTGTAATAAAATATTCAGGTGGACCGTTTCAGGTGGAGAAAACACCACCGTCTTCTTCACTATAAGATTGAATAAATATGTCTTATTTCTCTTCGCAAAGAAACGGTTTGTTTCGGGCTGCATAACAGTTTCTTGACTATTTCTCGTCTTCTATTAGTGTCAGTCAAATGAAAATGGGGAAAAAGTAAATAGCTGTTTGTTATTTCAAACGTTATCTCCGTAACTACCTTATTATAAACGTATCTTATTATGAGATAAGGTGATCAATGACATCATAGAACCAAATTTGCAGTTGCCTACGGGACAATGATTATACCTAGGCGTGCACCTCTTCGTCCGAAGGAAATCGACGGGCATGAATAACTTCAGGGATCCAAATACTTCAAAATTGCAGGGGGTAGGAAGATGGATGAACTGTACAGCGTAGTCGAAACAACATTGGTAGCAAGTGAGTGGGCATTATCATGCAACAGAATGATGCCGTATGTCAAAATTCTTGGGCCTTTGGAATTGATGATGAGCTTGTGCAGTTTCCATTGGGTTCATCACATACAACAGACATTCTAGCATAAATTTTACCTCCTAACACTCCTTGCGCTGTTAAAAAATTCGTAACTCCTCGCTGCTCCACTTTCCTGGCCACAATAATGACGTAAGACGCGCGCAGACTTGCCGACATCACTTCAAGCACGTCTACCAGATGCACAGAAGTGCGGTGAACGTTCGCGCAGTTCCTACCAGATTTTCAATGGAGGATGGCACTTCTGCACACACACCTATCAGCTTTACCAACTTCCGCGCCATCCTCATTATACCGCCGGTCTTATTTTCATTTGACTGTCCCTCAGGTAACTTTCAAAATGTTGTGCTTATCGTGAGATGAAGTTTTGAGGTGATTTCTAAATACTGCTGAAGAAAGATCTACCTTTTGGTATATAAAAGACGAAAAACGCAAATTAGTGAAATGATAGAAGAGAGGTACAGTTTTTCGACAGCATTTTTTGGCGCGATTTACAATTGGGCTCGACCTCGCCAACCAACCTTCTGAATTGCAGTGTACTCGATGTTCACAAATTACTCCAATAGTCACCTAAGTTCAAGACCGCTTCGAATCGTGAAATTCTCTTGGCATACTCTTTATGAAAAAATTAGGAAATTACAAAACGCCTTTTCTAGGAGAATCAATGCTGTGGAGACGAAAATGATAAAAAAGTATTTATTACAAATATTATTGTGAACACCTGATGGGTTGTCACGTGATATTCATCTCACCCCTGTATATTCGTTAAGAACACGATAAATTATTTTCTGAATGATTACAATGATTAATTTGATGCGATGGATGAAAAAAAGGATTTTTACAAGATACATATGATTTGAGATAACTACGTCGTATAAGGATTATGTAATGACAAACAACTCAAGGAGACAAATCAAATTACTAAATCTTTATACAATTCTTGTCTTGGTTACAGTCGAACTACAAGTTACATATTATTTTGCAAAACTCTAAAGAATTCACCTCATACGAGATGTTTGCCACTTGGGAGGAGAGCACAATGCCCTGCGCCGAACACGGAGGAAGCAGGTTGATGTCACAGTTGGTGACAAAGCAGTTCACGTGGACGGTCACAGCTCAGGAAGCGAAACTTAATAAGCGGCGCCAGTAAAGAGCGATTTTACTAAGGATGAGCCAAAGTGACAGCTAGTACTGGTAACATAACTGAAGACTCGGTGGTCGTTGTGCCCTTGAGCCCATTAGACTCCCTTGCCGCATTCGTTCGTTTCCAGTTGGCTAACCTGTAAATGGCTTTGACACTTCCTTTTGTGGTGTCATTGTCCGACAAAAATATAGTGCGCTGCGAGAAATAATTGATATTAGGAAGTCCAGTGTAATGTGCTCTTCTGTAAAAATTCTTTTTTCTAAAAACATTACATTAAATTTACTTTTTGTGTTATAAATGTTTGTTTTAAAACCGAGACTTGAATGCGAGATGCGTACCAGTGCACGTGTTTCCGGCTTAAAATCACTTTTCTTTCTATTGACATTCGTGGCAGTTTTCTTTTACTGATTGTGAGAGCATGTTAAGAGATTTTCCACATACGTAATTAAATTTAAATATTTCCCGGACTCGCGTACGTGCATATACCTCAGACTTCTTAAAGGGATGTTTTCACAGGAGCCATTAGTACTTTACGAAGGGGCGTAGCTGAACAGCTGTCGCGGCGGAGGGATACTTCTCTGAAATACATGTGGTGTTCACTTGTTTTCGCGAACTGTCACTTTGGCTCATCCTTAGGAAAATCGTTCTATATAAAGAGTGGTCTCTGTTGTTTGAGCTTCGCATTGGTTAGATTGGCGATTTGTCTTCTTTACTATTTTGGTATTCTTTATCTAGTCATTGAAGTGGCTTCCTGTTAAGTTTTAAAGAGCTTGATAATTGAATAGTGGAATACTGATTCTTTAGAATTCATTTAATGGCCATTGTTTCTTGATTGTGAATAAACTGTTGTTGTATCGTTTCCCATTGTCTATAATATCAATAAGTTTTTATGTAAATTAGTGCGTACCATGTAATTTGATTTCAACTGTAGTGTAAGAAAACGATTTCTTAGCTTTATTAGTATACTTCATTCTATCAGTTTTATTACGATGTATGATTATTATTCATTGCTGAACAATATAAATAGTATGTGAATGTGGTAATTCCATTTCCGAAATAAAATATTGAAACAACTCCGTTAAATGGTAAAGAAATCTATGTATTTAAAACACCAAGATTTTTCGTTTAGAAAGGAGTTTAAACTTCCTAATGAATAAAATTTTGTGATTTGGTTCTTTAAATAAAATGTAGCTGGCTCTAGGTGTGTTTTCACTTGCTCGTGTAAAGAGATTTTATAGTATACCTACATTTTAATTATGTGTCAAAATTAATAGAAAGAACGCTAATGAGCCATTATTTGTCATTACGGCGTTTTCAAACACAACTAATTTCTTGGTAGTGAGCTGTGCACACAGTTGGTAGATAGCTGGTCTTGGTGGTTGTGTTGTGTGCATTGCCATTTGAACGGTCAAAAAAAATCGGTCAAAAAAATTCATTTGCATACAGTTAGCAAAGCGTAGATAGAGAGCTTTTTGAGTTAAAAGATTGAGTGTTCTTAAATGCAAAGATCAGTGAGTGAATAAAGTAATCGAGATGTCCAGCCATCATTTTGACACATGTTTTCCTTCACAAAAATACTGTTTGTAATTGCATATGATGTATTACGTTTTTAAGTTGAGGCGTGCAACGTAATTCACTACTACAGTCCACTCGAACACATGTCCAGAACTTTAATAACATAAAACAGTTCAATCAAATTTTCACAAACGTGTAAAACTTTATATTAACGGTATATAGTGATTGTATTGTTCCAGAGCTTGTAAACCTCTTTCATTTCATTAGTCACGGAGAATAAGCGCTAAACGACGTGACACAACATTTGGTGGTTTTCGATTATCTTTATAGTGCACATGTTATACTTACCTATTGTCACTTCCAGTTTATCCTTTGTACGATGTAATTGCAGGGTTTAACTAAGTCTAATTAATACATAAATAATAAATTACTATTGGCAGGTAAAACAATACAATTATATATAAAGAATGAAACATTATATTACTTTTATTTGTAAATTTGCTATTCAAGAAAAAATATGATTATTGCTATATTTCAATAACTATGACTGCTAAAAATGTGATGTAATAATGTAAATACTAATACAAATTATTTTTTAATTTCATGGTAAAATGCCCTCATCTCATAAAATACGTATTACAGGGGGTAATTATTTTGCACAGAATTTGGTCCTCAAAAGTTGAACTTAGAAAAGTTTAATTTCAAGTTTTCTCCCTGTAAGTCACTTCTTTTTCTCCGTACTTACATACTGCGCATAATGTCTTCTAAATTGGTAGACGCACTATCGCTGCCTCCAAGGGATTCGCTTTCTTATCGTTGGCCAATTCATATTTTCAATTTAGGACACTGAAACCGTAATTTTACTCTTGAAGATAACTGTATTATTTTGCTAAAAGAATAACCATGAACCCACAAAGAAGCAATTAGCTTCAGATTTTGCATTCGTCCTAGATAATATTCAATATATTAAAATGTTTCACATGTTAAGACTCAATTTTGAAGAACATTGTTATTTTACAAGTCTATTGTATCAAGTGAATTTAGCTTAAGCAGGCAAATGATAAACATTGAAGCCTCTGTTTTAGAGTTTTACAACTTAAAATATTGAGAAATTTGCCTTACTATAAAGCGACCAATGATACTGTTTAAAGTTTTATGATGGTTTCTCTACTTCTTTGCAGGCACTAACCAAAAGAGCTCGGTGACTTTTCCAATGCCCCTGCAGCGTCTCTGTCCATGAAGTTTTAAGATTGAAGTTCTTTTGTGATTGATTTTTGACAATAACTAGAAAGTTTGAAGGAATTCTGCCACTAGTGAGTTCAGGAAATTTTCAGTGGCCGGTTGCTCTAATCGGAAGTTTGCCGCGGTTTCTCCAGTCAGTACAAGACGAATGGAGGAGTATTGCCTTAACAAAAAGGCCTTGGAGCCTTTCCGCTTCATCCTTGCCCCATCCTCTTCCCTTTCAGATACACACATACTTTCACACACACTTACATGTACTACTATAACATTCACTCCAGAATTTATTGATATTATTCCCGATGCGTCAACTACTAAGGTCATTAGTTGCGTAAGCGTAGTGGATATTTTTTCCTCGAGAGTTGGTGGGGATATTCCCCCAATAGATGACAAGATCCGGCACCGACCTACCGTTCGCTAGCGTGGTTTCCCCAATCAAGTATCTCCCACCAGCCGGACAACGCCCCAGCCGGGACAACCTCGAAGCAACCTGTATAATTAAGGGGTGAGGATAGGAAGGAAAGATCGCGAGCGGTCCGTGGCTCGTTTGTTAGGATGTTGCTTCGGAATTCGCCTGGTATTCGGAGTAACAACAGAAAACTATCGATCAGAGCAGTCGACCGCTAGAAACCTACCCCAGGCAGCGACTGGACTCGACCTAGCTATGGAGTCGAAAATACCTCCACCGTCGGGACTCGAACCCTTGGACCACCTGGTCAAAAGCACTGCAGTGCAATCACTTGATGCACGTCAGGATACCGCAGCTTATTCTGCCTGGGATGGTGCCCGTTAGGGGAGTTACCTACAGGATGAAAAAAACCTGCAAGACGGAAATCTGCAGGAGAGGTCGCCGCCGCAAGTCACGTTCCAATGGCAGACGACCGCTCACACCACTCGATATAAAATGAACTACACTCACGGGATTATTGAGCAAAGTAGTTGATGCACCCGGAAACCCGACATTCTCACTCAGTGTATGTAGGCCAATCATTATATCCTTTGTTTCACCTTCCTTTTGTCCCCCTGTGTTCTCGTCGTCCCCCGCACCGCCTCGAACCTTGCCCTTTCCGGGCTTGGGTGACGTATGGGGTCACTCCCTTCGCCGAGTCAAAAATACCGGGGCGGCATTTGCGCATGCGTCGCCCCGTTAACCTTTCGCGCTTCAAAGAGGCGCCTTAAGGAGCGCGCTAATTGTCTCCCTACGCGACGGGAACGGCTTCACCGCCGCGCCGCGCCGCGCCCCGCCCCTTTCCCTTTGAGGGAGCTCGGCGCGTGAGACCGCAGCAAAAACTGCGGACGCTCCCTGCGAATCAGTCGCTCTCTCGTGAAATTAGCGGTTTTTGCTTTTGTACCTTGTTGTAGGACATGGAGGTCACGTGGTTTTATCCGAGTCTATATTCTATAGTGGTGCTGTGAATCGAGTTCTAAGAAGTTTACTGGAGCTTGAATTCCTCCTAGGTTCTGGGTGGGTTGGTTGGTTGGTTGTTAGTGATTCCGGACGCGACAACTGAGGTCATAAGTCCCGTAAGTGTAGGACATGCTTTTTCATCGGGAAGTAGCAGGGGTATTCCCCCGCTGTATGGCGAGATCCGGCGCCGACCTACCGTTGGCTAGCGTGGTTTTCCCGAACCAAGTGTCTCCCTCCAGCGGGGCACCGCCCCAGCCAGGATAAGTTCCAAGCTCACGACCGGCCTTTCGACAAGTGTGGTAGTGTAGTGTATGTTAGTGAAAGTGTGTGTGAGGGATGACGATAGGATAAGGAAGGGGAAGGGAAGATCGCCCGCGGTCCATGGCCCGTTTGTTAGGGTACTACTCCGGCATTTGCCTGGTTTTGAACGTAGAAACCATGGGAAACTATATATTAGAGCAGGCGGCCGCTAGAATTTTCCTCCAGAAAGCGACTGAATTCGACCTAGCTGACAAGTTAGTGTCGAAAATCTTGCCACTGTCAGGACTCGAACCTAGGAGTTCCCGGTCAGAGGCACTGCAGTAACATCAGTGGATGCACTGATCCACCTCTCCCGGTCGCTTACTAGTAAAATTAGCGGTTCTTGCCTTTGTACGTTGTTATAGAACATGCAGGGCACGCGGTTTTATCAAAGTTGGTGTTCTGTAGTGGTGTTGTGAATCGAGTTCTAAGTTTACTCCTAGGCTCTGGAGAGAGTGGGACTCTTCCCATTTGCGGTTGATTCACCCTTGCAGGCTTTTGTCGTTTCAGAGTTGGGGTTGTGCAGATAAGGTGTCTGATTCATAGAAAGTGTGTCAAGTGCCTTTGGCTCTTAAGTTTCGAATTGTGTATTTCATCGTCTTGCTGTCTGATACTTAGAAAAGTGGGCATGCACTCATTCTCTTTTCTTATACTCGAAAACAAAAATGCTTTAAATATCTGATATTCAATAATTTATCTTCTTAATATTTTTGTTAGTACTTGCAATTTTACTTTAACATAATAAAAAATTATATTTCTCTCGTACTAGTAAAATGTTAGAAAATAACTATTTTAATAAAGTATTATACAAAGTAATTGACTTTCTTATAAAAGTGCTCCATTGTAATTCAGATTGTATATCAAGGAAAAGTGTCGATACTTATGTAACATGTTCTTTTTATTTTTACGGAATTTTAATTGAAAATTATAAAAAAAAATTTTAACTGAATTTCTTAATTCAAAAAATTAAGAAGATTGTATTTATGTTACTAGGTACAATATTATACTGATCAATTAAGAAAAATAATTAAATACTTGGATTAATATTTGAAACTTCTTTTGATTAATTTGAATGATACAGTTTTCATATAAATTCTAACAATGTCATAGTATGGGATACGTGATTCCCTAATATAGTATTTGCCTCCATTTGACATTGAGAGATGTTCTTCTTATAAGGATAAATTTTTAAAATATGCCTAAAACTGTAGTTCTTTATTCCGTATCCTTAATTGTTCTTAGTCAACGGGGGATACTAACAACTACTTCTGCTCACTGAAATTTGACACCACGAATGCTTTATCTATCTTTGGTTCATAAACGTGTATTTCCGTGACATCGGCAACGCTCATTGGATACATACAAAATCAAATGTTACAACTTTGGGGCTGATTGACGTTTTTGAAGTTAACGAAATTTTGTGTCCAACACATTTTGATACAAAGCCGCGACGCACGTCGCTTCTTAACCGATAGCAGGCGCTTTCAAGGGGGTTTCGATCTTTGCTCACACGATCTGGCTCAACCTCCGCCCATCGGCGTCTTTCATCATGCCGTTTTGTAAATCCCTTCACAAAATCGTATTTTACATCGTATACAGTTTTCACAGCGGTTTATTTTGTTAAAACGTTTAAGGTTCATTAGAAGTTGTGAACGATTCTTGTCGGTAACGATTGATCACTTCTGAATGGTTCACTTACGATAAGGGAAAAGGGCTACTAACTTATTTACTTTATATTAAGAAAGAAGATATGTTACTTTACGATTTGATTTTCAGTGGAAATTTCAACGTGACTATTTTTCGCAATTTCCTTAGCTTCAGTCACCAAACAATTGATGTAGAAA
This sequence comes from Teleogryllus occipitalis, assembly GCA_011170035.1. Lineage (NCBI taxonomy): Eukaryota > Metazoa > Arthropoda > Insecta > Orthoptera > Gryllidae > Teleogryllus > Teleogryllus occipitalis. The sequence continues at coordinate 327,179 of BLKR01000641.1, read as the reverse complement.
GCTTCTTCTCTAAACACGTCTTTGTTGTCTCAACTTAGCAAAATGTTTACGGAGACCGTATTGTTTGCTTATCTTTGAGAGCTTGAGTAACAATCAATATTCTTCTTGTGAGCAAATGCATCAGTAGTAAAGAGTTATAATAGATAAAGTAGCAGCACAAACTATGACGAAATGTTATAGAAAATATGTTTATTTTCCAGTAAAGGTAATATCAGATGTTTAAAAGCTCAAAAGTTAATTCTGAAATTAGCAGCATTCAAATATTTAAACCATTACCAATAAGTATTTGTATAGTAATAAATAAGAGACAAAGAGGAATGTGTTTACTTCACCGAACCTATGTACCCTATATTAAAACTTTACTTTAACGAACCTAAATCCTAAATTAATGAAGGTCGTCAGAGGTTGCAACGACGATCATCATCACAAAGACTGCCTTTAAAACGCTTTTAAAGCTCCTTTCAAACTCCGTTGTTAACGGCTGGAAGGTCACAAATTTATGAAATGAATGAAGGAAAGAAAATAAGACAAGAAAATAATAATAAAATTAGCTAATTCTTGAGTATGTAATGTTTTTCAAATACATTTCCTCCTTATGATTTCTCTAGCGACGTTTAAGAAGTGCACATTTTAACTGGTGTAGTGTATTTGTTGATGATAAATAGACATCAGGTGTTTTCTCATTATTTTCTGGAATGCATTTTATATTACAGGTTCGAATATCATTAGTAAAAAATATATTACCTGTAAAACAACATTTACGATTGTTTTAATACCTTCAGAGTACTCCCAGAATAATTTTACTCGTCAGTTTTACTAATTTTTAACTTTAATAGATGTAATTTTTGGAGTTTGTTTCTTCAATTTATACTTAAAATGTGTTTCAGAGAATAAATACACCTTTTAAAAAAGTTTCTTATACAAAGTCTGCAAGAGTTGTAGGAAGAATTTCTGGATGTAATATATTGCTCATGATCTTGTGCAATGCTCCTTATGTTATGGTCATCCGCTATATTATTTATCAGCCTTAGGTTTTCTGAAGCAGCTGCAAATTCTTCTTTTTCCATTGTTGACCTTTAAGAAATAAACATATTTTCTTTTTAAAATCTTTTAGACCACCTTTTTTATGAACTTTGCATTGATTAAAGTATATTTATAAACTTTGTATTTTGACCGATGTTTTTGAAAATTAAATAAAATCCTTAATTAATCAGAACTGAGTGCAATGAAGTCGAAAGGTAAATAATTACTTCCTCTTTTATCTCCTTAGTCAGATCATATTTTTATAAGTCAGGATTCAACTCATCTCTACTTCGACTCCTCTTTTAGAGATATTTGTACTAGCAAGAATGTCCAAGTTCCAGCCATTAACTCATTTTGTATGCAAATTAGGTTCCATTGTTTCAAAATAAGACATTTTAAAACTTGTGATTGACATATTGATTCTCGCAAAAAGTGGTTACTTGAACAAGTACTTTTTGTGAAAAGTACTTTTGATCCTGCTGCTAAACAAAGCATTCAATTATGTTTTTATCGTTAAAAAATGCTCAGAAAATACAATAATGAATTACCTGCAACCGAAGTCACGAGTCTGACCCGAACGTCGTGTAATGGGTCCACGTAGACCAACGGTTCTTTTGAGGGCGTTCGGAGGGTAGCCCGGCTGCACGGATGTGGCACGTGGCTGGCACGGCAGGCGGCGAGAAAACGGCGTGGGGAGCACAGAAGGGCGATGGCGGCGATGGCTCCTCGTAGTTGGATTGAATGATGGGCTTCAGAGTGTTAGATGGAGTAAGATACGCTGCGTGAAACCTGGAGTCATTGGGGCGAGGTAGGCTCACGGAACGACGCCGACGCCCCGACCCGCGGCGCAGCACTGGCAACTGCCCGGGCTGTATCTGAATCATTTGCGGCGCCATCTGCGGTTGCATGTGTGGTCGCATCTGCAGTTGTATCTCTGGTTGCATCTGCGGTTGCATCTGCGGTTGCATCTGCGGTTGCATCTGCGGTTGCATCTGCGGTTGCATCTGCGGTTGCATCTGCGATTGCATCTGCGATTGCATCTGCGGTCGCATCTGCGGTGGCATCTGAGGTTGCATCTGAGGTTGCATCTGAGGTTGCATCTGCAGTCGTATCTGCGGTTGTATCTGCGGTTGTATCTGCATTTGCATCTGCGGTTGCATCTGCGTTCGCATCTGCGGTTGAATTTGCGGTTGCATTTGGGGTTGCATCTGAGACGAAGGTGACGCAATTGAGGGAAACGTGTTCCCTTGGCTGGGAAAGTGGGAGGAATTCGTCGGACTCATGACCCAGACGACGGTGCATCCGGGGGGCGGGATGATGGTGGGCGGTGGCACCGGAGGCGGCGGGGGCGGAGGCGGGGGCGGTTGCGGTATTTGGAATCCGAAGAAAGGGAGAGTCGGGCGGCAGGGCGGGGAGGGTAAAGCGGGGACACGCTGAATGGACGAATTAGAAATGTCGCTTTGCACGGCGGGGACACCGAAAAGCGACTCGGAAGACTGCAAAGTAGCCGCACCCTGAATGGCCGGCACTGCTAGTTGGGATTCGGCATTTGGCTGGGCAGGCTTGGCCACGGCGCCCGCCAAGGCCGGTGGTCCAAGGTGTGGAGCGGAGGGCTGAGCGTGCGTGTTGGACGCGGGCTGTGGAGGAAGCGCGATGGGGAAGAAGCGCTGCGGGGGCGGGGGCGGAGGCGGGAGCGCGGGCGGGCCGGGCGCAGGGAGCGGCAGCGGGCGCGGGCGCGGGTGCGGCGGTGGCGCCAGGCCGTGAGCCACGGCGAACTCGGAGGGCCTGCCGGCGGCGCAGTGAGTGGCGGGCGCGGGGGGCGGGGCGGCCGAGGCGGCGCGGCGCCGCCAGCGCCCGTTCATGGCCGGGGCGGCGCGCAGTCGCGCAGCAGCACGGCCGCGCGCAGATGCGGCGCCCTCGCCGCCGCCGCCGCCAGCGCCGCCGCCGCCGCAGCCTCAATGGCTGCCTCCGCCGCCGGTCGATGCGTCGTCGCCGCCCGCCGCCCGCCCGCCCTCCGCGTGCGTACGCCGCTGCCACCGCCGCCGCCGCCCGCCGCGAGGCAGCTGCGCCCGCACGTGTCGCCGGAACGTGACCCTGCGGCGCAGACCTCGGTCACTTTCGCGCGCTCGCGGCGAAGCGGTGGCCCTCGGAAGGGCCGTCGATACGGAAATAACTCCGCGAGCCACGGGTAGTGATGGCAAATTTGATCAAAACATCGATACACAAACATCCATCGATGTTTGGAGACATCGCTGAAGGGTTTCCGATGTCGATGAAAACAACGATGTTTAAAACATCGATGTTTTACACATTGATGTTTTAATTATGGACTAAAAAACAAGCTATTTTCGTATCCATTGTTTTATTACAGTACGTAAAAGGGATATATTTTATTGTTCGGTTACCAGCATGTTAGTAGTATGTAAAACTTATTATCGGATGTAGAGAAAAATATTAATAAAAAACATCGTGTTTTGCTATCAATTTCGAGTTTCACTGTCGATTCAGGAAATGACACGCCTGGAGATAACATACATTCATAACACGACCAGCTCCCGAACTTCCTCAGATTGCATAGGCAAAATGTGCAGTTTGAATGACGCAAAACATCGATATTGTTGTGGATTGCTGCTACTCTGCAACGTGCTGAAACCCCTGAATTAAAAAATTTAAAATTAAAAGATAAAAACGTTGATGTTTTTGCAACAAAATATCGATGACTATTGATCATGGACTATCGATGATCGAAGACATCGAAAAAAATATCGATGTTTATACATCGATTTTTCTGATGGAAAACATCGATTTTTTTAAAAACATTCCGTCCCTAGTCACGGGAGGGATACGAATCGACACAGATGGGACGAACTCAATGTGCTTCTGAATTGCGCGAAATATAAACACCCGTTTCTGAAGCTTACACTATGGACACGAATACCCTACTGACTCGTGATAAATATCTCTACCACTTCAGAAAATTAAGGAGTATTGATCTCACTGCTTACTGTTAAGTCAAATTATATCTCAAATAAATATTTCACATACAGATAATATAATGTACAATAAAAATGATGAGTGAATATTTTCGTAACCCACGTAACAATTTGATTTCATTGAGCACTTTAGTGATGCCAGCGAGCGAGCAGATCTTATATGTGTTGTATGGGAAAGCAAGGATATAAATTGTATGTCTAAAATCACGTTTCTCTAGAAAACAAGCTGTATTAAGTACTCTGGTCACAACAAAACGTGTCATTCAATATTGGGTAAAAATTGTCAGAATCACTCTTGACAGAATAACTCCTCCTTTTAAGTAACGTAACTTTCCAAATAAAAATAGTCTAAAGCTGTGCTCTCCCACTCAATGTTTTGTGACGCCATAGAAATCTGCTCTCCTGCTCGGAACCGAGCCGGGAGCAAAGGCACTTGCTCGACTAGGCGGCGTGCGCACAGTGTTCCAATGATGGTACGGAAGGGGGGGAGAAGGTTCACTTTAAATATCGATAATTACGCTTTTTAAATGGTAATTATTTAGAATGTTTATGATTCAATAACAATATGAAAAATTAAATGATAGAGCATACATTATTACATAACGCAAAGCAATATCCGACCCTTTATCATAACCATTATACTGTCATTCCACTTCCATTCTTCTATTTTGCAATATTTTTTGGAAAAGAAAGTTAAACATTTCAGGACAATAATATTTTATACAATGTTATATAATATATTGAATTTAGTTCGTTCGGAAACAATAATTAATGCTAACATATAGATAACAAATAAGTACCCGGGAGGGGTCACGTGGAGGAATTTGAACCCCAAGCTTGATTTTTTCATTTGTTGTGTTTGTGAATGTTGTAAATCCTAATAATTTTCAGTACCTTTTCCATGATCTTCAATCTGCAAAATCCTTTTCTTATCCCATAATTCCGTTCTATCTGTAAATTCTCAGAATTTATTTTATATCTCCCGAGTTTCTCTGGGTCGCAAAGCTGAGTAAAGCATCTGTTAGTTGAACTTTTTAACATACTGCAATTCTTTCGAACACACTAAACACTTAGCCATTATTTCAGTATCTACGAAAAGAAACCTTCCTTCCCAAATTGAAAGAAAATTAACGAACGTAGATGGTCTCTCCCTCAGGTTGCCTGAAATACCGGCAATGCCCTACTCCCAAGGTTTTCGTCACCATTGATCGCAATCTGTCGATTTCTTCCAGCCCCTTTGCTCGTACTGCTTCTCTGAGCGCCTTCTCACGGAGAGAAAGGCGACTCTGGCGTCATTTCTCTTTCAGTTAGCAAACGCTAATCTATATATTTTCAAAATTATGGCATTTTGAATTCTTTTATTAACCTCTTGCAGATGATATACTCGTCTATGCCTGCCGTCCTTTCAAACTTCTCTTCGGCAATAATCATTTTTATCAAAAGTATTAGAACATAAATATAGGAGTAACACGATACAACCCGTCAAACCGCGAATATTTTTCTTGGAAATAGTTTCCAAAATGAAATGCAACTTTCGAGCTTATTAAATCATTAGAGATCTCATAAGATCAACCTATGCATGCCCGTTTCATTATTTTTTGTAAATAATATCGTATATGGTTTTTAAATTGTTAATTTTCAATGTTTTCTTTCTACTCTGATTTCCTGGGAGACATGTACGAAAAAGACAATTAAGAATCTATCAAATAAAATGTGAAAGATATTACAACAGTGGTGACTAACGAAGAGATCAGAGGTCAGATTTACTAGTATCTGTGTTACAGTTTCGCTATACAAATATTGTTGTATTATTTTACTTTCATCCATACAATGTATCTTATTCATGCAACCTATATTGTGCAGGTACGAACACAAGAGTTATTCGATAAATTTTGCATTTTTACAATATTATCATTATTATTAAAGTAAGTTCATGCAACATCTAATATAAGTAAACATTTTTTGTAGAACTATTTCCTACTTAATTTGCAAAATAATTAAGATTTTCTAGTTAATTGAGGCGCTGGGACAAGTGGACACATATTGTTGACTTTTTATGGGAGGACTATTTATTTCATTATCTTATATCAGCCAGTTTCCGGAGGAAGATGTGGAAGAGGAGTCGGTGGCGGATATGAGTTTCTACGGGATGCTTTTTACCTATGTTGTAGTGAGAAGCACCGGTAACTGAGGGTAGATTTTGGAAGAATGATGAGGAAAGTTTAATGATGTATGTTAGAACGGGCTCTATGGCTAGGTCTTTGTGAAGGTTAGTGTTGCTTATAAACCAAGGTGCGTTAACTGCAGTGCTGAGGAACCTATTTTGGAATATTTGGATTTTGTTGATGGTTGTCGGGGCGGCATTGCACCAGACTGGACAAGCGTACGTAAGTAATGGACGTAAAATGGCTTTATATATAAGGAGAGCAGAATGGAGCTTTAAAGTTGAGTGTCGATTGATTACTGGTCGAAGTATACCTAGGCGTCTATTAGCTTCGTTCACCTTGGAGGTGATGTGGTCTTTCTAAGTCAAACTGGTGTCCATTAGGACACCTAGATAACGAACTGGGGCGGTTGAGGAGCACCATGGTATTACTGCCGAGTCAAATTTTAGTGGGAGTGGGAAGGCTGGAAATCGTAGCGTGAAAACTTTGGATGTGGATTTGTTTGGATTTATCTTGATTTTCCAGTTTCTGCACCGTGTTTCGAGAGTCGTGAGGTGTGTCTGAATTAAATTCCTTGTGGTATTGGGATATTGGTCAGAAGCAAAAATGACAGTATCGTCTGCAAAAAGGGTAGTGTGTACATTAGGGTGCGTTGGAATGTCTGAAATGAATATATTAAAGAGGACTGGTGACAACGAGGAACCTTGGGGAACTCCTGCTGAACTATTTCGTGGTGAAGAGAAGGTTGAGCGCACTTGTACAATAAATGTGCGGTCATTAATGAAATTGGATATGGTGTTGATTAAATATTTCGGTATACCTAGTTTTCTTAGTTTATGTATTATTCCTTCGTACCAGACCCTGTCGAATGCTTGAGCAACATCGAGGAAGACTGCTAATAAATGATGGCCAGAGTGAAATGCTTCGTGAATATTTTCAGTTAAACGCAGTAATTGGTGGCTTGTGGAGTGACTTGGGGAGAAACCAAAATTAAAAGGGAGGAATAATGTTGTTGAAATGATGTGGTGCTTCAGGGGACATTTTTCAAAACAATGGAGTTGATGCGATCATGCCCTGGTGATTTCCTTGCCGGTAAGTTTTTAATGGTATGATATACTTCTTGGGGAGTTATAACGATGCAGTCTCGCCAACAGACACCGTCAGACGGAGAGATAGGTAGACATATGTAGAAAGACAGACACAGTCAGACTAGGCAAACAGATCAGGTACATCTGATAGACGAACGTTTTGAAAAAACAACACAGGATACACAGGTACGAGGGTATCCCAACACATGCAATTCTTTTGAAATCTCGAAATGGATTTTCCGCGACATTACATAACTGTATACTACGTTTATTACTCCGTATGTATAATAGAAATTAAAAATGTATCATTATCTGTACAAACCATATGCAATGAAAGTCCAAACGAATGTCTATCTATAGTGCACTTTTTTACATTCCGCGACTGTTTGCTGGTGTTTTTATTGTGATTTGTATTTCTTTCTAGCGGACGTTCTATGAACGGACGCGAACAGGTAAAAACTACAGCTTTATTTTAGATCCTCTTTTGCTTATCGGGCCCTGATCTGTTGCGTTTATCACTGCAGAGAACAGGAGGCAGATCACGATCCATTTTCTACCAAATTTTCTTCAACGTTATCTTCATCGTCACTATCGTGTTTTGGCTTTCGTATACAACTCTCGTAATTTCACCCAGGTTCTTTCGTCGCACTCATCCATCATTTTAGAGAATTTTGAGGTTCGTAGTTAATATCTATGTGATCGGTAGTTGGGGAATAACACCATCAAATAATTGCATTTTTCAGCCAAAATCGAGACTGTTTTTGGAATTAACTAGTTTCTGGGAACCCAAAGAAACCATTAAGACCATTCACAAGGATTCGGATATATATATATATATATATATATATATATATATATATATATATATATATATATATATATATATATATGCGCACATTGGAAATTAATAAGACAGATACGTGTACAAGGTATTGTTCCATCCACAAAAGGCGTTGAACGCAATGCGCTCGGCCCAAGTGTACGACGGGTCACAGTATGTCCCTCTGTGAAGCAGGGGCACAACACGTGAGTAACGCCTATGAACAGCTTGTAAGTAGTTTCGCGTGCACATTAAGTGCGGTCAGGCATGATAAAATAATTTAATAATTAATAGACCATTGCTCCGGTGGTTACTGATAGCCACGCTTACGTGCCAGAGTTAAGTTGAGAAAGCACATGACAACATTCCAATTTCATGCTTTATTATTTTACGAACATTATATCTTTAAGCTGTTCTCTCTGTAAATTGCTCTCTTAAAACATACTAATGTCGTACTTTTACCGATATTATCTGCTTTTCACGTTTATTAATGTATTTTAAGTAATTAATATTTTGAGGTATATCACATCAGTTATGTTAACCAAATGGAGGAAGGTTTTACATCAGCAAATATTACTGACAAAAGTTTGTAAGGAACTTTTAACCCTAAATAATATGGAATTGAATTTTGAAGAAATCCTGTTGTTATAAATTTCAATTTTTTTTTCATCTTTCGATTGCGTCTGATCATTAAGTACACGAAAAAATGCACTTTATTTCCTGCTTATTTGTGGACTCATCTATATCTAAATCTAGCGCCTTCGATACTCAATATCGTTTTGAGATATTACAATAAATAATTTCTTCATGTGTCAAACACGTTTATTTGTACCTATTTTGGATATAATTCAACTATAATTTTATATAATTTAATACGTGTAGAAAAAATGTGATAGAAATTCTGAACCTCGAGAAAACGGGCGGAGGTTTCCTGGGCATCTCATAAAGCTTTTACTATTTTTACGAAAAATAAAATAACTTATTGAAATAAATAAACTTTAATAATATCTAATGTTCTTATAAGTACAATCCTTTGAATACGCCGGATGTTGTTGTAACAAATATATCGCGAGACAAAGTTTTCTCTCTGTGTCGTTGTCTTTGCCATTCATGACTTTATGATCACGCTGTAGGACATGCAGCGGATAAAGGTTGTTTAGCAGCAACATTCGACTATGCTAATAATATATTGTGCTATCAAACTAACTGCTGCAATCGCTCATTCTCTGCGAATTGTACTTGAGATTCACAAGCTTTTTTAGTCACGCGAAATGCTTTATTCCAGAAGCCATCGCTATAATTAATTTTAGAGCTGTACAAATAAACTGTCACGAAAACAGTGCTCATATAAACAAAAGATAACTCTTAAATTGCAAAGGGTAATAATCATAAACGTGTTTAAAGCTTTATTTTCGTATCTTGCAACGTTTACGAATGAGACAATTTACCTATCCCAAGTTGCAAGTAAACTTTCAGTTACTTCCCTTCTAGAATTCTCCTAATTTATTAGCATTTGTTCCCGGCCGAGAGAACGAATTTTTGGAGTGGCTTCGGGTGTGCTTCTCACTATTTACAAACAGCTCCACACAATAACGACATGCATTTTTAAGCCCGGCTCCCTCCCCCCGCTTAAAGCACAAAACTTGGCGAGGGCCGTACACCGCTTTCCTTTCGCGAACTTTTAATTCGTAACTACGGCTGTTCCGGGCGGATAGACACATTTTCGGGCGCCATCTTGGTCTCTCCCGTTCCCCATCGCCGCGCGCGGTATGGCGTCGTTAGAAGGCGCGTGTGCGGCAGGGTTGCCACGCCACCGATGCGAATTCCGGAGCGTGCTAGGGAAGGTCCGCGACGACAAAAGAGACCGTGGCGCGGCCGAGGGGGAGAGGGGGATTAGGCGGGCGTGCGCACAGCACCCTGCTCTAATTAAGGCGGGGAGGGGGGGAGGGGATGAAAGGGGGGTGGCGCGATCGGCAGGGGGTTGTGGGAGGGTTGGGTGGGGTGAGCCGGGGCTGTGCACGGTAGAGTGCGGCGTCGAGAGGCGGGGGAAGGGAGGGACGGGCGAGGCGAAGCGCGGCACCTGTTGAGCCGTATCGATCAGCGTAGTGTCGCGGCCGGACACCTGTCGCCGCCGATGTCCGGGCGCGGGCGGTGGCGGGGCAGGGTCCCGAGGCCGTGGCGGCGACGGAGCGGCAGAGGGCGAGGCCGGCCACGAGAGCGGTGGGCGAGGATTAGTTGGTTGGTTGGTTGATTAGTGATTCTGCGCCCGTCAACTACTAAGGTCCTGTAAGTGTTGTGCATGTTTTTTTCGCGTAAATGGGTGGTGATATTTCCCCGCTAAATGGAGAGACGCGGCGCCGACCTAATGTGGGTTTCCCAACCAAGTATCTCCCACCAGTAGGGCAACGTCCCAGCCGAGATAAGCTCTAAGATCTCGTCTGGTTTCTCGGTGTGAGGAAGTGTAGTACATGCTAGTGTAAGTGTGTGTATAAGTAAGTATGGGATAGAACTAGGACACGGAAGAGGAAAGAAAGATCATGCGCGTCCCTAGAGGCCGTTTTCTGCGGCATTCGTTTATCGAAGAAACCACGAAAAACGATTTATCATAGAATTGTCCTCCAAACAACGACTGAATTCAACCCAGCTATCCAATAGCTAGTGTCGAAAATTTGTGTCGAAACTCGAACCTATGATCTCCTGGTCAGAGGCGCCGCAAGGACCTCAACTGATGCACTGAGCCACCTCTACAGGTGCGGGCGCGAGGGCGGGCAGCCACTTAGCGTACTCTCGTCATGTGAGTGGTATTCGGAAAATGTGAATTTACGTCTGCAATGCACTTTTTCAGGCGGCGCAGTTTCGTAGACTGTCTTGCAATTTTTATATAGCCCATAAATTGTGTACTTCTGTATTGATTTTCAGTAATGTTTGTACTATATAACTACGACAATGATTTGAACTCATTGAAAAACAGTACCTACGGGGCTGTAAACTATCTCGTTATTTTTTCATGATGTTAATTAAAAATAATAATTAAACATCCCAATTTTGTTTTATTTCTATATCTTACGGTTGCTATATCTTATAGTTCGCAACTGAAAACATTTTTAAACCCATTCGTCTAAGTGTCTGCCATGATGATGATGGATATTCGACTCCTGTTGTGTAGAATTGGCAGGCCTGCATCTATCTAAAAGAAAATTCTAGAAACACTGTCCAGTATTGTCTGTTTTTTCTCCCAGTATCTGGCTGATGCCGACGTTGCATCTTAAACGCAGGCCGCAAAACGTGCGCGATCTTTCCCTCACCAACATATTCCCAGCCCCAATGCTTTTGGCCTTCTCATAAAATCCACACCCCATAATCTCACAAGTCTCGGGCGCTATTCCATGTACGCAGATGGACTAATCTTAACTCAACTGAAGAAAATAAAGGATGGAATAGTTTTATTAGTATTTTTATGTCTTTCAGCTTTTTTGCCACAGACCACTAGTAAGATGTAATTTTGTCGCGCGGAAAAACCAACCATTCTCAAATTCTGTCGTTAATTTCTAGGCCTGATGGGTTTACAGAATATACCTAAAGAGACCACCACGCTTAATATTATGTTTCTGTAAAATACTGGTTCGAGTGAATTTGGCTCATTTATGACTTAAATTGTGCGGAAACTTCAAGGATTTCATAATAAATGTTTACGGTGTTCATGAAAGGCTCCATTGTTTATTAAAAATGATCGTATTCCAAAAGAACTTTCTATTGAGGCATAAAAACACGTCTTTAACAAAATCATTAATATTTTATACCGCTTCCCCCCTGTGAAAACTTTTTTCACAGAAGTAAAACTCGACACAGTTAAGACCTTCTGTATCCTCCTGATCTCTATATTTTTGTACATATTTTATATCTTTTTTCTACAAAATTCTATGTATATACATATAAAGCAAATCTTTAAAACGTTAAAATTATATACAATATATACATAAACATTTAAGATTCAAACGTACATATAAAAATGCTAACAATGAAATTGCGAAATTTTAATTGCAGGTTCCATACTCAATGACCCTCTATATGTTATTTTTAATGCTATTTTTATAAAAAATTTATGGCACTAATTACCTATCAAGTAAAGTAAACAATTTAAAAACAAGAAACCTTATTTTTAATGGAATGCGCAAGTCATCACGAGATTTCTTAACTTTAAACCGATAATTTTTAGAAATTTGGAATAAAAAATTTCCAAGCATTTTTCATGCCTTTCTTTCCCCTCGAAATCTATAGTACAAATGCTATTACCAATTTGTCTTGTCAATTCGAAATTTCTACCAATAGACGATCGATTCCCTTTGAGTGGTTCCGGGCGCGTCTGTTACTTAGATCATTAGCCACGTTATTTCCTGAGAGGTGGCACTGTCTCCCCCTCGCAAGAAATCTCGCGCCGACTTCCAAGTCGGTTAGTGAGAATTTTCTTCTTCCAACTATTTCTCCCTTAGTAGGGCACCGTCCTCCAGAGGGACATCAGAAATTCTAGATTCCCAACTGTACTCCCGACTTTTGTGATAGCGTAGGGAAAATGTGTGTGGGTGCGTGTGTGTGTGTAAGAGGAGAGGGAAAAAGATGAGGAAGAGATGATTCGTGATCCGCTTGTTAAGGTTTGTTTCAGCATTCACTGAGAGGATCGACTAGTATTGATCGGAGATCGTCTTTCTTCTTAAATTAAAAAGTTTCAGAATGAAGCCCTTGTAACTAAACAAGTTTTCATGAATTTTTCATCAGGGTCATAACACCGTCTGATAGCTTAGGCTATTGTTTGCATTTTGTTTATTATTTTACCAAGTTAATCAACTCGGAAAAATTACTCATGACTAGAAAGTTCAGGCATTTATTTTACATAAAATAGGCAGGCAAAAAAGACATTTATTCTGGCAAAAATAGGAGTGTAAGAACATGGGAAACATAAAAAAATCACAATTTATAAGTAATTATTGTAAAAAAATAATAAAAATGTTTCACTTTTTTTTCTAAATCTCAAATTTACATTAGGACATACGTGGAAGTAAACTACCTTTTCTTTGTATTTGTTTGCACATACGGTATGATAAATACGAATTTATTGTACTCGGGACGCCGTCTCTACGAAAAGCTGTGATGGATTCCCTTTTAAATCTTGAAATGGTATCAGCGAAAACGGAATTATAGATTTCGTTCTTCCCTCTTCTGTAATAGTCAGAAGGGAAGATAATACGAAAGAAATAAGAAGGTTGTGTGATGTACAAACACCTCTGCTGTCAAAAGGGGTTCGAGGCTATAGGATGAGATTCCTCGTGAGTGAACAAGTCTGTCAGCATCAATGAAAAATACTGCACATCTTCACTGGTATCATCATCCTTTCCCTTTCAGATATTTAACATAACCTGTCATTGGAACTTCCGCATCCTTAGAAAGACAACACAAGACCGTCCTTAATTTTTTCCAGGCTTGTACATACATTTCCCGCTTGATAGAGAAAGGGGCAAGGAGGGGAAAAAGAGAAATTAATGATGAAAAAGGCACAATAAGGCAAAATGCCTTAATCAGGCATCGGAAGCTAAAGTAGGCAAAAAAGGCAAAATGAAAATAGTAAAACACCTCAAGAAGTACAATTAAGTGATTCTATTGTTTAAAATCATAACGTCCAAAGAATAATAAATGGCATTTTGTCAACCTTTTGGGCTCTAGTCTTCACAGTACTTCTAGGATTCGAAAGTTCACAGACCCTAAAGCCGTTTGGTTAAAGTCTTTTACTTGGACGAAGAGGTCTTTCGTTCCTTAACTTTCATTTTTCTAAAAATGTCATAAAGCTAATTTATTTTCAAAAGAACCAAAATAAGAACAATAAAAACTCACTACTATTTTTCGCCAAGTTTTTAATTTAAAAAAAAAGGGTAATTGAATTTTCTTTTATGTATTCATTTGCGTATTTTGACAATTTTTGTTTATAACGATAGTACATTTAAGTGTGTTAATGGCATCCTACATCTTCATAAAATAAACACTTAAACATGTTATTCATATTTGATGTTTACATCTCTTCATTAACATGGAATTATTTCTATTTTGTTCAGAATACAACTGTTTAATTTGAATGTTCTTACAACTCGGTCCAATAATTCTATTCTGATCAATAACTTATATTCAAGCGTAACGTTCCACTTCAATCCATCTCAACTGGCTTTTCTCAATGTAGGACAAATAACATATTTTGTTTTTATTTTTTCAGTTTTATGTAAATACAATAACTCCATTTGGTATGCTCTAACTGGAAAGAATTTCCATGACATTTTACATTTATTGACAACACATTATCAGTAGAGAAAACATATTAGAATGTGTATTTCTCACGTGTCAATTTTAAATCAGTTCTGGATGTTGTCTATCTGTTACAGTTTCTGTGAAGTTTTCTTACATTTTTACGTACGATTTATCAAAAATTAAAAAAAAATTCAGGGTATGAAGAGAGAAATATAAGTAACATTGTTTGCAAGAACTGAGAAAGTGATAGGTGTTATTCTGTGTGCTTGTTGTACTTAGAACTGTGCTGGAATCGAAATGAATGGCTATTTGGCTCTGATATGATTATTCCATGCCAAATATCACAGCATTATACTAATGAATCAGAGAATCTTATAGCATTTCGCGAGCGACGTCATCAATATCCATCGAGATAAGCACTTCAAACGAGTACTCAAACGTCCGTCCTGTTGCAATTTCTCGAGAAGAACGTCCCTGTTTTGCTTCACAACTTCTGTAACTAGATGAAAATGATTTATTTTCTCTTCTATTCCAGGTGTTATCCCACGCTTTAAAATTGTAACATATTTACAATTCTAGTTCTTAGAGAAATATTACTGTACAATAAATAATTTTGATTTTATTTCAGAGACAAATTATTCATGATTCGACTATTAGTAAAGTAATTATACCGTGTGATTATACCGAGAGATATATTTTTTAAAGAAACAGTTTTTATTTAACTAAAAGTTAGGTTATTAGCACTTAGCACAGTGATAACAATAAACTTTAATTAAAATGATTTTGTACATAAATTTGTGACTTACCTTTTACATTACTCCTGCGCCGTAGTGTTCAGAAAAGTGTTGAGTAACATTTGACATTCCGTTTTTCTGATTCATGTTTATCTTTAATATTGTACTGTAGTCACTGAGTATTTTTCAGCACTCGGACAATGTTTAGTTCTTGACACTACTATAGGTAGGCCATGACATAACTATAAAATATTCGGAGGCCGTGGTGTAGGAGTGTTTCAATTTTGGTTAGGAGAAGATGATACGATAATACCAACGCAGTTTTCAGTAGATTATACTTCTGAACAGGAGTTTCAAATTATTTTTGTCGAAGAATTTGAATTAATAATCGTATTTTGGAGATCAACTACATAAATTTAATAGATGTATATGTTTGTCGTAATTTTGAATCGCATATTACTGTAAGTTAGTTTTATTTCCTGAGAAAGTTTGCATTTATAAATCCAAAATAACATTTTAGAAACAAAATATTATTTTTATTTTATATATCTAGGTGAGAAGTAAGTTACAATAACTTAAATAACATTTAATATAATATTGGAATTGTGATCATATTTTTTTGCTGAATATCGATTGTTTTTTTAAAGTGAGTTCCTTTCTAATAACTACCATTATTTTCACTAGTTTTAAATTTTGGAAGTTATTGTATACAACCATACTCGATCTATATTCATTGCATGCAAAGTAGACGTCTTTTAGTTGAAATTTAGCAAGTACAAAAGTACTGTGTTTCAATGTCACTCTGAGTTTGGGTTACTACTGGGTTATTCTCTATATGTGAATGCGTTCTATTCAAATGATTATTTTCTCTTCTAAAATTCTTAGGTATAAATGCTTGGTTGAGCTACTTTGACCAAAGGCATCATTTTCCTCAATGATTGTACCACGTTCATCATTCTCAACAGTTGGAAACCATAACCCTTTGGTCTGTTGGATTAAGATTATAAGCATAACAAAATTCGTCTTTTAACGATTGACCCATATTTTTCTTGTTTGCTTTGCTTTTGCTGTTTTGTTGGCCTGACTCTCTGCACTAAAACTTATGGGCGAAAGGAGATTGTATTTTGGGATTTGTGAGGACTCAAGAATGGAATTTTATTTTGCATTAGAACCAAACGATTAACATCATCTTTACATTGTAGATAAAAGTAAGAAATAGTATTTCTAAATGTTTACTTACCAAACTTTACAAAGGACGGATTACAACACCGACATTCGAAAGTGTCAGACAGAGAACAGTGTCAGACATAAAATACAAAAATAATTATTCCATTATGTATAGAAATTGATGTATGAGTGTGTAGGTTCCATAAAAACGTTTAGACAACGGGAGCGATTGTTATCAATGCTTGTACAAACTCTGCTCAGGAGTCTAGAGAAAAAGGATTGGCAATACACAGACCTTTTACATCGTAGAGTTTGTTTTGGGTACTAGAAACGATGTAATCCACGTGTAGGCGACTACATTGCATTTGAATGGAACAATTATCAAGTTAACGAGAATGTGTACAATAGTCACTGAGAAACAATAGGTGATTGCCTTATTATTAGTAGAATACATGGTTTATTCTTTGTTGGTAGCGAACATTTCACATTACTTCAGTAGCTAGTACTTAAAGAAGGAAGATTGTCTCACGTTAGCACTATTATTCACAAAGCTCACTTAAATATTTAAGAAAACATATAAAACCTCATCGAAGGAGTAGTGACTTGCCAGAGTTCTCAATCATTCTTGAAACTCGAGAACTCCAGATCTTCTTGGAAACGCACAGAACAGAGATTGCATTTCACCTTAACTGTGCGTGAGTGAGGGTGAAATGCCCCCCTCCCCAATCCGCCCACCCTCAACATGGCGCCGCGAGCGAAAGCGGGGCCGGCGGGGCAGACTTGTGGTCCCGAGTCGGTATCGACCATCGGCCGCTGGAGCATAGCGCAGCCCGCAGGGCAGAGGGAGCCCTGGGCTCGACTCCCGGCGCCGCCCCCGCAGGTGCCCACGCAGCGACCGGCTGAGGTAGATCAGGGCAGCAACTGATGCCACTGCAACACCACCGACTGGAAAGTCCTAGGGTTCGATTCACGGTAGTGCAGATTTTCGACACCAGCTACATGACGAGGTTGAATTCAAATGCTGTCTGAAGGAGAGTTCTAGGGGCCGGATGACCTGAACGGTGGCTTTTAGTGGTTTCTTTGAACATTAACAGACGAATACGGGAGCAGTTACTTAGCAAACGGGCCTCGGATTGCCCTCAATCTTTTGTTCCTCATCTTTGTCTTTTCAACTCTCCTTAAACTTACACTTAAATTAACCACATTACCACACCTGTCCTGAAACCAGTCAGGACCAGTTTGAGCTTGGGCAGTAACGCGCTGGCAGAAATACCAGGAGTGGGAAAAACTTTGCAAACCCATGTGTACATCGGCTGTGGACATCTCGATCCAATGGCAGAGGAACACCGCTACCTCTCGTAATATAACGTGCACTACGAGAGCACCCTTACGAGATTAATGACCTGAAAAATTGTCGCCAATCACTACATAACTAAAGCAGCTTAGATGGCCAAGAACATCAACTGATGCCACAGCAGTGCCTCTGTCCGTGAAGTCCAACGATTAGAGTCCTAATGTTGGCAGGACTTTGAGCACTAACTAGACAGCTAAGTCGACTTCAGGCGATGTTTGGAGGAGAATTCTAGCGACCGGTTGCTCTCATCGGTATTTTTCCGTGGTTTCTCCGATCAACACCAGGCGAACGCTGGAGCAGTACCCTAGCAAACAGGCCACGGACCGCGCGCTATCTTTCCTTCCCCTTCCTTGCCCTACCCACGCCACTTATCTTACACGCTTATACATACCACACATGCCGAAACACCAGTCGGGAGCTTAGTGTTTGTCCCGGCTAGGGCGGTGTCCCGCTGGTGGGTGATACCTGGATGAGAAAAATCCTGCTAGCCGATGTATAGGTCTGCACCGGTTCTCACCATCCAGCGAGGAAATATCAACGGCACCTCCCAAGGAAGAAATATGCATTACACTTATAGGATTAATGACATCAGCAGTTGACTCCCTAGAAAACACAGATCAATCAATCAGTCAAGGAATAATAATCAAAACCCAAACCGGGTGGCTCAGTGCATCAACCGATGTCACTGCGGTACCTCTGACCGGGAGATCCTAGGTTCGAGTAACGACAGCGACAGGATTTTCGACACTAGCTTTTCAGCTAGGTCGAGTTTGGTCGCTGTCTGGAGGGCCATCCAGCGGTGGAAGATCACCGCCACCTCCCGTCAAAAAACATGCACTACACTTACAGGAGTAATGACTAAGTAGTTGACGCGCCCGGAATCACTAACAACCAACCAGCCAATCAACCTCCAAAGCCCGGAAGTGTCAGCGGCAGCGGGGGCGCCGCCGCTTCGGTGGCACGGCACGGCCGCCCGCCCATCCCACGCTGCGGAACTCGGCGCGGCGCGGCGCGGCGCGGCACGACGCTCGCCCAGGGAGACGTTCGGGGAAGGGCGGGCGGGCGTGCATCACGCGTGCTCCCGTGACCCGGCGACCTCGACCGCCCGGGGCGGCCGCGCCCGCACCCGCGCCCACCCCGCCCCGCCCCCGCTCCGTGCGCCCCGCGCCGCGCCGCGTCCCGCCGCTCGCCCCAGCCCAGTATCGATTGCCGGACCGCGTTGGCGCTGGTGCTGGCTCGCCTTCAGCATTCGCAGCGGCTCTGCCGTGACCTGACCTGCGCCCGCGTCCCGCTTCCACCTCCACTCCCCGCCTCGGCCCGGCCCACTCCTCCACGTGCAGCCGCGGGGCGGGTGAATGCGAGCCTGCATTGGCAGGTCCTTTGCCTGTGTGGTTGATTGAGCTAGTGATGGTATGACTTCTGTAGCTTTCTTCTACCGTACGATGAAATGTTTTTTATAGTACATAATACCGTTGATGACTTTTCTTTTATCGCTTATTTCAGTACTCTTTAATACAGATTGATTGATTGATTGATTGATTGATTCAGTTTCCTACTCATGCGTGCATATGATTCAGACATTCATTGTAGAGTATTCATGTAGACTTGAAATCGAATTAATAATCATTGTAAACATTCCCTAGTAAGTGGTCGTTACGTGAGTACCATGGTGAATTATTTTTGAACTGCACGATTCCCGCATCTATCTTGTGCTTTCGTTGCAGTCTCCATTGCTTTTCCGCTTTCCTCCCTGAGGGAGATAAAGCTTGTTACGAATCTTCTGAGCCTTATGTTCCCGCAACAATGTATGCACATGAAGTTCCCGCAACCGCTTGTAAAGCCAATAACTAAATTGACTGCAGCTGTAATAGGCGTACCACTCATCAAACGTTGCTGTCTGTTGGCCTCTAACTTGAGATAGTGTAAATAATATCACTTCCACTTACAAATATAAAACAAATATATTGTTCCTGAATGTACACATCCGGGATCAATCAGGAATTTTACCTTCTCCGTTTCCACTTGGGAATCTCCTTCCCCAAGTTTAGGGTTTTCTCTAATCTTCCCCGAAGTCGATACTATTTCGGTTTAATCCAGTTGATTTCAAATGGGTATTTAAAAGGTCTACACTCAGGAGTTCATTGTCTATTGAACTGAATCCGGTTCTCTTTTCAACAACCCTGCGTCCATGGTAATCGTCGATCCATGCCGGTACTTCCCTCAACTGTTCTCTTTCACGAGTTCCACATAACTCCTACAAAATATAATTATAAAGACCTGAAAGAATCTCGTTTTTTCGTACTTATGCATTGTTTTGTCTGTTTGATTATTTTAAACGTTCTGGTCAAATTGTTAACAATAAACACAAGAGAATTTTTGAAATTGATCCAAGTAGCTCGTCAGATGAGTATGACCTTGGAAGGTGAATAACCAGGGGCCCTAACAATTAGTTTATAACGTTCGTGGCAGAAGAGAAGTGCGTGATGGAGAGGTTGTACGTTGAGTCTATTCTTACTCAGCCGTTACGCCTAGCCTTCCTATTTTACAGCAGACCACTTATACATCCGTGCAGTCCGCGTACTCAGCATTTGTGCTGTTTTTGCTTTCTCCACGTTTAGGTGTGATGGTGTGAATACTCTTAGAATCCTTTTTTTGAGTGAGATTTACTCTCATGAAGTGTTACATGTGATGGCCTAAGCCCGTGATATCAATTTCACACCCCGTAGATCAATTTCACATCTGCCTGATGTATATTGTCTGCCTGCCTGCCGTATTCGAAGCCGGAAAATCCTTCTCCGTTTTTGCCATTGTTTAATTTGAGAATATATTTGATGGTTTCATTAATTTATATTTCTATAATGATTTATCGATTTATCCTTTGAAAGTTAACTTTAAATTATTTCATTTTGTTTTATGACACGAGTCTTAGATGAACGTTTTGTTTTCTGTATTGTTGTAATCGCTTGTAATGAAGCCATTTCATGACGCAAATGACAAAATATTATTATAGTGTATGATATTAGCTTTCGTAACCCATTGTTGTTATTTTTCACATGTCCAGTCGATTCACCCAATACTAGTAAGTTAGAATTCAAACAAGAACAAGTTGTGGATTCGTATTTGAAGATTCCAAATTTATCTAAAACATTTTTTTAAATAAGCTTTTAGATTTTGTATATGGATATTATATTTCTTGATATTGTGTGAATATCACGTCATATAGTAGCAACGAACTCTGAAAAGTACTAATAAAGAAAACGGCAGATGAGTTGTGGATTCGATATGAAAGACTTCCTGACAATCATGCCGCAATTTAAAACAATAAACGTTAACTGATTATCGTAGCTAGTTACACTTACTGCATTCTCTATAACGTATCATATTATTCTCAAAGAGGCGTTGGCAATCAGAAACGGAGAAATATTACTTTTTCTACTCTCATTGTATAATTCTGTCATTTGATGGCTAAAACCCGTTGCATAATGATACTCATAATGATACAGATTTCATTCTCATATAGGTTTTTGACCAATTACAGAGAAGTTTAAAAAACAAATACTGACACGTCATTAATCATTGAGAATAGTTCTAATGTTTGTTCGATTGTGTACATTAAAATTGCATTTCATATTATATTATATTATGTTTGTCAGTTTTAATTACTTTCACTATTAGTAACTTTTACGTGGAATATTGTTTAAAATAAATTGTATCGTAATTTCACTTTGATCCTATTTGACTAGCGCAGTGGTAGTGGTAGAGGGAACATCTGACTGACGTTGAGATCAGAACGCAAGTTATTTTGTGTTATATGTTGCTACCGTGTGTTTGTCCTTAAATAGCAGCCAATTCTTTAGTTTGAAATGTCAAGTGAATCAAAGGATGATTTGGCACGTCCAGAATTAAGAGAAAAAACGAAAATGGTAACCTCGGAATTATTGCCGCAACTTTTGTAGGCACTCTCTCGCAGGCGGAGTGGTAAACCAAAGCCACCTGCTGGGTAGCTGTTCGCTAGGTGGCCATAGCTGAATTCTGCATGTCAACTGCCACAAAATGATTCAATGTAAAATTTTAAATTACAAATGTTATCATATGACGTAGAAAAAGTACCGTATGAAACTCCTTGTAATGGTGATTAATACACTCGTATGAAGTTTACGGTACTCGCTCGTATCGAAATATCACTCTCGTGTATTATAACCCATCATCACATCATCGTTTTATATTGTACTATAAGGCTTTCCTGAGCAATTGAGAAATGATGAACGATGGGTGCTCATAAATCATGAAACTCACAAATAATATCAAGGTCCATACGACTATTTCCGCGAGTCATTTGTAATTAACATTATAATTTATAGAGACGCTGAAAATACACTACACGTTCCTTGACCCACACCCCCAAGTCCTTTTGTGTATCCTGTACAACAGGAGAAATTAACGCGTTGTGGTGCTTCACACCCCTGTGCGCAGAGCTTCTGAATGAAGCGAGAGAACGTGAATACGCTGCCTCCAGTGAATGCACACAAAGGATGTTGATTTCTATGTTCCGTAACCTGTTCTCTCACAGCTGCTGGTTATACATGCCCGGTTCTCTCGTCCGTAGGAAGGTCGTCTAACAAGTAAGTTACTCGAAATGGAGAAGGTTGAGATGTATGGCATTCACAGTGCGCGTTTTAGGGTAGGAGGCGAGTGTGCTACAAGAAAATTCAGTTCAATTTCTGTTTTAGGTAGGTATATCGGTCATGTAAATTGACAGTTCTTTGCTTACCCATAACAACCTATTGCTTATTATTACTTTGTCAGTATATATTTTATACTGTTACTTATAGTATTCTTCTGGCTCATTTTTTCAGTGGAATTTTCTAGAATCTCTACATTTTTAATCGTACAGTAACTTACTACTACACGGTCTATCGATACTATAGTTAAAGGAACAAATACGAATAGAGCGCTACTTTGTTTATTGTGAACAATTAAATCAATCTTTAAAATTATTCTTTGGATTCATATGAGTTTCCATGAACATAATCCATCATGATTTTAAAAATATGTATTTTATTAAAGTAACTTCTGAAGTGCCTTTTTATAATTAATCGATATCACAAGTATTTTTGTCGTATTGTTCTCGATTTTGGATGAATATATTTAAAAAATGATCACAAGCAGCCGCAATTCTTACTTCTCCACCCTCTCCTCACTACCATTCTTCAATCTGAGATATGAGTTGACCTCCAATTTCTAAATGGGCTATCCCTAATATGCGAAAAAGATTCCACTACTAGTACTACAAATATATGGACGTCAGACAAACGCGCAAACCAGGCTCTACAAGGAAAAATCGATTCTTTGTTCAGTATTGACCGTGATATATTTTAACAAAACGATTTGCGGGGTATTTTCCCCCATTTTTTGTTGTTTTCATTATACATTAGAAAGCTTTTTCCCTTTTAAAATATGTTGATTGAGTTATAAATCCCAAAGTAGAATGATACAGGAAAACTTTTAAATGTGATACAAATAGCAACGGCTCTATTTCGGTTACCCATATAAGGGGAAAGCATTCAAATCTTCATTCTCGCTATTGACGTGAAATACGTGTGGGATTCGTCCTCGTCTTGAAATGCGGAGCACTGTTGAACTTCGATCGTCCCTTGATGTAGATAAGCGCGTATTTTTGTCGAATGTTAACATTCATGAGCTCAACCAGACTTTGCTATATTTGGCAGCGTTATTTTCGACGTCAACGTCTTGCTCACTGACCTTTAGAACATGTAATATACTATCGTGAGATACGCCGTCGCTTAATGAATAATTTCTCCAAAGCATTTACCACCACGTGACAGAAATGAATTAGATCATCGCCTGAGATTTCATCTCACTTTTTATTCTTCTTGGCTTAAAATCAATAATCTGACAAGGTTTCATAGTTCAAATGTACATTCTAAAGACAAATGTAGACGAAATTGATAATATAAATCATGTCATATTAAACCAACATTCCCTGCAACTGTTCGTTCCGTTAGTGCATAGAAAGACTTCTGAAAAACGTACTCGAAAAAACACGAAAACTATTTTTGTATGAAAGTGACACCTTAAATTGAAGAAATTTAAATTCATAAACTTCATTTATATTAACATTTCTTATTTAAAAGACATCATATCTAGTTGTATTGGAATTCTTTAGCTGGTTGTGATTGGTAAATTTGGAATGTCACAGTACATCTAATCAATCTGTTAGAAACAGTTGTCCTGAATCTTTCAGTCTTGTTGAATGGCTTCGTGCAAGGCAGAAAGATAATAAATTTGTAATGCAGTGGTTGTTGAATTTATGGTACGAGCCATACTCAGAAACCGGAGGTGAAGTGCAAGAAAGGCACTTTCGTCGAAAAAGCGGCTTCTGTCGGAATTCGGGCGCAGTTCTTGCCCTGCCGTCATGCAGAAGTTTTCAGGATAGAAGGCTGTTCTCGGAATTCAGCCTGCCGTGGCTTCCCAGAAGGTTGGCCGTTTTCCTGTCTTCTCTCTCGGAAATAAGTGGTTTTGCAGTAACATCTTAATCGCCAACACACACTTTTTCACGAGGATCGGTAGATTCATTATTCTCATTTGGTTACCTGGTGTAAAACAAATGTTTGCACTTCTCCTAGCATAATTATGTTTATTCTACAATATTTATTCATTTATTTATGGCCAGGAAAATATTAAATCCATTTTATTCTATCTCTAATCAGGTTTGCGATTTACTTTAATTGAGATAAATTTCTCAAATAGGAATTAAGAGATCGCGAGATAGTAATTGATTTCAAGGAGACTTAAAGAATTTATTTTAAACCGTGTTTTGTGTCGTATGCAATTGGTTTACGGATGCAGAAAGATCTATTTTTTTCGATGTATCGTTTCATGTAGTAAAATTTAGTGTAGTGTTATATTACACACTAGCACATGAATTATTGTTTCTGGAACAATTGGTTCTTATTTTGCAAGTGTAGGAAAGAAGCGAGACACATTTTCATTATATTCAAATAATATTATAAAGCATCCATAAAATATTAGATTAATGAATGAATGTAATAAATACAGGTCCAGTCTTTTTATTTGTTTAGAAAATCTCATAACATGTTAAAGAACACAGAACAAATAACCTAAAATGATGTATATATTTCCCTTAGATTCAACGCAACCGCGTCTTGGAACTCGTGGCCTTTCATAATGGAACTGACTAATCCAATAATATCTAATTATTTAATGTATTTTTTTCTCTTTCTCGCTCTAGTTAGTTTTCTAATCTCTTTTGTCTAATTTAGCTTTTCGGTATTGCCTCCACTCCTTCAGCTGCCAATCTACGGCGCCAAAACTACATTTTTTAACATTTTATCAATTTGTTCCCTTCTTTAATAGTAGAATTGAAATATCATTAAGAATATTACAGAAGAGTAAAACATATTCATGTATAAAAATTGCATTAAAAAATCTGCCGTTCTTGAGAGAAAGTCATTTGAGTGTTTCTCAGAATGCGCAATTTTGAGCTTATTTTCACATAGACGTTTGGAGTTACCAACAAACATCAAATTTCATATGCATTACTAGTGTTCACAACTGCAATAATGTGTAGATCATGCCCGTAATGGGAATATTAACGACATGAGAGATATTTAAAAAAATACTTTTGTATAGTTTTTGAAAAATCAAAAGGATACTGGTAGGAAAATTGCGTATATGTCATGTAATTCAGAGTATTTATCGCCATCCACAAAGTTTTAAGAGACGTTATGGGGCCATTTTTCAGAAAATGTCAAATCTGCATTCCTGAATTTGCAATTTATTGCATCTGCAATTTTGAGTAATTTTCACTGAAAACTTTTGAGTTTTCGAGAAACTTCATAAGAAGTCATTTGATTCACTTGTACTCACAAATGCAATAATGTATAACGAACGTCCGTAATGTGACAACGTGAGAGATATAAAGAAAATTACATTTTTGTAAATTTTGAAAAATCTAAAAAATACATCAAAATGACGTTCATGTTATGTTATTCAGCGCATGTAGCATTATCATCTCAAAAAGTTTAAAGGAAAAAATTGGAGCAGTTTTTGAGAAAATCATGTTTTTCAAATTTTTAATATTGCCGCGATTACTATATTTTACGCGAGAACTATTTAAGGACATCATTTTGAAGAATATATTTTCGTCCGCAATACTGTAGTTGTAAGAAGACGCCGAAAAAATTTAGAACTTAAGCAATTTTTTAAAATTCAGATATTTTAACAAAACTGAGAACTGCGCTGTTTTTAATCGTCGTTTACGCCATCCAAAGGAAAAACTTAATAAAAAATTTAGTGCCCTTTTTGAAAAATTTTAAAAATGTTCTGGAGTCTTCATGTAAAGTACCCCAAAAACTAAAACATCGGTTTCAAATTCAAGGGCTCCCGACACCAGTCAGATCGTCTGGGAAACATCAATTTTGGTGAAAACCCCTTTTATGGTTTAGCCGCTAGCGTCATCGATAGACTGACGGACTGACGTTTTGCCGTAAACCAATTTTTCGGTATCGGTACTTTTCCTTAAGGGCCCACGAAACAAGTATTTTGACTACACAATTTATTGTAGGAAGTAATGTACTGCATATAGGAACAAGAATTGTCCTCTGTTTCAAAGATCTACCAGGGATTTTTCGGCCAAAATACGCCTGGTAGAAAAAGAACACTGTAGTAATGCCGCGCTGCTTCATCATAAATTAATAGTGCGATATTCATCTTATTTTTTCGCGAATGTCGTAACTCTGTCGCTGAGACTCGCGAATGTTCCACGCCATCTCTTATGAAAAGAGAACGGAATTTATTGTAATAAAAAATTCAATATATGTACATACATATGTACTTATTTTTTCCAAAACATGTAAGAAAAAATAGAAAATATGTAAAACAAAAATTTATTAGTATGTTTAAAAATGTTCTCTAGAAGCATTTTCCAAGCATAGAACGTCGCCGATCAGTTCTTGACAAGCATTTAGAGTTGCTGAAAGTAGGTTATACCTCTACACAAGTAATTGTACACTATTTTTATCCATACATGAGAATTTTATTCGAAATATAAAATACGTTCATAGTATATATTACAATGTTTACGGGAAGCCAGTTTTCCAGTAGTACCGTGTAGCCAGTGATGGATCGCTCGGGAGGGAGTTAAAGGCAATACCCCCAATCCTAATCGAACACGGTAAGAAACGGGATGTAAAAAATATTTGTTACTTTTCGATCGAGTAGCGAATGTGCTGTTTGAAACATGAGCAAATACGTGGTTGAAATTACTTTTGTTCACAGAAATCCGCTCGTTCTTGACAACCAGTACGCAGTGAGCGGGGGGGGGGGGAAGGGAAGGTTTGACAATTACGGCGAAGATATGGTGGTCATAGAAGCCCAGCAGCATTACATTTGATTTTTAAGAAAGTTTAACGAACGTTCCCAATTGTTATTATTGCAGTTGGTACACCAATAACATTGAAGTTTTTTCTTTTGCTTTGCTTACTTTTAGTTTTGAACCCCACAGTTGCACAATGCATATACTGAAGTAGTAAAAATATTTGAATATGAATTTGTTCGACATTGCAAATCATTACTCGAATTATTTGATCTACTAAACAAATATTATACATAAAATTTACATGTACTGATTATAATAACAGTTGCACGTTTTTAAATTATTACATTTTAAGAGGATTACATGGTTCAGTTATAACTAACAGTTGCACTTAGGAAAGAAGATAAAATCTTTGGTCTATTCTCCTGATGTCAGAAAGATTCACATTCGAGACTAATACTAACATCAACAATTCCTTTTATTTCAGAGTAGATCCCTTTCATATACCGACACAACCTTGGTATATTTTCAATTTGCAAGGGTAGGGTACGTAAGGTCACCTTACAGATAAGGAAAGGGGAGTTGAAACTCATGTCAAAAAGTAAGTTTTAGTACATTACATTCATCAGATTTTGTGGCACATTTACGTGATTTCTCTTAATGAATACACATTAACCAATTGTTCAGGTAAATCAAACTGCGACCACCAATGTAAAATGGATATATTAATATTTTGTGAAAGTTAAGGCCAGTATATATTTAATATCCTATTAAAAGAATATTTCACTTTTTCACATTATACATTTTATTTTATGAGTAATATTGAGTTTAGAATACATTGTATCCGGAAGTAATCCATATTTTTTGGCAAAAATTGACGTGTTATTAACTTTAACTTAACACCATAGCACGTCATACGCAGTTTCAACTGTTTTTGACGTAAAATTAAAAAAAATAGCTTAAAACGTTACCTGCATGTACAAATATTACTGTATTTATGTCCGTTTTTTTCTAATTGTAGTGAAAGTTTTATTAGGTGCACATTTTGTTCTCTTATCTCCATCAGAGCCCGTATACCCAGAAAGTGTAACCGGAACACGTCTAGCCTTTTGACCTCAGATATTGCACCCAGGACAGAAGTCCATTTCGACCGCTTGGCATCATCACTGTCAAACTGGGTTCTCAGCTCACATGAATCATATATCCTCTACTCTGTGTACCCTTTTCTAGGTGACGACTCCAGAATATTTAATCATTTTCGTCACTACTCTCATATGCGTTGGTGTTGTTACCTCAAAATGAACCGCATAAATTCGTCACAAAGGCCGCAGACTTTCCCCCTTTGCTCGGGTCCCTAATGCGCATGCGCTGTGTCCAGTCACGTGGTGGAGTATACGGACGCTTCCGCGCAGCATGCAAACGACCTCTGGATCTCCTCCGCACTTTTAATATTTGAGTTTGCCGCGCCATACTGTCGCCAAGGCGACACATGCAGGTGTTTCTCTACGGATACGGACCACGTGGTGCAGGTTGGCGGAGGCATACACATCACTACATACGACGTGGGTGTTTTACAAACAGCTTGCAGAAACCGTGAACCGAGAGGACAGATTAAATATTCAACCATCGCTTCGTGAAGTAAATAAAGTTGTTGAACATTCACATTTTTTTTGAATCACTAGATCCTGACGTAATTGGTAAGGTGTCATTTACTGTAGGGTCGACCGACCCAGCTTCTTTCTTTCCTTCCTGCGCTTAACTGAAACTGCAAATGTCATGAAAGATATTTTAAAGAATAGAGATCAATTGGACCCAAAAAATAGGAGTAATGAAAAATAAATAATTCCAGGTGAATTTCCTCTGTGATGACTGTTTATTAAAATATAGTTGTTTTTATAGCATAAATAAAATATGACTACTTCAAGGTCTTCAGGTACTCTGAACTTTGTTGCTAGGAGATCACTTAAAATAATGATCACAGAAAGTGATGACCAGAGAAGTATGGGAGCAACCGGCGTCTCGTAGATCATTCATTATTCCATATGACATCTCTTATCTGTTCCAATAGACATTTAAACGTGCCACATTTATAATTTTAATGATTGGGCCGATTAATGCATTAATATGTTTTACTTAATTAGTAGCGCTACAACTGCACTTTTTTTTCGCGTATGAAACCGATAAGTCATTTTTAAACATTTCTCAAATAGGTTTTTATATCTTTTTATTTATTGATGGAGAGGATCGAACCAACTGTGCTTATAATTGTAGGATTAGTTCAATTTGCATTTTAAAACCTCCTAGCTTTCAAAATCTATAAATTTGAATCTCCCGCACTTTTTCCTGAAGAACGTTTTTCAAGGGAAATTGAGGGATTTGGAGGATTCAAGTTTAAATTTTGTAATAGTACATAGTGGGTACGAATACGCGCAAAAGTTTGTGCTTTTTTAGTACCACTAATTTTATTTTCAGTTGATAAAGTGTTAGATTTAGATTATTTATATCTCATTCTTAAATCTTGTTTGTAGGTACCTACAGCGTACAGCTCTGGGACACGTGGAGAAAATCCAATATTCATATCCTTTAGATGTTAGTCTTAAGTCTAGTGTCGTCTGATATATTGAAATAATGTTCGGAATCAGATAGGTTTCAAAGTGCTGTTTAGAAATAGGTGCCTTAAAAAATTCAATCCTCCAGTTTTACTTTATACATTCGGAAGTTCTATGACTCTTATGTGTATCAACAGTACTAACAGAGAATTACTCATGAGTATCTTCTCCAATCAATGTCAATCATGTAAGTCAATATATATACTTCGTTGATAGTTAGTTGTTGAAATTGAAATATACATTTAAAAAAAAAAAATAAGCTTTGGCATGTTTGCGGCCGGATCTTGACTCTTCCCTTGATCACAACTCATGCGGTAGTCGTTCTCTTTCGATTCCTGTCCACATCCCCCGGTGGCCTGGCGGTGGGCGCCCTTTCGTCCTAAAGGGCCGTTGACGTCAGTGCGGGCGAGTGGAGTTGGTGGAGCGCGCAAAAGCGGCTCTGGCCACGAAGCGCGCGAAATTTGCGCAGCCGACGCGCCGCGGTGTGACACAGGGTGGTGCGGGGCGGGGCGGGGATGGGGCAGGCTGGGCGACATGGTTCGGCACGGGGTGGGTGGGACAGGGATGGGCGGAGCGGGACGGAAGTGAACTGGAAGAGACGGGACGGGACGGGACGGGAGGGAGCGGGCGGGGGACGGATAGAGCGGGGCCGGTGGGGCGGAGCTGGGCGGGGCGGGGTGGGACGGGGTTAGGCGGGGAAGGCGTAATGCAGGACGAGGCTTTGGGAGGGAGAGGCGGAGCTGGCGCTTCACATAGCCGGGTGGAGTGTGGGCAACCACGCCTTGCTGCAACTCGCAGGCCGTGGACGCCTCGCCAGGCGCCACGCGCGTAGCGATCAGCAGCGCAAAGGGGCGCATTCAGAGGTCTCTTCAACTATTGTCTTATGTCTTTATTTCGTTGTCTCTTTGAGGATCTCTTGATTGATTAATGTGGACGGGCAGGTCAACTGCTATCATTACTCCCGTTAGTGTAGTGAATGTTTTACCTAGGGATTTCGCGGTGTTCCTCCCAATTGAATGATGAGATCCGGCGTCAACCAGTACGACAGATTTTGAGGGATTTCGCTCTCCAGCGGAACGCCCCCCTGCCGGAAGAAAGTTCTAAACTCCTGACTTGTCTTCCAACATGCACGGTAATGAAGTGTATGTAAGTGTGGGGAGAGAATTGAACAAGAAAGAGAAAGGAAATGTTGCTCACGGTCCATGGCAAGTTTGTAAGGTTACTCCTCCGGCATTCGTCTGATTTTGATTCGAGAAGCCACGGAAAATGACTAGTCGGGTGCTGAAGAAGCCACGGAAAATTAGCATCCGACACCTTGAATTCTGCTCCAGAAGGTGACTAAATTTATACTATTATAACTATGTATATTCTAACACGTCCACCTACTACCTTCCAGTACGTGGGGAGAGCGTGATAGCAATGAATGCTCGTGAAGCGAGCTTAAAATTCTCAGGAAGCAGGATCTTTTGGGTATGAGAAAGGTCTGAACCCTTGACACAATGAATCAGATAAAATACGAATAAAATGAGTATATATTCAATTAAAAATTATAGTGGCACAATTATATAATAGGATTATGCACTTTAAATAGTTGGTCACTGAAAAAAAAAAACAGAAAACAAGGCAAAACAAAAATTGGCGTCACCTCGACTGCCTGAACACACTTTCACCAATTACAGTTCACAATTTGCTCATTCCTCTTTCTGAATTTTTATCTACCACATTATTTTACTCTTTCTACTCTCTAGCTTCTCTGTGCACGGCTTTTAAAATGAGTTTTACACTTGTTCTAAGGTATCCCGTTCACATGTGCTAGCCTTGGGCTTTGCACTCACTATAATATTGTGAACTTTAAAGAGAGAAAGAAATAAAACGTAACATACACGTTACTTAAATTTGACCCCTTTACATATAACAGAAAGCAATTACTTTTAACACAATACAATAAACTATGACTTTTCCAGATAACGTCACTGAACAACACATGAAAATCATGAAATATTTAAGTAAAATTGTACAAGGTATGGCCTCTTTGAATGAATTTAATAACACGTGCAGTAAATGAACTTGAAACTGCCACTCACATCGTTCGGAATACTTCTCCCACCTATTCTGGACTTTTCACCCACTTTTAACACGATTTGTCTTGTATTTACTGCTATTCTCCTTCCCTAACTGATCGCCGCATAAAAGTTGCCAGTTCTTTTACCTCAACAGCTCCGCATCGCTCGCCTGTAGGTAACCTTGGGGATTTTCTGCCGCTCGCAGCCTCGCGTTGCCACCCGTCTTCGCTTGCTGTCCCACGACGTTACCAGTTTCCTTCCCTCGAGCTCTGGACTCCGCCACGCCTCCAATTTTCACACCCTTCACCCGTTCTCCGGTCTCGTACGATTCTCGTTCCAGTTCAAATCTTTCTCACTTACGCTTCCCTCTTTATGGGGTCGTCCTTCTTCTTCTGCCGCGCCTCGTACAAGTTTGTTCGCGCTTCCAGCCTCGAATAATTAATGTTGCTGAAGTTATGCTTTAAATGCTCGGCCTACCTACCACACTTTGTGCATGTGTGGTCTCAGCGTACAATATGAGATGCTGGATTTAGTTAAGGTCCTTCTGCGCGAATTTTACAAATTTGAAATAACTTTGAAGTCAAAAAATCACTTCACTTGCTCTCTCAAGTATTGTGAATGTTAATGCGAAGAATGTTTGTGCACTCCAATTCTCAAATATTTCACTTTCGTTGATACGCTTCTCAAGCTAACTTTTAACTACCAAGTTAAAATAAACTCCTATGCTAGTTACAATCGCCTTCAGAACTCAGTAT
Source organism: Teleogryllus occipitalis (assembly GCA_011170035.1). Classification (NCBI taxonomy): domain Eukaryota; kingdom Metazoa; phylum Arthropoda; class Insecta; order Orthoptera; family Gryllidae; genus Teleogryllus; species Teleogryllus occipitalis. The sequence continues at coordinate 294,762 of BLKR01000641.1, read as the reverse complement.
AGTCGCCGTCGCTGCTGCAATCATAGAGGGCTCCTCCGAGGCGCGCCGCGATACTTATGATACTCGCGCCTGGGGAAATTTTTGGAGGGGTGAATATTCTCCTCTTTTCGTGACCTCCCGGGAAAACATTATTCGCTAGTTCGGGCGTCAGAGTTCGAAAAGATGTGGGCAGATGGCGCGTTTACAAGCCATCGCTCCGCCGCGTACTCGACTTCTTTCTGTTCGCGGGCTTCTTCTCGTAGCTGATGGTGGCGTTATGGGGTTGTCTAATCCCATGACGTCACAATATAGAGCCAAACATTCGCCAATATCAGGACTCCTACCTAGAAATTTGCGGTCAGAGTTATTGCAGAGTCCGCGACAATCCTCCCTCTGAGCTAAACTTTGTGCTATCGATGCTACGTTTAGGAAATATGATGATTTTGTACCGTTTATAAGAAAAGATGGACGTAAAATCCATCAAATGTCACACTCATGTAGAATCAATTACCCAACATCACTTCAAGTATTTAGACGAAACAAAAATATTGTAGATTATTGCTAAAGGAGGTAGCAAGCACTTAAGAGACACACAACACATTACTTTCATCGAGACACTTTATCGAAAACCATGCATGCTTGACCTTGAAAATCAGGTTCTCTCCTTACACGAGTTATATTTCTTATGTCGTATTCTTTCAAATGAAACTTTTAAGGCGTTTTAGGACTCTTTAAGAGGGCCCCTACTCCGCAGAACGGATTGTCAGAGAACTTCGAAGTTGGAATCCAGTATGAAGCTATTTTCACAACCAACAATGTTTTATACGAAGTGCGGAATGTTCATACGAGTTCAAAGTACGTAGTTAATAGTAATCCTATTGACGACATTTCTTTTTCCTAACGATACGACAACACGATTTTCTCTTCAACGGTAAAAAAGATAATCATTGGACAGAGATTTTTACGAGTACAATCCAAGTTTCCGCTAAAACCAATTTATGTGTTGACTGTTTAAGTAGAAAGTCAAATTAACTCAATTATACACCTACAGTTTGCTGGTTCGCCTCGAGAGCACGCAGACCATCCGATAATGCGAGGCTCAATCCGAAAGCTTAGAGATCACGAGGCAAACGTAGTGTGATAGCAGCAGGCACGCCCTCCGTTTCCCAGTGCTCCCTGGCACGAGCTCAAATCTCTCACGTTTTCTGACCAACATGTAACATTGATGCTTGCTCATTTTCCCTACAAAATACATTGGGAATTAAGCTTGGGTATCTTTTTTCTCCTTAGGAACTTTTAATCGTTGGGTTAATTATTTTATTGAGAAGCAGTGAATATGATGTATTGATTGATTTTATCCTCTTTGGTTATTATTGCGACGTGTTATTGGGCTTAATTCTATTAACAGGGAATATTTTTAATATCTTTAAAACGCACTAACAACACATCTGTTTGTTACCTCAAACACATTATGTCGTATCAGATTTAACTGATGGTGTTAAAAATATATACTTCTTCGCAATATTTTTAACTTTTGCAAGTTTCGAAACTTCAGAAAATTCAAAGAATATGCCATTCATACGTCAATTTATAAGCCATTTTTGTTCTATCCGAGGAAAAAGTTTAAAGAAAAAAACTGGAGCATTAATTTCGACGTCAGCCAAATCGATTGGGGAATATCAGTTTTGCTAAAAAGTCTGTCTACTGCGGTTTACGGGCGATGTTTACAGGCGGACGGACGGACGGACGGACGGACGGACGGACGGACGGACGGACGGACGGACGGACGGACGGACGGACGGACGGACGGACGGACGGACGGACGGACGGACGAACGAACGAACGAACGAACGAACGAACGAACGAACGAACGAACGAACGAACGAACGAACGAACGAACGAACGAACGAACGAACGAACGAACGAACGAACGAACGAACGAACGGACGGACGGACGAACGGACGGACGAACGAACGAACGAACGAACGAACGAACGAACGAACGAACGAACGAACGAACGAACGAACGCGAACGAACGAACGAACGAACGAACGAACGAACGAACGAACGAACGAACGAACGAACGAACGAACGAACGAACGAACGAACGAACGAACGAACGAACGAACGAACGAACGAACGAACAAACGAACGAACGAACGAACGAACGAACGAACGAACGAACGAACGAACGAACGAACGAACGAACGAACGAACGAACGAACGAACGAACGAACGAACGAACGAACGAACGAACGAACGAACGAACGAACGAACGAACGAACGAACGAACCAACGAACGAACGAACGAACGAACGAACGAACGAACGAACGAACGAACGAACGAACGAACGAACGAACGAACGAACGAACGAACGAACGAACGAACGAACGAACGAACGAACGAACGAACGAACGAACGAACGAACGAACGAACGAACGAACGAACGAACGAACGAACGAACGGACTAACGGAGTGAGTGAGTAACTGACTGACTGAAGGCCGGACTGACGGATTGATGGACGGACGAACGGACGGACGGACAGGAAGGCGGACGGACGTTTTTCTGTACCAAATACCTCCAAAATGTGAAGTCTATTCATACGACGTGATAGAGAAAGTAATTTACTACCAAGTGCAACAAGATTTATCCCCCTTTTTGGTATTAGAGACCGACAGTACTAATTATTCTGAAGAAAAATTGTAATTTTTGACGCAGAATTACAATTCTTTTTAGACAGCAACAAGTAAAAGTAGTTTTTGGGCATTCATAGAGAGCTAAAAGTTTATTTTTTAGCACTAGTGTTAAACGTGAAACTATACTCAATTGTTCATATAAATCTATAAATGCAACAAAGGAAAGAATTTCGTCTGATCATCTATTACTGATCTCAATGTATCATTAAGTGATACATATCAGTAAGTGATATATAAGCCCATCGGCCTCGTGACGCAATGTTGCCTACTCACACAATAAAATATGACTGTTTTTGCTCGTATCATAAATAAGTATTATCTATACTACGTAAGTAGTATAGGAGAAAGTAAAAGAATCTGGACTCCACATGTGGCAAACATCATTTCAATATTTTTATCGCGTTTTTTAATGTAAATATCCAATCAATAATTATTAAAGTCCTGAGAGTAGAATCGGTGGATGAGGCTTGAACGAATGACTATTTATTGATACTTGGAATATTTTCCACGTTATAAAATATTATAGAAATATTAATAATATAACTAAAGAATGTAAAGGTACCTCATTTCCAAATAAACTTAATCTGCCACCTATTCATTCTCTCTCGTTTCTGTTCATTTTCTTCCTCGTTTCTGCATGGTTGCACAATAACAGCTATTCTGGTTTGTCATTTCTTATTGCTAATTTACTTCTCATTCCTTCTACATTTCATTTTTTTCATTTACCTTCTATCAATATTGATTTTCTATGGCGGTCGGTTTTTCGTTGAAGCTAGAACATTTCTTCCCCTAGATCAATAAGAGTTTGCGGGATTGGTGATCATTCTCATGGAGGAGGTAGGGAGTTGGTGGTGGACTTTTAGAACCACTTACAGGTATTACTTCAGTATCTCTACGAATGCTACTGCCGCAACTCCTTTAAGTTGCACCTTGCATCTTCTGCGCTCCGGTAAGAGAAATAACTTGCAATGTGCTTCGACGTATAAATATGAGGGCGTTCCTAGAACTACGTATCCTTCTTAGTTTCGTTTGATACAAATCGTGTTGATATCTTACTTTTCGTAGATCAATTAGTCACACCCTAAGAACTTTCAAACATTCATTTGGATTATTTTGTAATCAATTGTCACCTTTTGTCGTTTTGACAGGAAAGGTGGTGACAATTATATATATATATATATATATATATATATATATATATATATATATATATATATATTGTGACATACCAGATTGTCACCAATATGAAATTCAGCGAATTTCTTTAAAAATAACACTTTATTAGCAAAAAGACGCTGGTTGCCATGGTACCGGAGTGCAATATATAAACAATGCCCATTAGTTGAAAAGTGGACGATAAGTAGCATCCGTGGTTTCGCCTTCGAAGAATTATAAACAAACTTATGATATGCCTAGTTACACGAATGAGAAAATTCCGTTCTAATATACCGGAAGTGTCATGGGAATGTGAAAAAGTGAATTATTGGTCAAAAATAATGACGTAGATGACGCTGCGAGGTAGATCGCATAATTTTGTTTTAAGCAAGAGAGGAAAAGATGAAGAAAGTTGACATGTTGAAGTAGGATACAAAAATATTCATTCGAGCTCTCGACACGATAGCGATCGGATCAGAGTGCTAGATATATAGCAGTTTATTTGAACATACAAAATTTACGCGAGTTTGGACGTTTCGTGGTCGTTGTTAGTATCACAAATATCACAATACTCAAAAAATCAAATAGATATATTGGAATCGTGCGGTACATGGTGCATATGGCATGACGGATACATTAATACGAGATATCAGTTCTACTGAGATCAGTCGCGTTTCAAGGTTTTATTTTGTGAAATGTGAAATATAAGCATGTCATTGTTCCAACGTTTTATCAATTATATCGATTAGCCTAGGAGATTTTGTGTTTGCTATGCATTCTAAAGGGTTAGGTTTCCCGAAGAGAAAAATGGAGGAAGTGTCTCAAGGGTTTTCAATTTCGTAACTATTGGAATTCTCCGAGATAGTGATATTTGATCACCTCTAATTGATGGATTTGACCCTCTATATTTCGTAATTTTTCTTTGTAATATTTTACTTCTTTTTACAAGCTATGAGAGATCAGAAATACTTTCTAAAATATTTTTGAATTTGTCTAGGAATTTTTGACCTCAAAAATACTAACAATTTAAGGAAACGTGATGATAGATTAATACCAGTATCACTACTGACAAATTTGTTTTACTTACTATTTAAGAATTTGAACTAACTCGACGTCGGTAAGTTCATAATAATCAGGTAATCAGACCTGATGAAATAGGAATTTTAACCCGGAGGCTCTAGCACTCTGATATACAGATTTTAAAATTCTTGACCGATGTAGGCAGGTATGTGGACGCGTATTGTCATGCAACAAAAGAACGTCTTCCTCCATCGATCTCAGCGATTCCATAGAAGAGGGCTAATCGTGAATAATGTGCAACATGGTTTGCCACTTTATGAATAGTCTCTAATCGGTTATTCAAAATCAAGTTACGGACTTTCTCAATGATGGGATTACGAGAGTATGAGGCTTAACGTCATGCTCTATCCTAATCCTTGCACGCCTGTGTGCCCGCTTTTGAGGGTTCAATCTTCTGATAAGCATATCGTTTAGTTAAAACAGTGCGAACGCATTGTGCTGCAGTCTTCTATGAATTTAAGCTTGTAGTAATCATTCACATGTATAAAAAAATGGAATTCCTAAAGCCTGTTCTTCTTAGGAACAAACGGTAAATTTTGCATCAATGTTTATGTCGCAACTTTGTACGCAAATTTGATGTGATAACGCTGTAACTTGCCACCAGCAAAGTGAGTAGTATCATCTTAGATCTCGAAGCGCACAAGACTCTACAATCATTCTATAGTCGAATAGAACGAAGTGCAAATACTTATTAATTTACAATCGTACATCATCTCTCTCTTTGATTTTTTCTTTGTTTCTGCCCGCCGTCAAATTCAAAACCTTACTGCCTTTTTGTTGATTTTCTAGTTATTGAAGTTACTGTGAATTAATGGTATACGAAATGGCGGCGCGCTTACTTCGCATTCGCGAGGCCCGAGTTCAATCCCCATGCCGACCATTCTGCTGGGTTTTCGTACTTTCCCTCGGTCATCCAGACGAATGCTGGGATGATTCTATTGATGGGCCACGACCGCGAAAGCGGCGTCACTTGCCGAACTCGTTAATTAGGTGAAGTCGCGAAGGTTAAGCGAATTCGAGACATCGAGGGTTTCTGATTGGGTGACCGACTAGGAATTCCTGGATCTGAAGGAGCGGAGGCCAATTGCCCTATACGGGACATTTAATGGCTGAATACAAATAAAATACATTGTGAATAAAGTTAGCAGGTCACGGTGAAGCAGGTCACGGTCTGTAGTGACAAACAACATGAATATCAAAGAAAAGGTAAAAGCAAGTGAGCATAAACTTAACAGAAATTTTTTTTAAAAAGCACTGAAAAAGGGGTAGTTCAAAATACTGAAAAAGGAGTAGTTCAAAAATTGAAAAAGGAGTAGTCCAAAATAAATGGGTAAAATAGCATTTCCAATTAATACTAGATATGAAGTGAAAGAGAAGAAGGAAGAAGTAGGTTAAGGATGAGAATAAGAAAACTTACCGAAAGTGAGTGAAGATTGAGCAAAGCATGAAGTTTAATTACACACAAAGGAGTGAAGATTGCACATAAAATTAGCGATATTTTTTTAAAATGGTACAACACTATTCTGGAGCTGAAACAAGCTGTGAAATATCTCCCAAACTGAGTCAAGTTGAACAAATCAGACTAAATGCCGGAAAATCTTGAGGATGAGACAGATATAATTCCTCGCGTAAGCCGTCATGAAGCCGAACGCGACTTGCACTGACTGAAAGGTTGTGGAAGGCAGGGACACAGCCGTTCTTTGTGACGTCTGCCAACATCTGAGGATGCGTTTTACTCACTAGAAACATTAGTGTCGAGGAAAAGGACGCGACAGCGTTTGCAGGTCTGGCCAGGGCGGATTAACCCTTTGGCAAACTTCGCACTTTCCATGAAGCGGTTGATTTTCGTTTCTGTAATTATCTGCTGTTGCTGTTCGGGTGATGCCGCGGCAAAGGCTGTGATGCTGACGTTTCGATCCTCGTAGCATAGTCTTTTTAGGCGTCAATGGGGCTTTGATTGAAGTACCAGGCCCTGCAGCCTAAACAAGACCATTATATAATGGTAGAAACGTCGGTACAACATCCTTCAACGCGGTACAACATCCTTTTCAGGTAATATGCACATCACTTTGGCAACAGAAGCCATAATTAGCAATGTTCTTTTATTGTATTTACGTAAGTTACAACAAAAAATATGAGAATAAAAGTAAATTTCAGTTGATCTACATAAATTGATTGCCAGTTCACTTAAAATCGTGAGAGGTATATTATTAAAATGTTGTTGGATAGGTCGCTCAATAGGAATGACTTGATGTGACTAGGTTTATTACCACGCGGTAGTCCGTGCCTAGCTAGAAATGAGCTGACCAGTCGCGGCTCGAGGTTTTGTAAATGGGGAAGGCTGTAAAAGCATTATATTTCATTGGATTGCATTGTAATGCATTGCAAACATTGCATTTCTATACATAACTTTTTCCAATCACGAACACTTCAGTTCTGTAGACTTCATGTTTGGGAAACAGGTTTAAGGGGGTAGCGCTCCTACCGCAGATTGGGAAAATTAGTTGATGCGCAATGCTATTTGCTGAGCTGCGTAGTAATGCTGTCTGGTGAGCCCGCCCTCCTTGAGATTTTAGGTCCCACCCTTAAAGGCTGCCAGGCCCCAACCTTCGTCCGCCGGTAAGCCTGTGCAGTGAATGCACGATGTCACACCTCCTCGTTTTACACAGGCCTTATGGCGAAATGAAGTGGGAGCGTAACGCTTTTCTCTTGCCTGTCAACAGTTTCAAATGCGTTACGGCCAGACGCTAACGAACTGACAAAACATTCACATGATTGATATATAATATAACTCAAAAATCCATTATTAATAAATAAATACATTTATAAATATATTTTTAAATTTTTTGGGGGGTCAATTTCTATAGAAGAGGCTCATTCTTACAGCCTTTAATGTCGAGCAGCGCCTGGAGCTGTCTATTACATTTGCCAGCACCTGAGAACGATACTGCTGCACCAGAAACTCTGGAGCCGATGAGGGAGGGTGAGATGGCAACCGCAGGCCTGGGAAGGGGGCTACCGCGTCTGCAGGCGGTGCTGGCGGCGGCGGCGGCGGCGGCGGCGGCGGCGGCGGCGGCGGCGGCCGGGGGGCGGTCATAAATAGCGGAGTGCACGCGGGACAAGGCGACGCGAGTAACTCGATTTGGGCGGATGGTGTCGGCCGGCCCGCCAATATCCGCCCCGGGGTCGCGCCGCCGGCGACCGCGCGTCCGTCTCTGCCGTGTGGCCCCACTCCGCCCCGCCCCGCCCCACCCGCCCCGCTCCTCACGGCCTCGTCCCGCTCCGCCCCGCTCCGCCCCGCTCCGCCCCGCTCCGCCCCGCTCCGCCCCGCTCCGCCCCGCTCCGCCCCGCTCCGCCCCGCTCCGCCCTGCTCCGCCCCGCTCCGCCCCGCTCCGCCCCGCTCCGCCCCGCTCCGCCCCGCTCCGCCCCGCTCCGCCCCGCTCCGCCCCCCCGCTCCGCCCCGCTCCGCCCCGCTCCGCCCCGCTCCGCCCCGCTCCGCCCCGCTCCGCCCCGCTCCGCCCCGCTCCGCCCCGCTCCGCCCCGCTCCGCCCCGCTCCGCCCCGCTCCGCCCCGCTCCGCCCCGCCTCGTCTCGCTCCGGCCCGCCACGCCCCTCCCCGCTCCCAGCCCGTCCCACGCGCCCGGCCCGCTCAGCCCCCCGCGCCCCGGACCCGCCTTTCTTCGCACCCCTTGCCCCTCCCTTCCCCGCTCCCTTCCTCGTCCCGCGCCAGTGCGCCACGCCACGCCCGGCCCAGCCCACCACTCCACGCCTCTTCCCGCCTCTCCCCGCCTCTCCCCGCCTCTCCCCGCCTCTCCCCGTCTCTCCCCGCCTCTCCCCGCATGTCCCCGCCCTCTCGCCCCGCCCTCCCGGTCCTTCCCCGACACACCCTGCTCCGCCCCACCCCTCCGCGCCCCTTTCCCGCCCCGCTCCACCCGCGCCTCCCGTGCGACCGCCGTCTCAGGGGCGACTGGACCGTCCTCCCGCACGTCCGTCGTCCCGCGGTGCTGCCCCGGCGCTCACGCCGTGTTTTATTGCCGGCTCCGATTGGTGGCCGGACGCTGAGACCCCGCCCGATTCTTTCGCGCTTCATGAAAACTTGAGTGCCTCAGACGCAGTTGGCAACGTCTAGGTTCTTTGTTGGTCGGACTTGGTTTATGTCCTTGAGAAATCAAAAATCATGTCACGGGTTCTAATAAACAATTATTTCCTAAATGACTTTCTTAATAAATCGTTTTACTTTCAAGAAGAAACTTTACTGACTATAAAGCAAACTGATTCTGTTATTCGCTATTCACTAATCCACCAGTCCTCGCGGAAAGCTCATTGATCAGCGTGCTGGCTTTCCATGACGCGACCGTGAGTTTTAATCGGGCAAGATTGTAGTGTGCGTTTTTCTTGCAATGTCTCACTCTATGTTGCTCTGTGTCGATGAGTGAAACGAATTTCTCAGGTTGAGAAGACCAGAACACCGCGTAGGAATGCCTACTTGCTAACCACACGTACCCTGTAACCCATGGTCGCCGCTGGTAGCCGATGGTAGACCGCTGGTAGGGACGCCGCTGGTAGGCCCGGGCTGCCTCAGAGGCTATTGCGCCAAAGTGCATACATACTAACTCACTAAATGTATTCAAACTTTCAGCTTCTCTGTCACTGAAAACAGTACGAATTCCACAAAATATTGAAAACATTCTTGAGATAGTAGTCTAACGGTATGAGTGTGCCACGTAATCCTTGAATTTTTAACTAAGAAGTAGGTTTCAACAAAATTTTAGTTTCCTTTTTATGAACAAAATATTTGAGCTAAAATAGGTGTTTTAAACTGGCTTCTGCCAAAAAGAAGCGTTGTATTCGTGAAAGACCACACGGTTATATGTGACTATATTCGGAGGAATTATGATGGAAATACTTATCTTTCTCAGGTTAGTGTACCAACAACAGATAATGAGTTTAGGACGCAATAAGTAAGACGAAGTAACTAGATTTGAATGCAAGACTGGCAATGAACTCAAAATGTGCATGAAAAACATAACCTACATCATACCATTGTCCTCGTCTCTCTTCAGTCCAGTTATTAGGAGACGTGGGACAATAGTTTTCTATTTGTAGCGGATTCTATCTCTTAAAAAGATGGTACACCAAAATATTGTATATAGTAGATATAACTTTATTTGATGTTTCAGTATTGATCTTCCTGGGCTACCAAAAAGCGTTATCTCTTGTTGTTTTATTTTAAAGAAAAATATACTCTGACAGTTTTATGTCATTTCCAGTCGAGTGCACCTTGAGTTACATTGCAAAAAATGTTTGAGCTCAACACTTAAATTCAGACTTAACTCGGGCAAGCTGGCCTGTTTGCTGTTCGACAGTGACCATTTTCTACTATTTCACCTGAAAACATTTATCCCGCATGAGTGCCACTGACTCAATGTTTTAATTGTTTCTCATTATTGAATTCCTGTACTTACGATTTATGAGTATTTACTTCGTATTTTTCACTTCGCGCTTCTTTCTTTTCGGATATAAGCCGCAATACAGGAAGAAATAATTATTATTGCATCCAAGCAACCATTAAAATTAAGAGTGTGCTCACCCTTTCAAAAGAATTATACTGTAATTGTAAATGAAATGTATAACTAGGAACGAGAACTAAAATGTATTTTTAGCGTTTTTATATTATCTTGAGAATTATGGAGATATATGCTACCATCGGATCGGTAACCCTTGTAAACGAAAATGCAGTTATGTTTCGTGCCCTGTTATTTCAGATGTTCACACTTACCGTTTTGGATTTTTGATCAGATCCAGCCCATGTTGTAACGCGCATCTGGGTTCACACTTTGCACCCAGCGACCTTGCCGCTTGCGTTTCACTTATCTGAGAGCCCAATGGACATTACCATATCGACGTTCCCGGGGCAATTTCCTATCCCCGAGAAGCGGCTGCATTACATGATTACTTAAGTTGGAGGCCGGGGATTGGCCTTGCAATGCGACCATATATCACGTGACGTGGATGCTGGTCCAACGTCGCGTGCAGTGCGAGCCCCACCTCGTCGGGGCCGTAAACTCGGAAGCGGGGTACTCCTGCAGTGCGAGTACTTATCGACCCAGTCGGCGTCGGAGGCGTCGGCGTTGGCGATGGCGGCGGGGGTGGGGGGCGAAGGAGGTGGTGGTGGAGCTGTGGATGGCGAGAGCAGGGTTGCGGAAGTGACAGGAGACGGGAGCGAGTGAGAATGCGGGGAGAGCCAAAGAGCGACGGGGACAGTGAGGGAAGAGCATGCGGCGGGGGCGGTGACGGCGGCGGGAACGGCGAAGGCGACGTGGGTAGCGAGAGCGGAGAGGGCGACACATGCGACGTGGGCAACGAGGACGGCGTGGGCGGCGGGAGTGTGAGTAGAGAGAGCGGAGGATGCAGCGGGGGTGGCGGAGGCCGTGAGGACGTTGGGAGGGGCGGGGCTCTTTTGTCGGGGGGGGGGCCGCAAAGGGGCAGCGGGTGGTGGGGGTAGAGGACCATGGGAAGAGCCTGGCTAGTGAGAGTGGCGACGGCGAAAGGTTGGCGGAGGCAGGGAGCACAGTGGGGGCGATGGGGGAGGCGGGGACGACGGAGGCGGCGTGGGAAGTGAGGTGGGGAGGGTAAAAATGCCGCGTGGGTGGCAGGGGCAGCGGGGGCGGCGGGGATGGTGGCGGATCGGGGGTGATGGACGTGGCGGTGGAGCTGTGGATGGCGAGGGCAGGATTGCGGAAGTGACACGGGTTAGGAGCGAGTAAGAATGCGGAGGCGGTAGAAGCGGCAGAACAAGGGAACGGCGTGGGTACCGAGATCGGCGAGAGCCAAAGAGCGACGGAGGCAGTGAGGGCAGTGCATGCGGCATGGGCGGTGACGGTGGCGAGAACGACGAAGGCTACATGGGTAGCGAGAGCGGGGAGGTCGAAAGGGGGAGGAGGCATTGAGGATAGTGGGGGCGACAGGGGCGGTAGGTCGACGGTGACAGGGGAGGCGGCGTGGGAAGCGAGAGCGGGAAGGGTGATAAATGGGACGGAGGCGGCCGGGGGCCGCGGCGGGGGCGTTGCGGCGGGGGCGGCAGCGGGGGCGCGGCGGCTGGGGAAGCGGCGGGGGTGGCAGGCTGCGGGTGTGGCGGTGAGGGCTGTGGCGTGCGGACGGCTAGGGCGGGGGCGGCGGTGGGGGCGGCAGCAGGGGGCGGCAGCGGGGGCGGCAACGGGTGTGGCAGCGGGGGCGGCAGTGGGGCGGTGGCATGGGCGGCGGCGGGGGCGGCGGCAACGGGGGCGGTGGGGACGGAGAGTCTACGGTCTGGCATCAGCGCCGGGGCGTTTGGGCTGGCCGTAAAACCCTCCTGAGGCTTCGTCCGCCTTGCGCGCCACGCCTTGCTCTGTGCTCCGTGCGCTCCCGCACCGCGCAGTGGGCCTGAGCTTGCAGGCAGGAAAGGCCCTGGGCAGTGGGCGCGATTACTTTCATCTCGAGAACACAATTATTTTCATTTCTTCCGCATTTGACGAACTGTATACATGCACGTGCGGGAGCGAATTAAACATCTGGATAACTTCGTAACATCGTATTTCGGACTTTAATGGGATAATCTAATTTAAATTCAGTGCAGAAATAATATTTTTTATGACGAATCTAATGCTCTTTAGTAATGATTACTAAAGTGAAATAATGGGAACAAACTAATATTTTTAATGCACCTTTAGTAAGTGAGATTAAAATTAATGTTAACATTTTGCAAGTTAGAACGCCTTACTATTGTTCCCTAATTTAATACACTTATTAATGATATCACAATATAACGGCAAACGTATACTTCGATAACTTGTAGTTTACTAGAAAATATGCATTGAAAATTAACTTTTTAAAGATTGCCTAGATATGAGTAAAACTGCAACAGCTAGGCTGTCCAAACTGAAGGCCGTATATTATTTATTGTGATGCTACTTTTCATAATATTTAGAGTTCACTCTCCACAAGCCAGAATATTTTTTACATTAGTTAAATTTATACTTAAAAGTTCTCAGATAAATCATATTGAGAAGTAAATATTACCTTGAATTATGGATAAACTTATGCATAATCTTATAAATGTGTCACAATGTGGATTTTTACAATTTTTTTTCATGGTTTACATGTGGATTAGAGTTAACAAGACATTCACTTCGATCCTGAAAGTTTTGACGAAAGAGTCCAAAATAAATTTTGGATACTAATTTTTTTTTAAATTTGAAAACAGTTCGCCTTCTTTCTCTTTTCGTTTCAAATCATGCAACACCCTGTATTAGTACATTAATGTTCATTCTTTTAGATTTTTTAATATTGGTGTGAATTCTTCAAACAAAAATATACCACCGTATATTCGCTTAAGTCAAGAAGATTTACCTCAAATTCCCGCAAATTATTTCTCTATATTCCATGCGTCTCATTCTTTACGGTGTTCACAAGTTCTAAAAAGTGAATAGTTATTCATTATACGAATGGTAAAAATGACATTTTTATTTTACGAGTTGAAAAGTTTGTGACTCGAGGCTGTTAGGTCTGGTAGCGCAATCCCACAAGCAAAATACAATGGAATCACGTTTACCACTTGTGCCATACACTATTTTTAGAGAGCCTACTGACTTTCTATTTATTTTCATTAAAGTATATAGATCAATAAATTGACTACTATGTTGCATTAATATCAGTGGTAGCTAATGGCGTCAGGGGAAAATATTTTGTTTTCTTTGTTGCACTCAGTTTTATATGAACATTTGAGCATCGTCTCACTTACACTAGAGCTAAAACTTGAACTTTTAACACGCTGAAAGTGCTGAATCTTTCTGAAAGCACTCTGAAAGTTCTACGTACATGTTCTGAAAGAAATCACTTTTGACAGTGGGAGTCTAAAAAATATTTTTTCCGTGAATTGACTCATCCGTTGTTATCGTAGAAATAAGGAACATTAAATGCGGAAGTTCACAATTGTGGGCTTTTAGGAATGCATTATATGAATGAAACCAGTAATTAAGAGCGCAATATTACTCTGAAAAGTCCTCCACATGGCCAGCGACTGAGGATCTACACCAGTATATGAGCATTTGAAAGACAATAATGGTCAAATTATAAAAAAATCGTGATTTAACTAACTAAGAAATGATGAGGTCAATTACAGACAACACTATAAAAAAGTTCGTTGAGAAAGAGTGGCATAGAAAACGTACCTACAGGACCAATTTCTTGCTCGTTGAAACTCATTTAGCCATCTGCGTTTTTCTTCCATGACCCAATTTGATCTGAAGGTAATTTGCATATGCATGCAAGAGTAGCGACACGATACTATTTTAGCATCTTGCAAACCCGCAATTCTCAAATGAACATTTATTTCGTATTAATATTACAAAAAAGGAGATCCTTTTAGAAATAACTGAAAAGGAACCCCAGAGCCTGATAACTCATTAACCCTGGAATCGTCGCTCTGACCTAATGTAAGGGTACACGCGAGCTCTTTAGTATTCCAGATTAATGTATATAGGGTCCTTAAAAGATGTTTTAATTCATTAATTAATATTTTCTAAAACTAAATTATTTGCGTAATGTAAAGTCATTAATATATTTATTCATAATGATTTTCTTTAGCTAATTGAAAATACACGTTAAATACTTTGATTTTCTTAGATACTATGAATTTGTTTTCAAAATAACCACTTAATAGAGATTAATGCTCTTTAGAAAAACTATGTACCATGATTTTGATAGCTGTTTTACAGTTTTTCTGTCATATTATTTTTAAAATCAAGAAACTCATTTCCTGCCCAAATTCTTTTGTATTTCTTCCAATAAATATAACCTCAAGGAAAATATCACTCTGAGAATCCCTTAAGGAAAATTATCGATTGAACGGCTCGCAGAAATCCATATCACATGCCCGGCCTCCGCTGTGAGTACTTTTATTAGCTTTTAATGCCTCATCCCTTATTCCTAAAATAACATTTACCATCCAGCCTGGCAATATATCAGAGAAATCTGAAAATTAAAATGTCCCGTGGGTGCTTCATGTATGTCCGTTATTGCTTAAGTAGATGCATAAACGTTTAACGCGGGAACATAAACTTATCTCATTAGCTACTACTGCATTCTAGGTGCTAAACATGTCATATTTAACTGAATTGCTCAAAACGTTTCTTCGGACATTTTATTAAATGGACGGAAATTTCTTGTATTTGGGTCTAAGACAATAAAATGAAATACAATTATTTTTTCGAAAATCTCTCTCTTCCTAGCATAATACAATGTTAATAAAATTTCATAAAATTTGTAAGCTTTAGAGGATATGTACACATTTTTTCACCCGACAGAGTTTTCGCGGAAAGCGGAAATCACATAAAGATGTTTACTTCTGCGTTGTCCCTATATTAAGAATTAAAAACCATGAATACATTTTTTAAATTCTACTTTAAAATATATTAAAAATATATTTTAATATATTAAAAATATATTAAAATATATTCTTTCTATTCTTCCGACCTACACTTAACTGACTTTTAAGAGTGTTACTGCAGAAGCCAAAAAATATTGAATACAGTTTCTTTCACAATGACAAAAACCCGTACAAATTATACTGTCTTGGCAAATCAATGAGCTTTTTGTGCTGCGGCGTTCCTTTCTACAACAGACGAAATATTCCCCAACCAAATGAAAAGAGATCGCCCCAGTGCCACTTTCACTTCTTTTTTTTTCTCGGAATCGTTTCTCCATTTCGACACCATTCCTCCCCCTCCCTCTCGTTATGCGACGGCGCGTCTTCCGAGTAGATCGAAGCAGCTCCGCTTAAGCCCCAGCCCAAGAGCGGACCGCTCGCCTCCGCCCCCTCCCGCCCCGCCACTAACGTGTTGGGTTCGGAAAGTCGTGACGTAGGTCAGGGCGATTGCGGCTCCCCGAGAGCCACTTCCGGCCGTCGCAAGATCCGGAAGTGTCTGCCGCAGGCCTGCGCAGTATAATCTCCAGAGCTCCCGAAGTCGTTCGGAGCGGGGGAGGGGCTGCCGGTGCAGGGGCTCCGCGCGATTGCGATCCAAAAGGCGGCAGCGGCGGCGGGGGGCCGCGATACGGCGAGCGCAGCGCACCTGGTGTGTCGGCGAGGAACTAGGTCAACTCTCCTCGGCGGAGACCCCGCCGCGCCCGCCCTGCCCGCTCCGCCCGCCCCTCCCGCCCTTCCCCGCCCGCGCACGAACACGAGCAATAAAGCGGGCGAGGAGGGGGCGGGGCGCGTCGAGGGGGCCCGGACATTCGTTCCGGGCGTGGCCCGGCCGGCCCACCGCCCGCGTCTCGCCCACGCCCTTTTCCCCTCCGCCCCGCCCCGCCGCTGCAGTCGCACCTCGCGATCGACCCCCGGCGGAGGCAGCGGCCGGCCGCGCGCCCCCGCCCCCGCCCCGCGCCGCCCTCCGCAGTAGCTGGCGGACTCGGCCCACTACTTACTTAAGGCTCCAACCTCGCCTCGTGGGCGGCTGCCTCGATCCTCTGGGCCTGGTATGACTTCGTGCTCCAGAATGGAAATTTGATAGGTACCATCTCTGAGACAACACTTGATTTCACTTCCAACATCTTCAAACTTGGAAACTCAAACATTCGTAAATCGATAAGATGTATGCAATTATAAATAATTAAATCGAAAGTAACATCATAGTCTGTGAGTTACCACATATTTATAATTGAAACCACCGCTTCTCATCCTTGTTGACAGTTCGATATAGCTTTATATCTATGATTTAAAGCAAAATACAGTTGCCGTCAGGCAAAGATTATCGGTAACCTAAAAAAGATTTATAGATCTCATTATGGTTTTACAACGAATATTATTGCTCTTCTGGCTTTTTTGAGAGCATAGAAATGTTAGTCAATAGTGAATTACTTCTCCCTATTCACCCAAAATTATCATACTCTTCAATAAAAAGATGATCGTACCTCAGTACTCCAGTCACATTATCTATACACTTTGCTTTCACTACAGATCCCTTCAATTACCAATGCACTATATTGTTTTTTCTACAAAATTGCCGAAACCTATGGTTATGTGTCATTACTGCATTTAACATGTAGTAGGTACTCCGCTCATTTTACTTTAAACCATTCTCATATGATCGTATCATCTATTTCCAGCATCAGGAGCAAAATGAATTAATTATTTGAACCAATCTTACATTCATCATTGAGTAAATGTAATTTGAGTTCCAGTAGCATGATATTTCCTTCTTGGATGAAAATATCGTACTTCAGTTGGTTATATCGATCCACGAATATAAACTTACTTTTAATAAAAAGTAAGATGATTTTTTATTTATGTTTAACTCCTTACCCGGCATTGCCCAGGAACTTATTTACCATTCTGTCTACTCTGCTCGCTATCGCCTGCTGTGCCTGTTCCTCCCTTTGCACTCCTCCCAACAACCCCTCCCAACCCGTCCTCCCGCTTCGCGTGCTCTGTTCGACTGGCTCGCCCGCTGCGCCCACACTGTCTGCTTTACCCGTTTCGTTCACTTCTGCTGCCACGCCCATTCATGTTTCCCACCCTGACCGCTCCGACCATCGAGTCCACTAGTCTAGCTCCGTTCGCTTTTCCCGCCCCTCCCCCTTCTCCCGCTTCCGCTGTTTTCCCCACCCCTCCCACTTCCCCCGCCCCACCACTTTCCCCGCCCCTCCCACTTCCCCCGCCCCCATCACTTTCCCCGCCCCTCCCACTTCCCCCGCCCCCATCACTTTCCCCGTCCCTCCCACTTCTCCCACTCCCGCCACTCTCCCCGCCCCTCCCACTTCCCCCGCCCCCCACCACTTTCCCCGCCCCTCCCACTTCTCCCACCCCCACTGACTTCCCACTTGTCCCGCCCGCCCACTTCTCCCCCCACTTCTCCCTCCCCGCCCACTTCTTCTATTCCGGTGGTCAAAAAAGTCCACCCAGCCCTCGCACGCTCTGCCCGCTCCGCCGGCCCTGCCCGTCCCACCTGCCTGCCCTCCTCGCGCCCACCCATCCCTCCTAACCGCTCCGCTCGCTGGTCCCCAGCCACTTCTCCCGTCACCCAGCAGCAGTTTCACTTAGACGCATGGCGAGTTGCAGATTTTCTAGAACCATTTACTGGACTAACCAAATTTTGGTGAAGCACTGGATGGCGCGTATTCCTATGTCTTCTTTTGACTTCTCAAACGCGTTCGGTCATAATTTTAATCCTATCATTAGTTCAAAGGTAATTGAAGAAAAAGCTCATCCACACCGACACAGTCTTCAATGTTTACGTTTTAAGGAGACAAGACCACTGCAAATAATCGCCTCCTATATTATTTCAGTAGTATACATACCTTTTGCAGCTCTCGGAGACAACCAATCTCTATAGATGAGATCTCTAAAGAAATATAATTTCACGTAGACGTGAAAAATTGCTTTTTGACTTAAAAATGTGCAGGATCCGTCGAAAAAAAAAAAACTATCTAAATATTCATATCAAATGCAGCCCGCAACACTAGATAGCATAGTTAAAACACTCCTAAACGAAGCGTTGTAGAGCCTTAAAAACACAAATTTTGAGGTCAGAGGTTTCAAAGAAACATTTCTCACGCCGTAATCTTCAGGATGAGAAGTTTTTGGGCATTCAATTAAATTTCTGCCGGTTCAACGCTTATCGATTTTTCCAATGCCACCTACAATTTAGCCTTAGGTGTTATCTCTGTGACGTCACATTTAGAAGGCTTAGATTTCTCCATCTAATATTATCTTTTCTGTTTATATTACATCGTGTTTTGATAAGACTGACGAGATTTATTTGCATCATCATTCTTTTGCGTGCGTCAAAAAGATGAAAGAAACAATATTGACAAAAAATGGATAATTGTGTACAGTGAAGAGAGAAGATTGTGCCTTGTCAGGTTTGATTTGTGTTTTACCTGTACCAGTATTTTCGTTATAATCCGCAGTTTGGTGAAATTTCCAAGTCAGCGTGCTCAGTCATGACATTGCATTATAAAAGCTATCCCTCGTGTGATTAGTTATTTCAACAAGGTAATATCTTGGACAAGTTGAAGCATTTACAAGAAAACTAGAACTATTCTCGTAGTACATTCAGTGCGGTAAAAACCATTATGAGCAGGTTAGTAAAGGATCTAGATGATGTATGCAAGCAAGTTCAATTTATTATTAAACAGGTGAATTGTTTATTACTGAACAACAGTGTTACTGATACAGTGCTGATTTGTCTGCTTACTGCAGTATTTTGTTTTCTATTACCCCTCATGCGCACAATTTTTTGAGCAAATCGGGATATGTTCCTCCACAACTACGAACAGTGAGAGCAAGCAGATGAGAATATTTTGAAGTGTGCTGAGGAGAATATAAAAAAATTGCAGGAATCAGATTGCATAGTTTCATCAATGTTAGATGGAATTTATGTCAAATCTTTCTTAGACAACAAACGTGCAACAAGTTGGCACGGCATTTGAAAGTCCAGGTGCAGCTACTTCATCTTATGTTTTATTGTTATTCTTATATAAATTCCTCTCCTACATTATTTCAGTGGTACAGATGAGTTTTGCGGCTCACACGCAACCAATTTTCATAAATGAAGTCTCTAAAGAAAGAGAACTTCACAGAGACGTGATGAATTGCACTTTAACTTCAAAATATGAAGAATTTGTTGACAAGAAATTTTAATATTCATGTTAAATGCAATCCGCAACACTCGGACAGCATTGTTAAAATCTATTTAGTTAAATAACTCTTTAAAAAGGCGTTTTCGAGCCTTAAAATGTGGAATGTTCAGACCAGCGGTCTCACAAATATGTTCCTTGCACCGAAGTGTGAAATTAAATTAATTACTTGATATCCTTGGTGATTAAATTGCACAGATGTATCTCTCAGTTAGGTAATAAAGTTAAAAAATACTCCAAAGAGTAGGGTTGTACTTGCCCGATCCCATATTTTCGAATGGACAATTTTACGTTTCTTTCTTAAGGGTTAAAAGCTTTTCAATTTTTGTGACTGTCAAGGAAATTGAAAGGTTAATTGTCAAGCATGGTTGTATAATTACTTCAAATGTTTTTAAGGAATTGTTGTGAATTTTTCGAATAAAGTCCGTCAATATCTGTAAAATCCTTTATCCAAAATTTATTTCAAACAAATTTTATTGTTTGTTATTTTTATTTCATACTAGTAAGAACCCGTCAAAATTTGACGGCGAGATTTGAGATAAATGTAAAATAATGTACCCAGACTAATGTTCACAATATATTGCATTGTTTGGATCTTGAGGGTATAATGAAGATATTCTGTGATGAGTAATTCCCAAAATTTTGAACACGTATGGCCCATGACCAGGTGACAATGCAATATCGGCTCAAAAGATATAGCACTATTTTCCTGAAGGATATTATTTCTGAAGTTTTTTTGATGTGTCATCATCTTCTATAAATAACTGATTGATTTCTTCTGACATATTACTCGAAGGTATACTTATTTTCACATTTAAGCAACACACAGTAAATCGTTGCAGAATTTCCCTCACATGGAAAGTACAAAGCAGAACAAAGCTGGCATTTCATAGACAATGATCCAATAGAAAACGAAATGACCTCACTATCATGACACCTACGCTGACTTTCTCTTTCCCTGCGCCCAGTTAATGTACGTTTGCGTCTTTTGGGGCGCGTAGACAACGATTCGGAATTCGACATAACCTGTAAACAACTTCATTACTTCAGTACAACCGAACAAAACCCACTGTGCGAATGTTCTCAACAAAATACATCACAGAAGCAAATACATGCAAACTGTCAACACCACAATGCAATTATTACACTGAAACAAAACCTTGACGAATTTTAAACAAATCTCAACAATCAAAACAAAACATCAAGCAGCATGGACTCACATCTATGGACTCATATATATCGATTTTGAAACTGCCACCCTTTGAAAGAAAACAATTGGCTAACGATAAGCGTACTATTAAAGAATGATTTAATTAATTAATTTACACCGTAAATGTTGGTGAATCAACACAAACAATATCTGCTAACACATCTAGGGATCATATTCTTTCATTTAAAAGAAAAAGTACAACAATCGGTTCAGTAGAAGCTCTAAACGAAGCCATGGCAGAATACCTTATTTTTTTAAATATATAGATTCTATAAGTCCATTGGAAGTTACCTTTATACATATTTTAAACAAATAAATACGTTTTGTTATTAAATTTCCCTCTTTATATAGAAATGGAAATGGAAGAGGGTACGCCAGTGTATACTTAATCGTACAAGCATAGCAGGGCATGGATAAATAAGCCCACGGTATTGGCGTTTACCCCGCACGCATAATGAACGAGGCTGACTTCCGCTTCTCTCGCACCCTCTGCCACCGCCGCCGCTGCCCGCTCCTCAATCAGTCATCCTCGCACCCTCGCTCCCCCAGCACAGCGCTGTCACCGCCCCTGCCGCCTCGTCCGTCTCCGTCCGCCGACACGGCCAACGCCTACCCAATCTTGTTGCCTCCGCTGCGGCTACTGTTTGCTACCCTGTCGCACTGTGGTCTGTCGTGCTCAAAAAGTTCAAAAGAAGAACATTAATTACATTAGTTTTTTGTGCAGAGAGAGAGAGAGAGAGAGAGAGAGAGAGAGAGAGAGAGAGAGAGAGTACTGAAGTTCTTGAGTTCAAGACTCTGAAGCTTTAGTTTTCGTTTAGAATATAATTCCTATTTGATTTCAAATTACTTTTACAGAGCAAAATAAATACTATAATACTAGCATGTATACAATGTAATATCAACATAACAACAAATACAAGATACAATAACAAATTGTAGTTATTTTCAATATTAAAGCGGTAAAATAAAAGTCACTCACATTTTCTTAAAATACGAATATTATTGTGTTTACTGAATGATAAAGTTAGATACGAATATTATTGTACTGTATTGCGTATGTTGTCCATTTCGTCCTCAATTGAACAAACTGTTTGGGACTATTTTGGCGGGACTTATCTACAACTATATTTTCTTTGTATAATCAAAACCAAAATAAAATACTTCATCACAGGATATTTTCTGTCTGTTTACAGCGAAGCAAATTATAAAGTGAAAAAATTACTTAGCAAATTGATTTGGCAAAAAACTTAGTCAAAAATATTTTGTTCAATTTCGATTGCGTTTGCTCATGTACTCTATAATATAGTCTATACCTCACTCTTTACTAGTGCTATGTAATTTTTTCATTCCAACTTCAATCGTGCACCAATAATATAGACTGAAAGATATGTCTGTCGATTCCAATTTGCATTATGCAAATCTGAAATGAAATTTGAAAACAGTAATCTTTGAAAGGATATCTAACATTTCAGTTCCAATTTCCTTGTGTCTGTCTCATTGGCTCCGTTTTCGTGGAGGCAGACCACAGTGCGCGTCACCCGCCTGCGCTGCAACCCCCTCCACCGGACATTTGGGGTCAGAAGGGGCGGGTGGGGTGGGGTGGGGTGGGGGGTGACGAGCGCTCTGGCAGCGATTAATCAAGGCGCGTTCTGGGAATACCTAAGCCAGAGGACTCGTCACTTGATTGAAATCTCCCCGTTGCTTGCTTTTGGAATGTTGGCTGGAAAAACACTCCCACGAGCTAACATTTCTACGCTCCATCTGCAGGAGTAAAGTGAGATTGCTGCTTTCAAGAGTAAAAATAGGTTTGGAACAAAATAACGTAGCTAAGAAAAGTATGTAATAAATGCCCTTTTTTTCGATATGGTTGAAAGTACTGAACATACAAATACCTATTAATGTTTTTGAACACAAAATTCACGTCGCAAATTGGAAATATTTGAAAATAATAATAAATAATCATTCGTTGACCTGTTGGACAAATTGTAAAATTTCGTTCGGTTTAATTGTAAAAATTATAGTTGATTTATATTCTACAAAGTTCTGAAGTTAATTTCACTTTTGGCAAGTAAATACTGATGTTTCATTAATACGTCATAAGCCAGCAACATTTATTTACTTGTAGTTAAGCGAGTTTGAAATATTTTAGAAACAGGATGAGTTTACGATTCTGAGGGTATGTTTCTGAGGTCAAGCGTGTAGATAAATACTATATCCTCACTTAAAATTGTAATTATTTTTCCAGTGATGTGCTTTTACCAATATAGTTATTCGCGTAGATAGTATAGACATTCAATATTTGTCGCACGTTCCTTAAAAAGTGACGATAGTGTTCAACGTTATGAAATGAATAAGCCAAAGACACTTTTGACCGTAATGCAAGAATTATTATTTTGAGTTCGGATTCATGGCAATCATATCATGCATAATGCTTTATTGATTGATGTTGCCTCATGTCTAGTTCATTTTGTTGTTACTAATGATTTATTTACTTTGAGGCACGCGCTCTTTCACAGTGCAATCAATAAACAGTGAACGGAAGTACTATTTTCCACGCAACAGTGCGAAAGGTAGTTATTTTACCGGAATTCCATTACATTGTATTACAAAACACCGTCGGTACAAACATTAAATTAATTAAATGATGTAAACAAATTAACCGAGTGCACAGTTTCTGATTGACCATATATCTTCTGTAAACTAAATCAAAATATTTTTTTCAAAAGTACGCAAGTTTTGTACGTCATTTATAAAATAAACATGTAGAGCTTTTACGGCCATTGAAAAACTTGCTTTTCATATTCAGAAGTACATCTTCAGACAAGTGCAATATAGTATCACCATTTCAAAACCATCAATGTATTTTAATATTTGAAAGAGTGAGTAAGACTCCTATTACAGTTCCACAATATTTTATGAAGTTGAAAAAAAATGTTGAATATGGTTTAGAAAATGTAAAATCATGAACTCCTGTTGATGTGACAATGAAATAACTTCAGACTTTCAATATACATTTGTTTTAAAATAGTTTAATATTGATTGTTTCTTACAAAAATATCAATTTTGTCAATTGAAAAATGAAACTATTTTCGATTTCCCACTAATATTATTTTCTTCTTCAGTATCTAGCTATCCATTCGATAGATCAGATACTGTTTGATGCAAGGAGAATAATTTCATGTAAACAAAAATCATTTTATCGTCGCCAACAAACAAATTGAATTCAAGTGGTGCCAAACAAATTCCTTCGAATAGCAACAAATGCTTCTTGGTTCATACCAAACAGTCAACTCCGTAAAGAATTAAACCTTCCATCTCCTATTACATAGCCCACCTCCCCAATAACTTCTATTCAAATGTAAACTCAATAATCCGAGTCGTCCACTATAATCTAGCAGCAATCATTTCCCAACCCGCATTAAAAACAGATTCCCATTAAAAGAATTACAAAATTTTTTCACCCAACAGCTAAAATAGTTGGTGCTCTATGAGACTCCTACATCAATTTGTAGTTAGTATAGCTAAATGTAAAGTCAGAATAAGAATAGTTATAAGTCACCAAATTACATATGAAGAAGTTAATAATACTGAGCTACGTAAACATGAACAATAAGTAAATAAATAAATAAATTTAAAACAACGTGGGGACACGAATACTGAGACATCCTGGTCACACCCGCGCAAAAGCAGTAGATGTTACCCGGAGCCAACTCAGCCGGTTCATTGTTCACTTGGTATCAAATGCGATCTCTTGGTGCTTGCATTAGCCGGTGAAACTTCGTCTCTTTCCTCTTCGCGGGGAGAGAGGACGTATCTACCCGCGGATCACAAGCGCGCGGGCCTTTTCAATTGGCCGTGCATTCGTGGGGCTATTAATTCACGTCCGTCGTCTTCATTAGGCTTCTCTTCTGCGGGAGACATCTCATGGTCGCTTTCCACTGCAAAGGCGCCGGCAGCGCGCGCAGCGGCGGTGGGTGGAAGCAGTCGTGAGTGAGCGAAGCATCCGCGAAGCGATGTCTGGCAGGCGGTTTTGTTGTATCACGTACTAGAGTGAGACGTTTGATTACATGAAAGCAGAGAATGTTTTAGAGGACCTGAAATTTAAGGAACGCCTTTTGATTGGGCTACCAAAAGACTTAATAATACATTTGTTTTAAAATAGTTTAATGTTGATTTTTACTTTCATAAAAAAATCAATTTTATCATCAGCACAAATCATTTTTATCGATTCCGAAAAGAAAATAAGTTTTTTGGATTCCCCACTCAACATTATTTTCTTCATTAACTATTGATTGGTATCGTAGCAATTGTTTCGAGAGAACGAATGTTATTTGATGTTTTAGAAAAATTAAAGTCATTGGGTAGACAAGAGGGAATGTTCTAACACGTTAGATTACCCAATTGGTAGTGCTACAATAGCAAATACTTTCTTGTATTTTTGTAATTTTTGCGAACCAGTAATTGGAACCTGTGCTCTTTTTTAAACGCGTACTTTGCTCTAGTCTAGAGCAAAACAATTGAAACATGTGGAGGTGTTTTTGAGAAAATATATAAATTGCCTTTACTTCAAGCAAGCAAAACATTACCCCAAAACTACTCATTCTTTCAAAAAGTGTACATAATCTTATTTAAAAATCTATTTTTAGTACATATTTCACCGTGGAAAAAATCTCTATCATCAAATTTGCAGTTTTGGTATTTTAATATTTTTCATTATTTGAAAATACAGATATTTTACCGAAGAAGGGACCTATGCCATTTATATGCGTACTTTGCATTATTCGAGAAAAATTACAAAATACAAGTGAAGCTATTTGACAGCCACTTTCTATTATGATTGTGAAATATGCAGCGAAACATCTGTGGCGAGTGAAAAGAAGTGAAAATGATAACAATGAAATTTTAAAATATGAAGCAATGGCAAATATTAGGGGCAAGGGCAACAAATGTATGGTATTTATCTTATTTATATATACTAATTTTTATTATACATTATTTAATATATTTGTATGTTCTTTGGTTCTGTATTTGTCCAAATTAAATTTCCATTTCAAGCAATCGTGAAATATTGCAAAATGAAACTGTATGATTAAACGTAGGAATAGAACTTCGGTACTCCGAACTAATTGGGAATGTAGTCTGTTCGGATTACCCGAAAAATTATACCATACATAAATACATGCATCTATAGGATTACCAGACACAATTCATCGCAGCGTGTGATGTGAGAAAATGGCAACAAAGCAGAGCGATATGAGGGGGTGGCAATGTTGCGAAAAGCGGAGTACAGCATGTTCATAACCGCTCGCATGCGGTAGTACAGTAACGGCAGCGTGTAAGCGACTCTGACAGTTCTCTCGCCACGTGGTGTGTACGCCATGTGATCTTCTCTGAAGCAATCAGCTTGCGAGGATTTGTTTACTTTCTCACAGCCAAGGTTCAGCGTTGCCGTATATCTGACTCACACGCAGTCGCCCAAGAAGCGCGCAGATCTCTGTCATCGGCCGGGGCGTGCGGTGACCAATTCGACTGGGTAAGCTCTGTAAATAGCAAGAATGCGATTTGGAGCCTGTTTCGGCAGAAAAAACGAAAATTTATTCAGTTCCCTATGTCTTAAATTAAGTAATTATATCAAAAAGATATTATTATTATTATTATTATTATTATTATTATTATTATTATTATTATTATTATTATTATTGCGTTTTTTGGAATAACGCTAGTCCTCCCCATACGCGCCCACAATTTTCAGTGAACCAAAAGTCAATTATCAACCTCTGCCTTTTGAACGCTTCACACGTCGTAAATACTCGTTTATCTTTCGGAACGTAATGAACGTTGCATCCCGTATAAGAGACACTATTATTCGTGCTCCTTTGGCAACACTCACGACTCTTAAAAAGCTTCCTTCGTACTGCCCTCTTTCTCACGATGTAGCATCTGATCAATGACTATTTTATTTTAATTTATCTATATTTATATTTCATCTAAAACAATTTCAACATGCTGGGCCATGGAAATGTTTACTTTAATAGATTTACTCAAGAAATTACTAATTGCAAAAAGTAATTGCAAATAATTTTGAATTCTGTGCCTTTTAAATGTTTTGGCAAATTTTAAGTATTGTTGTAAGGTCGTAACATACTTACTCAACAAATTTAGGAGTTCGATCAACGCAGCCTTTGCTAACCAGCTCATTTTTACGATGCCTTCTGAAAGGTAATTCCTGCATTGAAAAAAAAATTGTCGCGTCAATCAGGCATTTTAATATAACTATTCGTTCTGTGTAATTATGTTGCGTTACATCTGATCAATTTAAGTTCCAACGTTGACACTTCAAAACTGGCCAGCTGAATAAGTGGATACAACTGACTCTGTTATCGATCATTTTTGTGATTGTTTTTAAGAGACTGCAAATTCTTATGGCGTTCTTTATTCCTCACATTACGAACATGGGAAAACACTGATCATGACCCAGCAAGATAAATTATTAGTTTCTTGTTTCATATTAACCAACTGGTGTTTTCATATTTTGAGTTATTAAAGTAGCGGAAATGCTCCCTTCCCTTTTCTTTGCGCAAAGAACTGACTAAAGACATGTTCTGGAACACGCCTCCCTATACGAATAATTCACTTTTCTCCACAAAACTACAACTGAATATATTTTTTTAATATCCTCAATTATAAATATATTTTCTGCCATAGCACAGTATTATACCGTTATGTAGCACAAAAAGACAGTGCACACAAAAATAACAGTCCCTCAAAAATAATATGCACAGTGTGAATACCACGCACAGATCAAATAAATCCACAAGAAGAAGACCGTGGCATTACGTGGCAGGCGGCGCTTATACCAGTGTGTCAGCTCGTACGCAAGCGAACATATCTGCAAGATGAATTCTGAGCCAGCCTGGGCGGCGTGCCGCGGCAGTGGGCCCGGGTGGCGGCGCTTACCAGCGTGCTGCATACAATCAAATGGAGCTTCTAGAAAGTCATGAGCGCATGCGCGAACTGCCTAATGTACTTAGATGGAGAACAACGTTATGCTCAGTTCGGGCCGGGTTGCGGCGCCTACTACCTCCGTCTCTATCAACCGCTTTCTGTCTTTGTCAGCAACAGCGGTGTATGCTCAATGAAGGGCCGCGCGCCTATGCAAGCCAGTGTACCCTTACTTGGCAAAATTTTAAAACTTCAGCTTAATTCCCCATAGCGTAAGTGGTGATTTCAAAATATAATAATTACATTTAACAGTCTTTTCTCCAGGGTAGGCGCAGCATACCAAGCTTACCTGGAATGTACGCCACTGGTCATCGGTAGTATCAGTGCGAATGAAATGTGCCTTTGCCGATGCGTGCCAGGCCAGTTGGTGTGTGACTTCGGAGGCTAAGAGTCTCGTGAGGGCCCCCATTCATCGCTCAAACGTGAAGTAGCGTTAAAGAGCCATGATCGATTAGTTGTGTATGTTTATGTGTATATTTCGAGGCAGAATATTATGATCTCTTGACAATGTTGGGGTAGAGTTGCGACTGCACTGCATATAAGCCCTACAGAGAACGAAGGCACCCGAAGCTGACGCGTCAAGTTTTCAACGCGGTTTGGGAGACGATGAGGTTTGGTGGTGGCGAAGGTTATGAACATGATATCAAGAAGTGCCATGGCTTCTGAAGTGTTAATGTTTTGAGATTTCATTCGTCTCTCATGTAGGTGGGGCCATCTACGTAGCAATGCGTTGCAACAGCGCATCGAACTGTCAGAGTCGCTTATATGCTGCCGGTACTGTAGTTGCTACATTGTTTAGAAGAGTTGAAGCCGTTTTTGTCCCTGCTGTTAACGGGTTTTCTATATACAGTATTCAGAATTGAGTTGGCTTACACTGTGTTTATGATTTATCGTTCATAAATTATAATAATGCAAATCATGTGTTTTGTTTATTTTTCCTCCATCCCGAATTTTGTTCGGATTATCCGAAATTTCGGATTTGTGGGGTTCTGATTAGCGCGGTTCTACTCTATATGAAAATGAGATACATTTACTTTAATGCTCTTGAAATGCCTTTGGTCTTAACATATCAGTCCGATTTCGGTGCACTAATAACCCAATAGAAGGGGTCAACACCAGACCCCAAATCAAAATGCAATACAACTGAAGTAAAGTGTACTACATTTAAGAACGAATGATACATGTGAGAAGCAATGAATTACATACATTTTCTGAAAGTGTGTGTTAAAATATTTTCAGTTTTTAAAGTATTTTGAACATTTTGCCCTTTTGGTTTCTTACGCGATATGGTGATGTCCTTTTCTTGAAGAGTTAACATTTACAATGTTCCTCCCATAGCGCAACTTTTATCTTCAAAGATATATACTAAAAGTAGATTGCAACGTCTTTATGGCCTGACTTGGCTGTAGGAGAATGCCGGAGTTTCTATGAAACGTTTACGCACGGCCACTGTTTCGATTTTCATCTAAATTTCCGATAAGCATTGAAAGACGAAACTACTACTACTACTAAACGTTAAGGAAGTATACAATAAAAGTCCTAAACAATGAAATGGTAACCCCATACCTAAAAAAAGGTATTAAAAAACTTCGATGGCCCTCCCCTTACTGGGACACGTCTATGAAACAATTTGAAAAGGAGTCTTCCGGTTCTAACACTATATTTTATTTTTTTATTAATACATTATTGTATGTTATTGCCTTCGATACGAAGCTCGATATTCACTGCATAACTTATCTGGATCAAGATAATCGTGGTGACGAGGGAAATATGAAAACAGTTTAATGTTGCTAAATATTCCTACATTCTCTTACAGAGGGAATTACGAGAGGAAATTGTGAGAGGGAATTGTGAGGGAGGAATTGTGAAACGACAAACCGAGTCAAGTTAACAACTAGTTAAGTAGTAAATAAGTAAATATGCATCGTGAAAATTAAGTAAAAAATAAAATAATGTATACACCACGGGTGTTAATGGATTCAATGATCTCTGGCAACAAAAAGACCGCGGACGAAAGGCCCTCGGGCGTTTTGCCGCCGCTCCATCAATAGAAACCTTATAACGACCCTGCTGCATAAATAACTATTTTCAATTGAAAAAGTGTTGTTTTCGTAATTTCATTGTGGTAAAAGTAAACAATATCATTCCATATTCGCCTCTTCCTTATCCCTAGTTCTTTACTTTCCTAGTCCCTAGCGTTAGACTACTCTAATTCAATTCAATTTCTCCGTGCGTACACCAAGCTCCATTGTGCTCAGGTACATTACACGCCCCACAACAGGCGACGCGCCGTGATGAAGCACCAGGTGACTGACAGGGGGCGTTGTCTCGCCCACGCACGCACGAAAAGGCACCTGACGCCCCGCGCAACGATAACGTCCCCACCGCTGCTTGCGCCCGCCTCGGCCGGGGCTGCCGAAGCCTATATTTCCGCGATGTCAACGCAAATGCGCGACAGGCGTCGCATGACGTGCAAACCGTGCAACGTTTCATCAATATATGAAGATATTTTCTCCCGGGAATCGATGGGGGGGGGGAGGGCTGGCTTTCGAAAAAGTGTCAACATGACGGAAGTTTTCGAAGGGAAAAATCGCATCATTTGATATTCTTGTTTAACAACACATATTGGGTCGTTGTTTACTAGAATATCTTGTTTCTGTGAACAATATCGTTGAAGTGTGTTTCAAGCATTTAAATCACGCGCCAGATTAAAAACAAAATATATGTCAACTGAACATTGTAGTGTAGGATCTCTATTTAAATTCTTTACTAAAACGAAAGTAATATTTACTCATTTTGCACCCTCATCTTCTGTTCCCCGCAATGGTTGATAGTGAGGAAGTGCAAGAAGGAAGAAGGACACCAGGAAATGTCAGGGGCATGAAATGTTCACCGCTAGACAGCCTGTCGAAGGAGTGACGAAAACTACTCAAAACTTGAAGGACTCTTTATGTCATTCGATCATGTCGCGACAAAAACGGAATGTCTGTATTCTACTGAAAAATGGGATACGGAAAGCATGTAACTTGTTTCGGCAGTGGAATAATAACTTAATTTTCTTTCACAGTAACATTGAAGATGTCTCGATGTACTGAATAAAGTTTCATTCGAAATATTTTGTGATCAATGAGAATATTCCGAAAGTTCGTTACTAAATTTTTAAGGATAATATATTGCCTCTTATTGTGTCCGTATTAAAGTATTCGGCGGGAAGTTATGATACATTATTTTACTACTATGAATATATTTTACAATGATAACTATAAGAAAACAATTTACGTAAGCAACGGGTTCATCTCTACATCGAACAGAAATAGCATTTGAATACCATAAGTATACAAAGTCATAAAAGAAATCCATTTTAAAAATTTTACATTTATTCATCGTGTAACTCTACAGATCTGAAGAGCTATTGCTTCCCATCTGCATTACATCGAACACATTCAATGTACCACACATCAATAACCAGAAACGGGCTCTCTGCGTGCATTCACTCGTAAACGACGTATGAAGCAACCGCCGTGCTTATCTTCCGGGCTGAATCGGGGACTTTCCAAATTCGAGAAGGGCGCTGTCTGACGCCGCGCCCGCCTGTTCATTCGGGTGATGATGGATGTGCCACGTCCTCAAGCGGGGGCGGGGGCGGGGGCGGAGGCGACGATGGGCGGGGCTGATTGCCGCGTGCAACGAGGCCTCCGCATCGCCCTCGCGCATCGCCCGCCGCGCCGGGCGGCGTGTGTTTAAAGTGCAATAAGCGGCAGATGCGCGATAACACTCGCCCCCTCGCGTGCTCGCCCGTGCCTAATCGCCACTCGCCAGACCGCGAGGGAGGCAGTGAGGAGAGGACGCGACGGACGGGTTACGACGACTGAACACTTGCAGAAGACAGATAAGACGCGAGAATGATGGCAGGTGTGCGGTGGGGAAGAAGACGGATTCTGGTGAAAATGGAGTTGGAGAGAGGTATGAAGTCGTGACGCAAGGCTGACGTGATATCTTCACTTTTTTAAACGAAACTTATTCATCCTTGTGCTTTTGTGTCCTGAGATGAAGTAAATCCCTTGGGTAGCGTCCATGTTTGAGAAAGAGATGGCGTAAATTAATAAACTAAAGAGGACACTTTAATTTTGCAAGTGCTGGAATAGCTGATGTAGAAAAATGTTTTGAACTGGAAGCAATGCTCTCTGAAGCACAAAATCTGATGGCATTTTATGTAAATTCTTGTCGTCAAAATATAAAAAATTGGCAATGTATAGAGTCAGAGATACGTTCAATATAGTGAAATTGTCTGTGGTATGAAAGTAATATCTTCCAAAATATAATTAATCACAAATTCTAAACAAATGAGCATAACTCTGCGCTTAGATTTTCCATAATTAAGCGAAAGTGTGTGTGAGGGTGTGGGGAAAAATTATTATAAAAATAATTAATATATTAGCCCTGAAAATGAGACAGCAAATGACTACATTCCAATCAAGATTAGAAAAGACGATTTACGCGTATTTCAGTGGAAGGTGGTGAGAGTTGTTGATTCGAGCAACAGCCGCTGCAAGAAACACTCAAACACATAGGGGTGCAGTGACATCTGGTGCTGAGAGACCATTTAGGAGAGTAACGAGTAGGTCGATAAGTGCCGAGATACGTTAGGCGAGAAGTGCACTCACGTATGGCAGGACGTTGCGGTGAATGATGACAAATGAGGTAAAGAGGTATAACCGAAGTAGGAGATGTGAGGGAGGAGTATTTCGAGAAAAAATATTTGGAATTGGGAGATGTCTAAGGAACTATCTGTTTGGTAAAAAAGTCTGTGTTTTTCTGAAAAGAAAATTACATGCAGTAATTTGCAGAGTAAAAGAGAAAAGAGTGAAACGCATTTAATTATTCACATGACTTCAGAATTGAACTGATATAAATTGGACTGAACAAGAGTGATGAACGTTTAAAACAGGGGGAATATAAAAATTCATTGGCTGCGTTGACTATCGATGTGACGCAGTGACGTCACATCGATAGTCAACGCAGCCAATGAATTTTTTCCCAGCTACTGACAGTCTGTCAATGTTTACTTATCTTCTTCGCCGCCTTAATAATGATATATTACAGCAAGGAAATTTCGCAACATTTTATTGCGTTTCATTCAATTAACAGTTCATTTTAACTAAAATGAGATTAACAATATAACAATTTTAAATTTAAAGTATTGCCTTTAATATATGAAGAAGTATTGCCATTAATCTATAAAGTATGGCCATTTATTATTTTTATTTTACGTCAAAAAACAGTTAAAACTGCGTATGACGTGCTATGGGGAAAAATATTTAAATATTGCGCTTCTCAAAGTGGCACACATCTTTGAGGCAACTAAACGATGATGTATGAATAACATTTTCCATATCCGAAAAATTAATTTCTTGTTTATCTTAATTTAACCAGTTGTTTCTTAGAGGAGCACCCTTTCAAATGGAAAAAGTAATTTTCTGTGAGATTCGCGTAGACGTTCATAAGATATATCTAGTTTTGAATGACAGGAAAACAATGATTTGGATTTTTGGTTCACAGTATTGTCAGAAATCACTGCAATCACTTGAAAACCAATGCATTCAAGCAATTCAATTATGGTTTTGATATAATGATATAGCAACTCGTCTGTCAATATTCTGATATGAAATATAAGCATTACATTTTATATGACAAAAGCATATTAGTCACCATGAACATACAAGCTCTTGATGAATGTTCCTCTTTATTAATGGCAACAAATTGATTACATAATAGGAGTAACTTGTCCATTGTAAAGTTAACCAACACAACTTTAAATTTGAGATTATAAATTTAGAGATTCTACTGTTTATGTGACAATGAATTGAAGGAATCGATTGTAGTAATTTAATATTTTCGTCTTCATACCATTTAAGTAGACCAAACGTATAATACAATCTCATGTAAACATAATAAATTAAGTCTGAAGATGGTCCGATAACCTTTATGGAACGAAACATTATGATGCAAAATGAATGTTTATGATAAATTTCAGCATTACATTTTAATGTTAAGTTTTAACTTACAATTTGGACTAATGAAATGAATAAGATTAATTATTAGTTTTATAATCTGAAATGTGTTGTCTGTTTTTTTGATCTTCGTATTGATTTCTTATTAGTCATTACTGCAGGCAAAAATTTCTAATTTATAGTCTGAAATTTATATTTCAATTAACATAAAAAAGGAAAGAAGAAGTGAATTCTCTGCAAACATTGATAACTTCCTCCCTCTTAGTTAACAGAAATACAGACGTGTCCATTAAACTGAATAAGAACTTTGCATTCCCTCGGAGAAAATGGATGAAAAGGTTTGCAGATAAGAGACACCTTTGACATGTGAGAATCTTGTAATCCAAAGTCCCCCGAATCGGTTTCGACAGGCGAAACAAGTGTTGACTTTCAATGGACTTAACACTGCACCTGTTCTTGGGCTGGGAGAGCTAGAGCAAGGGGAGGGGTTTGGACGGGCTGTGGTGGGGCAGGGTGGGCGGCGAGAGAGCAGGAGCTTGTGGAGAAGGGCTTCGAAGCGCGATGAGAGGCGGAGAGGAAGAGGCGGGGTGGAGAGAAGAGCGGAGACAGAGAAAGAAAGGCGGGGAGTGGCGGGGTGAAGTGCGGGAAGTGGCAAGAGTGGAAGAAGCGAAATGGAGAAAAGAGGTGGGGCGGAGGGAGGAGAGGGAAAGACTGGTAGTGACGGAGAGTGACTGGAAGTGGCGCAGAAAGGTGAAGAGAGGCGTGAAGCGTCGAGAGAGGAAGAGGCGAGGTAGGGAGAAGAGACGGGGCGAAAATAAGTTTGGGGTATGGCAAGGAGTAGCAGGGAGTAGCACGCAGCCGCAGGATGCGGTAGGAAGGGGTGGGGTGTGGAGGGCTGGGGCGTGAAAGGGCGTGGTTGGCGAGACGGAGTTGATGCGGAGCCGGGTGGGGAATGGGCGGGGCGCGTTGGGGCGGAGGTGTGTGTGGTGCTAGCAGCGGGCGCTGGCCAGCAAACCGCCCACCCCCCGCGGGCGCAGGAGACGCCCTCTATAATTCACGTGCGCTCGAAAGGCGGAGTTGACCTAGAGAGACGGATTGTGACGTGCGCGGCCAGGAAGCAAGGGCTCGCGTGACGTCACGTCAGGCGACCGAAAATTCTCGCAGCGCAGCCGGGACAGATAGAGGAGCGCGGTCGAGGCGCGATCACGGCTTTCGTTACCCTCGTTGACATAGGCTCGTGATACGAATCTGAGCCCCAACACGTTAAACAAAGGTGGCATAGGTGCTCATGATAACACGGGATTTGGACTACTTCCTCTTCAAGCACTTCATTTTCCACACACTTCATAATAAAGGTAAAATAAATACGTCGAATAAATTATACGAGTTATTATTGTCAAACGCCAAAGCAATGACAAATTGCATATGATGAATAGTGGAAAAGTAAATTCTGCTCAATTTTTCAGCATATACTTCTAAACCATTTAAAGACACTTAAAAAAATTCTAAAGAAAACAATTTTCTTCACCAATCCTTGCATTGCAAAGCGTTTACCTAAAAATTGCATTGAACGTAATAAACTTGCAACAAATCATTGCAAATTTATTAAAATACAAAAAAATTAATAAAGAAATTACGTTCCTATTAGTTCACAAAAAATTATTTTCGTATTTCTTCAACAATGGAAGTTAATTTTCACTAAACTCTTCAAAAATAGGTTCAAAACAATTAAATTTTACCTTATTCCCACCATAAAATTGTGTAATTTCCGTAATGAACACGCACCAGCCAACCTTCTTTTGATGTACAGCCAAAACTGACATTCATGAATTGAGAACACTAGGTCGTCATCAGAGCACGCAAAGAATGGGCGTGTACGGAGACGACTTGTTGGTCACGAACTTCCTTGGGGAAGAAATCCAATGAGGAAGAAGATATCATGGGGGTCGAACGCTGTCTTCGAATCTGACCCTTCACGAAGTGGTTTCGCTGTGATTCTGATCGACAAAATCGTTATCAAGCGTTCAACATTTATAAGAAAAGAAAGGTGTGGTGGTGTTATGTAATTTCACGATACGAATTCTCAGAAGAACTCAAAGAGAGTTGCAGGAAAGTAATGAAACGAGAACAGGAAAAGCCAAATAAAGCGGTTATGGAATTACTTACAAGTATAATCGTGTTACAAACTAATAATATATTTGAATAGTTCGTATTACCGACTCCTTCAAGAGTGAAACCAAAAGAATGATCAATAACTGTGTGATAATTTTGATATCTTACTTATATCTGTCAATTTCCGTCCATTAATGAATTAAGGTAATAGAGTTACTATTGAACACCCACAGACATACGGAAAAGTATTCAACACTTATCTTTCAATTTTGATAACATATAAGGACGAATACATTAATCGAGATTTCTAAATGGAAAGGAAGATGCGTCAATCCCTAATTCAGTTTGTCATTTCATGGATAACAGGTGCTACTAATAGACTGTTTATAGTAAGTTCTCGAATATTACTTGTCAGTTAAATGACTCCAAAAGTACTAAACCTACTTTTCAGTTCTTTTTGTAAAATATTCTACGGTAAATTACATGTAAGTATGTTCTCATGAGAAAACGGTCTGCGAAAGATTTAACTCTCTGCGTAAACTAAGCATTTTAACTAACATTTAAAAATTTACGTGATAATCAAAGGGAAAAATATCATTTGCACTAAAATAATGAGTCACATTCGTCAAGAACTATACTTGATGGTATTGACCGAAAACCGCGATTTCGCGCAATCGTTTGGTTATTTGGAGACTGGCCCGAGAGCCTCTAACTTCCTTCTGCTCCAGAATCCTCAATAGCTTCCTGAATTTCCGCATCCTCGTTTCTCTGCCGACGTCTATTTGAGTGCACCGCCGCCACCGCCGTCTCCTCTGCTCCGACACACTGCACCCCGTCCTCTTCCTCATCCCCTCTCTCCGCGACCCGCCCTCAACCAATTCTGCCATCTCCGAATCCTCCGCCACTTTTACGGCATTATCGTCCCCACTCTCGCCACGCCGCCGCCAATCCATCGCCTCGACAGCGATCGCCGCCTCTGCAAACCGCTACCACCTCCATAGCCTCCATCGCCTCTGCAAACGCCACCTCCTCCTGCAACTAAGGCCGCCGGAAGTGGTGGCCATCTGCGATCCGCAGGGCATCTTCTCCGTTCGCACGGCGCCCCCCCCCTCTGCAGCAGCGGCTCAACGCGGGGAGCGGTGCAGGTGGGAGATGCCTATCTGGGCGGGCGTCCGCGCCGCGCTATCTTTAGCGCCAATTACTCTTCCGCGGCCGCCGATGACTCCGGCCGCGCGAGGAGGACGAGCACCGCGGGCCTTATCGAGCCTTCAGTCGCCCCCCCCTCCCGTCGCCCGTAGCCACTGCGCCTGCACTTGGCGCCGACACCACCTCCGCCACCGCCACCGCCACCGCCACAGCTGCTGTCTCCGCCTGAGCCCTGTCGCGTCGCGCTCACGGTCCTTTGCGCTGCAGCCGCCTCTATTAGTGGCTTCGTCCACCAATTTAGTTCTTCCCATCTCCTCTCCCTCCCAATTTTAGTTCCTACCATCCTACCCCTCTCCCTTCTCCACCTTCTTTCCCTTCTACTTTCTCCACCTTTCCCCCTCTCATTCCTCACCCCCACCTCCTGCATATTCATGCTTTTCCCTTTCTTAGTTTTTGTCATTCTCTTTTTGCGCCTTCTCACCTCCTCCATCTCTTCTTGACTCTCTTATCTGTTCTTTCCTCGTCTCTCCGTCCTTATCTACATAATCATTATTTCCGTCCTTATCTTCAAATCTGCATCATCTCCCGTATATTGCCTTTGCCACCCGTTTGTTTCATCATTCTCGTTTTCTCTCGTGCTCTCTTGTACGTCATCTTTATCGTCATTTTCTTATTGCAAGGCTTGTTTCCCCTCCCAATGCTCCCATTTTTGTACTCTCATCATTCTCCCGTTTCTCACCACAATCGCTCCTTCCTTTTTGCCACCTTTTCCCACCCAACCCCTTCTTAAGCCAGAATGGTCAGTTCTTCGACACCTTCACCGCTGCCGTTCCATCTCCTCCTCCGCCGCTAATTTCGCCTCCATCTCAGCGGCCACCGCCACTGCCACCTCCATTGCCGCGGCCACCGCTGCCACCGCCGCCATTGCCACCACCGCCGCCACCGCCACTACTGCCGCCACCGTCCCCGTCAACGTCGCCGTCACCGCCATCACCACCACCGCCATCACCACCACCGCCATCACCACCACCGCCATCACCACCACCGCCACCACCACCACCGCCACCACCGCCACCACCGCTACCGTCACCGTCAACGCCGCCGTCACCGCCGCCGTCACCGCCACCGCCACCGCCACCGCCACCGCCACCGCCACCGCCACCGCCACCGCCACCGCCGCCGTCACCGTCACCGCCACAACCACCGCCGCCTCTCACCGCCGCCATCACCACCGCCAACGCCACCTCTATCTCCTCCGCCACCACCACTGCCGCCCGCCGCCGGCGTCGCCGCCACCACCGCCACCGCCACAACCGCCACCGCCACAACCGCCACCACCACCCCCACCACCACACGCCGCCACTGCCACTGCCACTGCCACCGCCACCGCCACCGCCATCGCTACCCCGCACGCTGCCACCCGCCACCGCCACAAGTTAATGCCACTGCCACTGCTACTCACCTACTGCCACCGCTACCGCTACTGCCATCGCCACGCTACGCCACTGCCACCAGCTACCGCCGCCGCCACAACCACCGCTGCCTCTCACCGCCGCCACCGCCGCCACCTACCGCTACCGCCACCGCACCGCTACACCCATCCTAACCGCCACCGCCACTGCCACCGCCGCCACTGCCACTGCCACCCCACTGCCCTGCCCTTCCACCGCCACCGCCACCGCCACCGCCACCGCCACCGCCACCGCCACCGCCACCGCCACCGCCACCGCCACCGCCACCTCCACCGCCACCGCCACCGCCACCGCCGCCGTCTCCGTGCTATTTGCAGCGCATCACCCGCCCACGGAGCTCGGCCGGCGCTGTGTCATAAGCTCTCGCGTGTGTGCGCGGCGCGGCTCGGCTCATCACTCACGCGGCGATACTTTCCGCTTCGCGAGGAAGTCGGGCTCCCGGGGAGAGCGGTTCACATGTCAGGAACCCCATGGGCAGGTGCTATTTATCGTCGTCATTAAGAGATGACCTGGGCGGTGTACTTGGTTCCAAAAGTAGCCGCTCTTCCCACAACTTAGCAACCGGTCAACAACTCTAAAATCGTTTGCGACCAATTACGATTACATCACTACTCTAATTCAAAGTTATCCATCATTATTCAGTTTCAAAAAATTAAATGTAAATAGTTATTTGTCTCACATTCTCTCGTCGACCGTCGTACTGCACGGATCGCTCCACACCGTGCAGCTCAACTAGCCCCGACCAGCGAAGTTTCTTTACTCAGTGTCGATCCTGCGCCCATCGCTGAGGTGCTCGCACAACTGCGCGACGAAGAGTTAGTCTCTATCAACTAGTGATTAGCCCGACTTATTCAGTGCAGTGGTTACTTCTACTCGTGCACAAAAGTTTTCACAATGCTACATA
Source organism: Teleogryllus occipitalis (assembly GCA_011170035.1). Lineage (NCBI taxonomy): Eukaryota > Metazoa > Arthropoda > Insecta > Orthoptera > Gryllidae > Teleogryllus > Teleogryllus occipitalis. Next base: position 255,320 of record BLKR01000641.1, on the reverse strand, counting down.
AAGCTCAAATTTAAACCCCCCTAGGAGGGCATCCCATCCCAAATGTCTCTGCAGTGCATCAACATCAACTCTTTGAGAACTCAACCGTCAACAGCAACATTCAAGCACTAAGGTTAGACCCGAGGAAACGCAGTCTTAGCAACCTCCAGGTAACCGGTGCCAAACGCAAGGCTAGTTCTCTCCCCAGCGTAATGGATTTACCAGCAAAGAACAGATTCGCCCTGCTCGGGCATCAGACGGACGATGACCGCGAGGAAAATCCTCAAACTTTGTCTCATCCAAAAGAGCCTATGATCAAAAAGCCTCCTCCAGTATTTATTCGCGAAATTACAAACTACAAAGAACTTGTTAGTAAATTAACTTCCGAGATAGAAAACTTTATCACATAAATGAAAGTTAAAACTATTCTTAACTCAACAGACGATTTCAGAAATCACGCTACTAAACTGGAATATAAATTGAATAATCCAAAAAATCAATTTTATAAAATATATTTTAAATAATTATAATATAGTTATTTATTTCATCACAGAAACGCACCTTACGTCCAAAGATAAGGTTAATTTGCTGGTTTATCTGACTTACAGATCCGACAGACCTTCTCGAAATTCAGCAGGAGGAGTAGCAATTTTCATTAAAAAATGGATTTGACACGATACTCCACCATCGTATATGACCCCCGGAATTGAAAATAGAGCAATAGAGCTAAGTCAGTTACACGGCACGCCAATCACATTAATCGCAGTATATAATCCTCCTAATATTCCCCTGAAACAAACACCTTAACATTGTTCTCAAACCCAACTACTACCATAGCCATGGCTTCAACGCCAACATACCGCATGGGGATGCAGAACTTGCTCCCCGAATGGAAATTTTTTACTCAAATATGCTATCAACGATAATTTAATTATCTCTGCTCCACCTAAACTCTCGCATTATCCGTATAATGGCCGCATTCTTCCAGATATCCTAGATATTGCAGTTTGTAAAAATTTTACCAAACCGTTATTCCAATCTGTTCCAACAAAATCAAACTCAGACCACTGCCCGATGATGCTGTGATGCTAACTCCTGTGATGCTAATCTCATAGAACCTAATTAGTAATCACACCAATCCACATATTCATAACACCATCCATTTGCTATTGGAAACTATTCGAAAAGTTTCTTTCTACATCTACCCCCTTGCCACCTTCCTTAAAAACCCCAGATCAATTCGTCTCAGCTATTTCTTTCTTCGGCAACCCCATCGGCACTGCATAAATGCGGCTACTCGTAATGACAACCATCCCACCAAGTCACCAAGTCGCCCAACATCCTGAATCTTATGAGACAAAAGCGATGTATAAGACGACAATGGCAAACACATCGGCTACTTCTACTAAAACCCTCTTTAAATCAGATAAATCAGATAAATGATAAGGTTAACGAAGAGTTAAATAAGTTTCGCTATCAAAACTTATAATATATTGATAAAAATTCCAATACTTTGTTGAAACTCTGTCATTTCTCCCACTCCAATCAAGCAATCCCCTTATTATCCGCCAATTCTGAGTTTGCATATACGGAAGCAGACAAATTAGAAATGCTTGCCAACCAAAGATACTTTTATCTCAATATTTCTACACATCTGAATGACCAAACGTAGAGGAGTCTTTAAAATCCCAATACCATACTTTTCCAATACCAATTAGTTATATATCTCCCTCTAAAGTAAAACAAATAATTAAGAATACAAAAACCAAATCTTCTCCAGGAATAGACGTTATTTACCTCCTCATTCCATTGCTTACTTAACTGCCATCTCCAACAGCTGCCTCAGGTTATGTTATTTCCTGGCAAGCTGGAAAAAGTTTATAATAATTCCAATATGAAAACCTAAAAAATCACCGCAACATCCCTTTAGTTACAGACCCATAGGCGTTTTACCCACTCTTTTCAAATCTTCGAGACACTGATTCTAAACAGACTTAATAAATTTCTCCGAGATACGAAAGCTATCCCTCCTTTTCAATTAGGATTCCGCCCTCTTCAATCCACCACCACCAACTTCTCAAAATAGTAAAATCATGCAAGCGTTTCAAAATAAGGAATTTTTCTCGGCAGTTTTTTAGGCTTTGCTAGTGCCTTTGACAAAGTCTGGCACACAGGTCTACTCGTCAAATTAAGGAACTACGGCATTCCCGATTATCTTGTTAAAATCATCAGCTTTCTCGAAAATTGGAGCTTTTCGGTGCGAATATTTTCCCCCCTCTCCGCCTCTAAGATAATCCAGGCCGGGGTACCTCAAGATACACCTCCGTTCCCGATCATCGTCTATTTGTTTGAAGCTGATATATCAAGTACCACAACCTGTTCCATGGCTTTATATGCAGATAACAACGCGATATTGTCGATACACAATGAGATAATATTGTATTGCTTTTGAGATAATATTGTATTATTTGTTTAGTGTTTGTATCCAATTTACGACCTGTAAAGCGGTTTATCTACTGCTCGGGTGCAATTTAAAAATAAAATTAAAAAAGTTATTTGTAATTCGAAAAGTTTTAATTTGCGAGTAGGAAATTTTGTTACACGAAGTCGATAGGTCAAGTGTCTCGGTCCTAAGAGCAAAATAAAATCACTTTTACCACGTGTGTTTTCACACTATGTTTAGACAGCACTACTGATTTTTTTTAATTGAAATATACAAATCACTTAATTGGGGACCTTGTTTCATTAAGATTATTTGTAGCGCACCAGACGAAAGTACTTTGTTTTTGTTTGCTGCATTCACAGTTTGTTTTGAACATTTAAGCATTATTTTCCTTTTTAGCACTTGTGCTAAAATTTGAACTTTTTGCACGTTGTACATGCCCTAAAAATAATCACTTTTCTACTGGCTGTCTAAAAACCACTTTTTTTGTTTTGAAAAATTCTAATGGACCGCGCAATATAATTAATTTCATTTAGGGTTAAAGCATTAGTTAATATCACTTTAATTGACTCATTCCTCTCTCTCTATTTTTGTTTTCTCATATTCAATATTGATTTTCTGCCAACTGTCTCCGCAAAATAAGTTGGACTGTCTTTTCGCCGACTTTATTCGATATACGTCTTTTTGAAGAATATCGTATATTATTTGCTGCAATTCATCACCCCTCTATTCGATATATTTTCTCGTGTCTCTTGTCTCTGTCACACAATTAATGGTCACGAATGTTGATTAGTTTTCCGATGAATCCATAATTCCTCCCTTTTTGTTTGCTGTAATTTCTCTACCATTTTCGCTAACGGCCACATCATTTATTCTCAATATATTGACTGAATTGTACCTTGCCAGCTGTGGCTCCCGTTCAACGCAGCAAAATATGGAAGAGGAAATTAATCATCACAAAACACGTTTCAACGAGCAAAAATGTATTCGTTGTTCTTTCCATTTTTTGTCACTTTTCAACGAGATAATCTCAAGAAGCGTCAATACATTTTCTTCGTGTTTTAAATTACAATGTAAGTAATAATTGAAACAAATGTTTGCTCCTAAACCGCAATGAGGGATTTTCAACTTTTACACCCTACGATATTTTTATACCCTATGATATTCACAATGGAGGAAATTGACAGTTTCAACTTTAATAAAGTTTCAACTGTGATTAATTTATAATCAATTACGAGTTGAATTGTTTGTAATTTATTTATCACTCTCACAAAGTGATAGAACCTCTTCTATTTACATATACGTTCCATGCTTTTCAATTTTCTAGGAATAGCAATTTTGATATACTTTATCTTTTAAGTAATTAAAACAATCAAAGGGCTCATGCAAAAAACAGTAAATATCTAAAACAGATCATTACCAACCTAATAATAACAATAAACATGGAAAATAATATTTGAGATTTACGCATTCAACAAAACCACAAAACAGAAATAATGCTCTCAAAGTCAAAACGTTCCTGACAATCTGTAATAAATAGTCGTCACCTCTTTCACGTAAATACAGTCCCACAAACTCCCTCCCGCGATCCACATCATCGTGAAGTCTACCTAATGATACGAGGCCGACAGTTTTGCAATTCGGAGGTATGTTGCACGATTTTATTGCGATGTGTAGAACCGTTAATTTGGGGCCGATAACAAACAACGGAAGCGCGAATCGGCGCGGCGGAGCACAAACGTTGGCCATTCGTCCACGTCAGGGCCACTCCTCGCCCGCCACTGACAGCCGAAGCACTGCCAACAATGCCATACCCCTCTGGCGCCCGGCCAGGACACTCGCAAGCGCGCATGTCGTATTTCTTTCCGGCTCGCATATGCCATCCATCAGGGCGCGCATACACGACGAACTCTGGATTCTTCCCCGCGTTGCTGCGCAGCCCTACAGAATGCAGGTTCCATTGGGACTGAGGAGAAGAACCGCTCCCCCGGTTCCCCATGGCTCACTTGGGGTTTTAGGTAAATTGTTAACGTACTGCGCTGTAGGTGGTAGGCGGTGGTTTGTCGTTGTTCGGCAGACGCATGTGCCAGATATCTCCGGTATTGTCAGTGCGATGGGAACAATGTAAGAAATTGGACACAACAACAATAATAAGTATTATTATTATTATTATTATTATTATTATTATTATTATTATTATTATTATTATTATTATTATTATTATTATTATTATTATCATTATCATTATCATTATCATTATCATTATCATTATCATTATCATTATCATTATCATTATCATTATCATTATCATTATCATTATCATTATCATTATTATTATATCCTTATTAATGGCAAGGTTTAGGCCATTGAGTCTGCACTTCCACCTAACCACTTGAACACACATTTATATGGTGTAGTATTATTTAAAAAGGCCTCAAGCTGTTCATTTACGGTATTAATAATAAGTGGTTCGTTAAATTTTACGCGAAATGAAGCAAATGATAAGATGAAATATATAAAATTAGAAGTTATCTTCATCATCCACAATAATTTTTCATTAGATCATCGGGATTTAGATCTCGATCTCTTGGCTTGAATGTCATCTCTCAATAATAATAATAATAATAATAATAATAATAATAATAATAATAATAATAATAATAATATATTTGTCACATAAATACAGCATAAGCCATGTATGACAAGTCAGGACATTATATGATCATACAATGTACAATGCAAATATTTCAAATAGTAAATACAATGCAGGTATAAAATTGAATTCTGTTTTCATGCTAAATACAAATTAATTTTATAAATAGTAGGGTAAAGCTAAAGTTGAGAGCAAAAATAAATAAAAAGGAGAAGAAGGAGAATCTTCATGAGATGGGTGCTTGGGCTGGATCTATCCTTTTATATCCATCAATCAGCTGGGGGGGGGGGGCTTCAAGTCATGCAGCAGAATATGTAACAAAAAAAATAATATTTTTATTAGTTTATATTGATGTTGATATGTGTTTATGGTGTAGGTATTCCTTTGTACTGTAGAATGTATGGTTTGACAGGAAAGCTTTCAGTTTATTTTTGAATGTGTGTATTGAGTTTAAGCTTTTAAATTCACTAGGGAGTTTGTTATATAGTGTGATGCCTTCAAAAAGGGTACTTTTTTGAAAGAGTGAAGTTTCACAGTGTGGGACATGCAGATTCTTGTTTTGTCTAGTATTATAATTATGAACATCAGTATTTAGAGTAACAGAATCCTTGTTTTCCATAAGCGTCTTCTTTGTGAAGATTAATATTTCAAATATGTATATGCATGGGAGTGGTAGGATTTGTAATTTCTTGAAAAGTGGTTTGCAGGACTCATGTTTGTGAGTGTTTGTCATTGTTCTCAGTATTCTTTTTTGGATGATAAAAGTGTGAATACTTTTTAGGGAGTTCCCCAGAATATGATTCCGTATTTTAGATGTGAGTGGACATTTGCAAAATACACTGTTCGTAGTGTATCCAAATTTGAATTTGACTTAAGGATGTAGATGGCATAGCATGACTTGGTAAGCTTGTTGTTTAGATCTGTGATGTGGGAGTTCCATTTTAAATTGTCTTGAATTGTCAATCCAAGGAAAGTTGTTTTTTGGACTATTTTTACAGGCATGTGTTTTATCATCAATTGTGTTAGAGGCTTTACTTTAGAGAGTGGATTCCGAAAGTTTAGGGAGACAGTTTTACTGGTGTTTATGATGAGTTTGTTTTCCTGGAACCATTTTACTAGTGCTTCTAGAACTGTTTGTGCTTCTTTCTGTAGAGTTTGTTGGGTATTTGCTTTAATAATAATGTTAGTGTCATCTGCAAATAGGACCATTTTGCTCTTTTGTAGAGTCAGGGGCATGTCGTTGATGTACAAGAGAAATAGTATAGGGCCCAGGATTGATCCTTGTGGGACTCCATAATTTATCATTCTAGGTTGGGAAAAATGGCTTGAAATCATTTTATCTCTAACATGCTTGATTGTGACTACTTGACAACGATTTGAAAGGTAAGATTTTACCCATTGATGTGCAATGCCTCTAATTCCCAAAGTTTCAAGTTTGAATAACAGTATGTCATGATCAATAATGTCAAATGCTTGTGATAAATCTAGAAATAAACCGATGGGAATTTCTTTCTGATCTAGAGCAAGAAGTATGTTATTTAGAAAGGTGAAGATAGCAGTGTCTGTTGATCTACCATTTCTGAATCCATGTTGAGCCTCTGTCAATATGTTATTTGAATTGAGGGAATGTTTGAGTCTATCATTAAAAAGTTTTTCTAGAATTTTTGAAAATCCAGATAGTAAGGATATTGGTCTGTAATTCATGAGATCGTGGGTGTTGCCTTTTTTGAATAGTGGCTTAACTTTTGCTTTTTTGAGAATTTCTGGGAAGCTACCTGTCATTAAGGAGTGATTACAAATGTGTGTGAGCGGTTCTAGTATATATGTTGCTGAATGTTCAATGAGTATGTCAGGGATATTATCCAGTCCTGTAGAGAATTTGTTTTTCATTTTATTTATGATTTTCTGTATTTCTGCAGGTGATGTTTCAGAGATATATATGGACTTTGCATTTGATGATGTGGGTATATTTGACTGCATATTTATATTATTTAGAGAATTTCAGAGTATTAACTTTTCTCCAATTTCTGAGAAATGTCTATTGAAAGAGTTTGCTACTTGCTGTGAGTTGCGCAGAACATTGTTCTTGTAGTTAAGTTCAATGTTTTTGGTGTTTCTGTTTTCTGTTTTTAGAGTATTTTTTACAATGTTCCACATTGCTTTTGTTTTGTTTCGTGCTTTGGCAATGTGTCGATCATTCATTAACAGTTTGGCCTGTTTAATTACTTTCTTTAAGATACTTTTGTATGTTTTGTAATAAGCAATGAAATCGGAACTACATTCGTGATGAAGGATGGTTTCATGCATGTTTCGTTTCCTTTCACATGATGTTTTGATTCCTTTAGTTATTCATGATTTGTGGTTTTTGCTTGTTATCTCTCAATCGCTGTAAGCTTAAATTCAACATGTCGCAATTAAAAATGGGGCAAAACAGACAGAAAAACTGGGACATTTTCTATACATATCACACACAAGAAATTGTCTAATATAAACTATTTTCTCTTATCTGATGATATTGATAGAAGAAAGCACTATATACGTAACTCCCGATACTTATAGCCTGAGTATCTTTATATTATGATTTACTCTGACTTGTCGTGACTTTCCTGTTAATTTTGTGTTATGTATCATTAGGCCAGGCACGTCTAACAGCGCCCGTAAGAGCTTCTTGCGAGCCTGAGGAACCCGGCGATCCTACGGGCACGGGCACCTTCCCCTGACTTCGTACACATTTCTCCTTAAAATCCAGGAAGGGGTGTACATGCACAAGCTGGAGCGGTGTGAGGGGATGAATAGTGGCGTCATATTAAAATATGTTTGTCACATTTTTTATCAATAACCGAGAATTGTATTGTTTTTATTCTTCGCTACTTATTACTATTTGATGTTTATTTTCTTACTCAATTTTCCCTGATATAAACATTTTTGCTAAGAGACAGAAATATCTTTGAATGGCAAATCTTTCCTTGTTTTCGTTTTGTGTTGTGCTACTAAACCATTTAGTTATTTATTGTATTTAAAAATATGTTAAATAAACTAACAAGTCTCTAAACGTTAACAATTATCGCTTACGGAACGACGACACTTTGAGTAGAACAGAATATTTGTCAGTTAAACCTTCTAACCTAAACGTACGAAGTTCATGCTTTTGTATCACTTTTAAGTAAACCCGATTAGAAAATAAACACAGTTTTGATTGAAATATTTTTATATTTTACTCTCAATTGAGAATTTGAAATCGGACTCTTGTATTATTTCATTTTAATGGATCATTTATTTGACTTAAAGAGAAAATGGGAATTAATATACCTAAATTTGTGACAATAACTGTCAAGTAACTTCTCCAAAGGATGATGGACCAGGTATCTAGCGTAGTAGCATTTCTCAATATTTGTACAACCCTTACTTTTAAATTTCACGCCATTTTTCGGACGCAGTGCCCGCGAGCTCTAATATGCTTGTTACCTTGCTCACGTCCATCACATGCCTGCACTAGTCCCTACTGAGAAATCGCAGAATCTCTGTACAACAATATTTTCATTTAACCATATGTGATTTCAAAAGAAACATAATGGTAAAAGGAGAGGAAGTACAAAAAGCTTATTAAAAATGTTCATATTTCTTCTTGGTTGTCAATTTTTTTTATCTTAGCTACTCAATATTTTTATCATTTTCTTTTAGAAGTTATTTTTTGTTCCCTAGTAAATAAAAAATTTTCAAATGCAGATTTTCTTTAAAGAAAAGAATGCACTCCACAAACTTTCCAATGGACTGTCAAACATTTCAACAGCTTCAGAATCGGTAGCAAAATTTTAGAGTGCCTCATTGTCTAGCAATTTGTGGCGAGAACGGACCCAATTTGAAGACTGATCCGCTCCTCTTGCGTTTAAACGAGCTCTAAACCAATCCTGTAGATTTTTGGCAAGAACACAATCGACAATACGCAAATACTAAACTCTTTATATGCAGTGTACCAGAGCAAAAACTCTCGCATTTAGAAAACCGACACCACGTCCCCACCCCGTTCCTACCCAACACACACGCATACATACACATTCATAAAAAGGAAACATTTGTTACCGAAACATGTTTTAAAATAATTTAGTATCCTGCAAGTCCCCGCTTATCATGGAAAAGGGGTACTTAAAAGTCACCCCCGCTCCAAATGTAAAGTTCAAGAAAATTTTTCACTTTCTCGCTTGACTACGTACTTATGTAGTAATGAGAAAAATATTCTAATGATGAGGCAGAAATCGGCGGTTTTTCTTTTGAAAACTTTTATTGTGCAGACCTGCTATCCAAAAAGTGGATAAATCTTGTTCCTCTATGTAATAAATGACATCCTCTTCAATATTGTGTAGTCATAATTCACATTTTGTGAATCCTTGAGACAAAATATAGTTGGTGGAAAAATGTCTGCCTGTCCGTCAGTGTGTGGTCAAAGCTAGAGCCTAAACCATTCAGACGATTTCATCCAAAATTGATATTCCCAGATCGATCTGGATCACGACAACTCGAGACTCTCGCATATTTTTATTTTTGATATGAAACGCATATTTTTATTTTTGGAGGTACTTTACATAATTATCGTAATTTTCAAAATTTTCCCAAAACTGACTCAACATTTTTGGAGTAATTTTTTTCCTCAGATAAAGGAATGGACGCTTTTAAAAAATTACCCAGGTCTCATTTGGTTGAACTCTCTGAATTTTTGAAAATTGTCAAATTTAGAAATAATGTGAGACAGTTGGTGCCGTTAAAGCTTCACTAGTTTAGATTAAGGTATTAGGAACATCCCTTCAGGCATTCGGACTCATATATCAGACTTTAAGACCGTAGAACGAGCTGTTTTAGCCTTAGGCGCAACCGATGTCAAGGAACGCCAAATGATTGCTAAGAGATTCCGTCCCCGTGCCCGATACTCGTAAATGTAGTGCTATTTTTATCGCGGGAAGTAGCGGTGATATTCCCCCAGCTTGATCCGGCGCCGACCTGCCCATCGGCGAACGGGGTTTTCCCCAAACAGGTATCTCCCACCAGAGGAGCACCGTCGCAGCTGGAAGAAGCCCTAAGCTCCCGACCGGTCTCCCGACATGTGTGGTAGTGTAGTGTATGTGCACGCCTAAGTGAAGTAAGGGGTGAGGGTAGGACAAACAAGAGGAAGGAATGTTTGCGCGCGGTCCACGGTCTGTTTGTTAGGCTAATGATCCGGCATTCGCCTGAGGGCGATCGGCGAAACCACGGAAAACTTTCGTAAACGTGCCGAGTATTGTGGGGTTGCATTTGCGCCAGCCTTTTCACTTTCTCGCTGCACAATAGAGAGAACGTTATGTAATGCTGTGCGATAAAACGGCGAATTTTCCGTAGAACACCTGTCATTACATGGCCCTGATAATGAAAAAGTAAATAAACCCAGTTGCTAAATTTAGAACAAAAATCCTTTAACACGTGATATTGCCAGAATCCAAGTTTTGTGGGTTCTTTATACCGAAAAACCTAATGACAGCAAACGTCTGTTCGTCTATGAACAACGCAAGCGACTTAAATATTCATTTCTTCCAATACTCATGCTCCCCAATCAATCAGGCTGATATCGCGGTCCCTTGAATTTGAAATCGATATTTTAGTTTTGGAGGGTACTTCACACGAAGCCTCTGAGACATTATCCAAATTTACAAAAAAGTCTCATCGTTTTTATTATGTTTTGATATTAGATAGTGTAAAGAACGTTCAAGAGAATGGTGTAGGTCTCTTGTTCGTCGAAAACATTGATTTTTCATAAATTCAAGTTTTTTTGGGTGTCTTCCTACAACTAAAATGTTAAAGACAGATATTTTCCCTTAATGAAATGTTTACCTCAAAGAAAGATTTTGAAATAAGGTCATGTACAATTTTCCGAAAATTTCATTACTTATCGCGTAATTTTGCGTGAAAATGCGAGCGATAAAGTATATGGCTTCAGCACCACTAGTTCATAATATTTTGGAAGTTTTCCGACCTATTACGTGAAAAACAGATACAATACTTTTAAAAAAATTTCTTTTAACGTTTCGACTTGAATTGAGGTCTTTTCAAATAGTATCTATGTATTTCAAATACTATCTATGATCAAATAGTGTCCATGTTTGTGAAAAAGACTTATTTAAAAAATTAAATCCAACGGAATTCCATTTTTATAAAATTGTCAATAGTAAATGTATGTATGCATGTATATATGTATTTGGGTCGGTATTCCGACTTTGTCAGCCAGCTACCGGTGTCCCCCATGCCTGAGCCTAGTTAAATTCCCATGCTTGCGGGTAAGAGCGACATGAGGCGAACATGTATTTTCCTTACCATAGTTTGCAAAATCCGCCTGCTTGAGCTTTTCTGCGTCACACAACTACAGAAACTGTAACGATTTTAAAGGAACGCCACAACTATTTTTTTGGCTCGACCGGGAATCGAACCCGGGACCACAGCACGGGAAGCTAATACGCTGCTCATAGCCATCCCAGGGGCAAATAGTGAAAGTCAATAGTATAAAAATTACAGACTTACTGATGATAACTTGTTAATAGACTTTTTCCACAAATTTATTACCTAAAATTTTAATTCGTGATCTTTCTGTGATATTCTCTTTATTTTGGCATCTCATTTGTTAAGGCTGATCGGGCGTGAATGCTGTAGGTGCATCTACACTTCAGTATAGTGTCGATGATAATAATAACAATTAGCACTCCCTAATAATTTAATAATAACATTGCTCTAGACGTTGCGAATAGAGTCATTTTGGGTCTAATAGTAGAACATGAACTAGTTTAGTTCCAGTTCTCTGCTCGCCTCAACCTATTTGCATGCTAATGGAAAAACTTGTAAGTTGGTGCCAAGGTTTCGTAATGTTTGCATTTTCAACATGGCAGGTTATGCGATTGAATCGATATCCAGTAGTCTAATACAGAAAGGGTATGATATGTGCTAGTAGGTCAAGCGTGTGTATTAAGGAACACATGGCAAGGCAACTTCAAGAAGTTAATTTCTTTCCGACATTTCATCTGCTCTCTGAGTAAACTCATAAACGATGTAGACCAATGGATGTCCAGTGGTTGTCCTGCTATGGCACGGTTTTAAGTGAGCACTGGAAAGAAGTTTGTAAACTCGTTTCTGAATTAGCCCTCTGATCTCAATTCTCATTCCTTTTCAACGCTTCTGCCCGGAGATGAAAGACTCGTAATGGTGTCACTCAGTCAATTGGAAATGTCATGTGTAAAAATTCGTTCTGCAGAAGAAAAGAGAAGATGCGTTGCCATCATCCTGCATTTCTGCTTGTTCTTTCAAACGATTCTCTCTTATGGATCACAAAATGAACATTTTTAATATCAATTTATCATCTTGAAATTACAAAAAGTACGTTACATCAGAAGAGTAATAAAAAAGAATGCACATGTAGTGTGCAGACATGCCTCTTGAAAAACTTCAAACCTACTGAACGGGAAAGAAAATGTCGAATGAGAGGGTTCTGCGAGCAGCTCTAAAATAGGAAGTGAACTCAAAAACGGAACGTGTAAAATTAAGTGACCTCGGAAGTGGAAGGGGAGAAACGTTGAAGATAGAGAAAGTAAGGGAGAATGCAGGAGGATAATGTAGAGATAGGAAACGTTAGGGAGCGGAAAGAAGTAAGTTTAATATTGATTTTGTTTAATCGGGAAAGTTGTGGAGGTATAAGAAATGAAGTGATCGGGCAGTTGTGTAAACGAGAAAGAAAAGCAGCGAAAGTAAAAGATGAGAGTATATGTGGGTGAAGCGAAGTTTTTAAGGATAATTTATGTAATGTTTTGTAGGAATATGTATCAGCTGTAAAGAAAGCTCATTAAATAATCTTGAAGATAATAATGATGACTATCTCAACCGAGGATGATGCTAATAATGATTGTAAGAGTGATGATAAAGTTTATGATAATGATGGTAATAGTATTAATGATGATGATGATGACGTAACCTTGAACTTACTGCCTGAGGTGACAGCAACATCAAACTGTACAGTGAACATTTCTGTAAAGCAAAGAAGTGAAACTCTAGGGACTCCTAGAATAATCCGTAAGATAAAAAGGATAAACTAAGAATCTAATATATGAACACTCAAAAGAAGAAAAGAAAATATCTCCTCCTCTAATCACCGGAAGCGCTCAAAACCCAATCCCAACTGCTGCCATCAACTCATTAGAAATTAAATCGGAAGAAGAGGTTACCGGGAGAGGTGGCTCAGTGCATCACCTGATGTCACTGCAGTCCCTCTGGCCAGGAGGTCCTAGGATCGAGGCCTGACGGTGAAAGAATTTTCGACGCTAGCTTGTCGCCAAGGGAGAATTCAGTTGCTGTCCGGGGGAGAATTCTAGTGGTCGGCTTCTGTGGTCGGTAGTTTTCCGCGGATTCTCCGATCAACCCAAGGGGAATGCCTGGAACCTGGGCGAGTACCCCAACAAACGGGCCACGGAGCGCGCGCGATCTTTCCAACCTCTTCCTTGCTCTATCCTCACTCCTTACTTACACTAACATGTACTACACTGCCGGGAGACCGGTCGGAGGATTAAGCATGTCCCGGATGAGGCGGTGCCTTGCTAGTGGGAGATACCTAGTTCGGGAAAGCCTCGCTAGTCGATGGTAGTTCGCCGCCAGATCTCGCCATCCATTGGGGGAAGATCACTGCCACTTACCGATTGAAAAATGCACTACACTTACGGGACTAATGGCATCATTAGTTGACGGAATCACAATCAGAAGCACATACAATCAATCAATCATCAATCAAGAGGACACGTAGTTACCGGGGCCGCATTCACATTTAACTGGGCGTAGCCCAAATGCTAACCGACGTGTTCGCCTTTTCCCATCCTTCCTCTTTCCTTTTTCAGAGCCTCCTTAACAGAGATAGCGCGCCGATAACGGATAAAAACGGATTGCGTTATCGACCGCACACTCCGTAACTGCCACTGCCCCCACCATCGGATTCGCTATCTCTTCCTCGTAACCACTTTTCCCGGCGAGACCCGCATTCCTCATCGGATGCTCTCCTTCATTTGTCACGACGCCGTTTTGAGATGGAAATATATATCTAATTTGGGATTTCATCGCACGATATTGCATTGATAATTGCCGCATTCTCTCTGTCCCCCGTTCACGCGGTCGTATCTCGCGAGGCAGCGGAACGAAAGCTTTGCGCTCCGAAGGAAAACATTCGCTGGCGGAATCTTAATTCCTTTTAAGGAGCTTAAACGCTGAAATATCGAGCGATCCCCCGCGAGCCAGCGGCTTGCCAGGCCGAAACCCTACATTTGGAATTCTTATCGCCCCCATTGTCTTCCGAAGATTCTCCCCGAGCTCCTTATTTTCGTTCTCAAACCGAGCTAGACTTAATTTTGCTTTTGGATAATATTCGGCTCGGGAATTCCTGTGGAAATTGAGCGGTTGAATCAACGGGAAATCGGTCGTCGTACAGCAACATTCACATTACGAACATGCCTGTTTTTCATTGGATTATATATTTCATGACGCTTTGTTGCCAAAATTTTGTCTTGTTAAATGTTTCGTCAGGATTACACCATGTTTTATGATTCAGAGAAATTCTCACCTGAATTTCAAGTACGTTTTTAAGGAAACTGAAAATACTATTACGAAAAATAACATAAAATAAATTTTATTTAGTTTAATAAAATTACATAGAATTTTAAAAATACACCAACAAAAACTGAAATATGTAGTCAATAAAATGTTGAAGCCGATGAATATTTTACGGATATTATCCATATGCTAATTACGTTTCATTTTATATATTTTCATAATCTATAATTTGTAAACTAATTTCGTTCATTCTTCAGTATAATTGCGCTATGTCAAAATAAAATAGCAAGAAAATTCTATTTGGAGCAGCCTATTTCTTTACTATTAGGTTTATTATTTAGATTAAAAAGGAAGCAATTTTAATCAAGAAAAGTACTTTAAGGTGTATATTTGTAACACAATGGATCGTTGAACATAATCTTAAAACTAAAATACTGATCATGTATATAAACTATATAGTCTGTCAGTACGATATATTTATTTTTCAACGTTCATTGTTTGTTTCTAACTTGCCCAACGACCCTTGATGAAAGGCAGATTAACAATATAGTATATCAGTAATATTGTATTTGTCTTCTTCCTCTTGCCGGTTAAGCTTTTAAATGTGACAGGCATTCTCACTGAAGGTCGAATGATTTGCACCTGCTGAAACTAGGAAAACTGCATTGCAAACCCATCAAAGAAGTTGTATACAGTAGCATGAAAGAGAGTGGGGAGGAAAGTTAGAAGCCGCAAGCTCCACCCGCAGCGAAGCAAACGAGTTGAAAAAGACAAGCAGCCCTAGAAATATAAAACGTAAAGGCTTGGCAACGTGGCGGCGTGGGGCCGCAATGAAAGGGGCCGGCCTGGGGGCGCGCTTCACGGATCAAGAGGCAGCGGTGGCCCTCGGGGCGCCGGGGAGGGGGGAGAGGGGGCGGCGGCGCCTTTGCGGCGCTTGGCCGGCGGCCGGCACGCCAGCGAAGAGAGGCGGCGGGGGCGGCGGGGGCGGCGGGGGCGGCGGGGGCGGCGGGGGCGGCGGGGGCGGCGGGGGCGGCGGGGGCGGCGGGGGCGGCGGGGGCGGCGGGGCGGCGGGGCGGCGGGGGCGGCGGGGGCGGCGGGGGCGGCGGGGGCGGCGGGGCGGCGGGGGCGGCGGGGGCGGCGGGGGCGGCGGGGGCGGGGGGCGGGGGGGCGGCGGGGGCGGCGGGGGCGGCGGGGGCGGCGGGGGCGGCGGGGGGGCGGCGGGGGCGGCGGGGGCGGCGGGGGGGAGGCGGGGGCGGCGGGGGCGCCGGGGGCGGCGTGGGTGGCTGGGGCGGGGACGGTAACGGTGACGGACAGAGGAACGGCGCTTTGGAAGTGTGCAGCAGGGATTGCGAGCGTGTCGGTGGCGCCTGTGAGGGCGGGCGCGGGCGGCTCTTGCGGGAGGGCAAAGGGACGTCAGCGGCTGCGGTGCCGGATGGAGTGATGATGATGAAGGGGGCAGGAGGGCGTGGGCGGCTCAGACCGTTGGGATGGCGACGGGGCAGCGGTGGCTATGAAGAGGGGGTGGGCGCGAGCGCCGTAAGGGTGAGGATTGCGACGGGGCAGTGGCGGCTGACGGGGCGGGCTGGGCGCGGGCGGTGGCGGAGGGCATGAGCGGCGCAGCGCCGCCCTTTAGCGCCCCTGGCGGCCTCCAACATCAGCGCCAGGGTCGGGGGCGGTGGGGGTGGCGGGGCCGCAAATGCTAAAGCAGCCGAGGCTAGGCGGAACGGCTTCGTTAATACAGGACCTCGCGTACCCTTGCGGCTTCCTGTAACAGATCTCTCTGTGGTATCGTGTGAACGAAAAATGTCAGTACTAATGGTGGTTGAATTCAAAAGAATGTTTAATTTAAAAAAATATTTATTCACTTTTTCGTTACTAGAGCCGGGCAAGAAGATTTTTCTGTCGAAAATTAATCGTTTCCACGCGCACGATTACAATACTTTTTTCTTCTTACTAAGTAAGAGCGCGAAAGTGGAAACAGCCAGCAATATAACTCTGTTGCATTACGTTTTCCATGCAAATTGGGTAGGAAATAACCATTACCAAAATTGGTTTCATGTGTTAATGCAACTGATTGTGTTTCTGCATGCAATTGATTCCATCAGTTACTTTTCGTAAAACGAAATGTTATTTCCACAAATTTACCCACATCAGAATTTAAAGAAACCCTTAATAGACGGCGTACTCGCTTAAGGATTTTACTGGTTTCCTTTCGATATTAACAACAAAAACAAGCGACCCGTTCTTTGAGGGCAAGCTTAGCATGCTAAAAGTTCAATTTATAGACAGCCACTAGTAAAAGCTGTTGTTTCTGGGCATGGGCAGCGCGCTTAAAGTTGTATTTTTAGTGTTAGTGCTGCACGTGAGATGATGCTCAAGTGTTTAGATAAATCTTTGAATGCAAGAAATAAAACAAACACTGACGTGTGACCGCATCAGCTAATGCTGACCTGCTGTAATAAAGCGTCAGCTTAAGCATCAGCGACCGCGATGGAGTCACTCAGCTACTGTTATTATTAAGTAGTTTGCATTCTTGAATAAAAAAAAAAGAGAAAGTCAGTAAGTTTCTCTAAAAAATAATGTATGACGTGCGTTTCATAAAACCACTCGTTTCATAAATAACTAATGTTTATATCATTTTTTCTAATTAGAAATTAGTATTAACAAAAGTATTCAGCATGTAAGGCAGATACCGGCATCGCAATAACGCAATCGATATGTTACGATTCCGGTTCATTACTGAATATGATGTGGATATATTTTAATGATACCATAAACGTTTTTTTTTTTTTTTTTTGCGTTATTGCCGCGAAAGCGAATGGTATCAATGTCAGTTCCATTGAGATACATGGATTCAAACTTTCAAAGCTCACTGCAGGGCACGTATGCATGAAAGGTTACTTTTATATTAATACTGATATCAAATTATAATGTTACATAACCGCTACAAATACTAAGTGATTCGGCATCGTGAGACATGGGCTTGAAGAAGGTGAGGCAAAGTGCGTGCACAATGAAGCTGTGGGATCCTAATCCGCGTAGGGCATGGAAGTTTTAAGTAGTGTTCATCGCAAGGGGTGCATTAAAAGTTCCTCTTGTATTACGTCCATGCAATAATCCTTTATAATATCTTGGCCCGGCACAAATGTAAGGGAGATATGTGGGCGATCTGTGTGTGTGTGTTTGTGTGTGTGTGTGTGTGTGTGTGTGTGTGTGTGTGTGTGTGTGTGAATGAGGAACTTGATACCTATACCCAGAACAATGAAAGAATTTCGAGATGGAGTCACTATATACCGTGAGCAAATATGTAATGGTAGTACATGTACCAGAGAGACCTACGCGATGTTCGTGAAAAAGTTACTGCAGGAGATCCTGCTTGATGTTTTAGACGCCGATGGATAAACCACGTATATTTAAGTTGGAGAAGTTCTGTTTTATAGTAAAGTCTTTAATATTTTGATAAATACAAACGTTTTAAAATGTTCGGGCTCCCTACTACAAATATGTTTTTGAAGATAACGATGTATTTGTTAATGATATGTGTTCTTCAAAAGTGGATTTTCGTCTACTACGTACTTACTAGTAAAGAGATAGTACTGCAATTCTGCAGCAGAAAGTGTCGATTTTTATGTCAGAAAAATTCGTGTGAGGTCATTATATCGAAACAAGAGGATAAATCTTGTAGCTCTTTGCAGAAAATTTCTTCCTGCCACACGTTGCGTAGTCAGATTCCACTTCCTTGGGGTCTTCTACACCGAAAAATTGCTTTAGGGTAGAACGTCGGTCCATTTGTTTGTACCCATCTTTCCTTCTGTTCATCCGTTCATCAATTCTTCTGTGAGTTTGTCCGTCTGTTTATCCGTCAGTGATCAACGTTGACATCTAAACCTTTCAGAGGATTTTCTTCTGAACTGATATGCCTTGATCGATCTGGGCGAATTCCAGGTTCTGCGAATTTGGAAAGGCTACTTGGTATTGGGGGGTACATTACATGACGCCTTAGCAACAATGGCTCCAAATGTTTGCATTACTTTTTTTTACTCGAATAAAGCAAAGGCTTAAAAATGGGTCAGATTTATTATTCTTTGAACTCTGTTGATTTTCGAAAATTATAAAAGTTCAAAAATTTTTCAGCATTTTTCTTCTATTACAATATTTAAGAAACGGACTATTTTCAGTCATGAAATCTGTTTTTCTAAGACAGCTCTTTTCTATGTCAACAAATAAATTCCCCTAATGTTGCGTAAAATATAGGCAAAAAGTATAAAATAGGCAAACAAAAATCTGGGTTTTCGAAAAAGAAGTTCAATTTATTTTCGAATCCTTCCTAAATCTGCAGTAGTACAATTAGAGATTTCCTATACAGTTCAATCTCTTCCTCAGAATTAGATATTTAAATAATTTTATGAAGAAAATTTGAAAATATTGATAGTTTTCGCGTTTTTTTCAATTATGTGAAGACAAAGTTCAAATTTTTTTGTTCTTTAACTTAAATATTCCGCAAATATTTCATCTTTAATGCAACATACTTCATAATATCAGATCTTTATATTATATAATATGCATTGTTTTAAGAATTGGAATATTATCCTGTAATTTTCTTTTATAATTAGGGTTTATCGAGTACTCGCTGAATAATTAGTTCGATAAAATAAGTCAATACTACATAATCGTCACCAATAAAAACTATGTGCTATTGTAGCGTCGCTTGTTATGCGTTAACATAAATGACGATTTATTACCTACCCATCAATATGCTTTGAAACAAATGTGTGACATTCTCAATGTAAGCGGTAGGTAACCATCTCCCTCTCTCATACCTAAAATAATTTCCTCTATGACCTCCATATATAACACTCGAAGAAACGGTCACGGTTTTGTCCGATTTGTAACACACCATCGTACCAAATATCCTTAATAATACGATGTAAGGAAAACAAAAGGCCCGCAGGCAACCCGCAACAACCATTACCATTTTGTAGAAGTCCAAACTATGCGTCCTATGTCCTTGAAATTACGTTTTGTGTGTGTAACGGGAGAGGTGGCTCAGAGCATCAACTGATGTCACTGCAGTGCCTCTTACCGGAAGGTCCTAGGCTCTAGACCCGACAGTGGCAGAATTTTCTATACTAGGTCAAATTCAATAAAGATAAAAATTATAGCGCCCGGCTGCTCTGATCGTTAGTTTTCCTTGGTTTCTTCGAACTATACCAGATGAATGCCGAATCAGTACCTTAACAAACGGGCCACAGATCCAGCGCGATCTTTCCTCTCCTTCCTTGACCTATCCTCAACCCTTACTTACACACACACTTACATGCACTATACTACCGCACATGCCGGGATATTGATCGGGAGCCTAAAGGTTGTTCAAATGCAGTGGTGCTGCCGGTGTGGAGATATCTGGTTAGGGAAAACCCCGCTAGCCGACGGTAGTTCGGCATCGGATCTCACCAACCAGCTGGGGAAGATCACTCTCCCCTCACGAGGAAAAAACATGCACTACACTATAGACTACCTTCCACTTCTCACTGCCACCTCCCGAGGAAAAATCTTCCACACACTTCTTAATGACCTTAACAGTTGACGGGCCCGGAATCACTAGTCAATAAATCAACGTTTTGTGTCCCGCCCATGTTCAACTATCTGATGTAACTTGTACCTATTAGGTAAATCTCAACCTTGAAAACTGCGGCCTCGTGGCCTTGGAGGACCGCACAGACGGGAGACTGACAACTCCGGCTCCGCGCCGCGGCACGTGTCTCGTTTTTAGGCCCCTCAACGTCACCGGCAGCGCCACCCGCGGTTTTTGTCCCCAGAGCGAGAGCTTTCAGGGAGAAACGCTTGACGGGCGCCCCAGGACGGAAAAATTCGAAATGCTTCAACAGTGCACGAAATCGAAAAACTATATAAAAAAGAAAATGAATAAAAATAGTAAAATATAAAATTAGGAAATAGAAAATTCATAAGAAAATAACAAAATATATACTGATAAATGAGTTTGTAATATTAAACAATAAAAAAATATTAAAAATTTAACCCTTTGCAAACATTCTTAAATGTTATAAAACCTTCAAGGAATATTTATGAAAATGCACGCGATGGAAAGGAACAAACTTTTGGTATGTAGTCAATTTTGAATGTAATTCGAATAATTATTATATATATATATATATATATATATATATATATATATATATATATATATATATATATATATATATATATATATATATATATATATATATTTATATATATATATATATATATATATTTATATATATATATTTGCTATATACTCAAAAGACGATCTTGTATATAAATAAGGAAACTCTCACATAAAAAATAAGAAAAATGAAACAAATGGTTCAAAAGGTATATTGGTATGTATGTTTTGTTAATTGTGGTACTCAAATTGGTTTTTTCAAAAACGTTGGTTACAGTACCTACTTGGTAGTTGCACTGTGCGTGCCTTTGATCAATTTCGACCCACTGACTGCACAAGGCGCACATTCTGATGTGCGTACGCGTTCGTAACGATTCGCACGTGGGCAACCGTTTGCGAAACGCTTACGGAGAAGAGAAAGAGCTCTAACCTCTCTTGTTTACCCAAGAATTAGTGTTAGTAGAATTAGCTTATATTGCTAGAACTAATCCGGAATATGTGGCACTCACCTCACAGGGAATTTCATATCCAGTCCCTAACAGCAAATAATTTGTCCTTTCCTGTTGTTATAACGAAGGCTCTCATACACAACCACTTATATTTTGACATGCACATTACAAGATATGGCATATTACACATTTTACAAGACTTCGACCAAAATGGTATGAAAATAGTATACAGTGGTATGAAAATTTCCGATTCCCATTGAGAGAATTAGAACGAGGTAACAATTATTAATGGCATGATCAGAGAAAAGTGTGATAATTTTCCATTTCTCTTACTGCATACTTCAATCATAAGCTTTAGAAAAAACATAAAATTTGTATGTGTGAAGTTTATAAGTGGATTAAAAGTCTCAAAATCCTATAATTACGTCTGTAGATGAGTCAATTTTAAATGTGAAGAAAATCAAGAAGGGTTTTAGTTGCAAAAAAGTCAGTTGTCAGATTCAGTTTCAAGGTGTAAACTTTATTCTACAATGTTACGTTAGTTTTACAGGAAACAATTTTCATATTTCTAATTTTTTGTTTAAGTTTTATTCGTTTAATTCTGAAATTAATATTTGTTTCTTAAGATTCTGTTATTTGAAATCTGTGTTTTCTGAAAATTTATCATTTCATGTCATTCCGGATGGTTCATTACAAAAAGAAAACATGGAACGTTTTCTTTTAATCTGACAATAAGTTTTTTTTCTTTTTACAGGCGATTTGTTTTGCGTTACTTTCATTCCGAGATATGAAGGCAAATTTTAAAAAAATATTCCATATATTTCTCGAAATTTTCACATCCTTCCTGACAAAAATAATCTTGTACTTATTGAGACATGCACTACAAATAGACAATTTTAGATTTCACTCTTGATTTTTCGAAGTAGGTCTTTAGCTTTGCGTCACTTCGTAAATATTTCCTCACTTTGGAAAGAATGTCTTACACTCTGGCACGTCTTTTAGCCGGATTTATAGGAAGGTACAAGCCAACCGGGAATATCAATGAGTTACAATTCCACATACATAACAACCGTTACCTCCTAAGCTAAATCTGGAAGATGACTAGCAAAGTGTTTAAAAATCTCGAATAAATAACAATTATGGGAGTTCTTCATTGCAGCAACAACTGAAACACTCATCTTTCAAATAAATATTAAAATCTTATCACACTTTCTATTAAATTACTTAAGATCTACAATTATTTAAGAGGTAGTTTTCAACTAGGATAGCAAACTGTAGCAGTGGGTGAAGGGCAAAAAACTCACAGAGCTCACGACGTCAGAAAACATTTAATTGTATCCGGGTAGATGTTGGAATGAACAGCAAATATTTAATTTGGTAAAAGAAATTAAAAAGACGATAGATGTAGTCATAAATATAAGTCAATTATGTAGTTCTGCTTTTCTTAGTTATATGTAATTTATTTTAGTTAATAATTTTTAATATATTATTTGATATATTTTGAAAAAAATAAACATTTTACGTTATGTTTTTGTCACAAAAGTTTTCGAATTCAAGCGGAAATCATCAAGTAATCAAGTATCAGGAAATTATCAAAGAAATTATAACGTACTAAAATTTTTAATTTGTTTTGGTTTTATTAACCTTTTAATATTTATTTCTTATTGATAATTAGATTTTATTTATAAGAACATATCAATTACAAGTTGCAGAATTATTTTTTCTGTGCATTATACTTTATCTTAAATTAAATAATGCCGTGAAGCAGTGATGCTAGGTCCTGCAACTGAGCACAATTTTGTTACAAGAGTCTTGGTTATATGATGTCACAATTTCGGAAGATCTCAAATGAAATTACTACAATAATTTGACAAAAATCGTCAGAAAGGTTCGTAATAAGTTTTCAATTCTTTTACTATTTGATCACTCAGCGGATACCATCTAGCTTTCATGAGGCTGGTAATCTCTTGTTTTCTCTATTTCTTTCATTAATGAAATCTTAAATCGTTTACTACTTTTTCAGGTATTGTCAATTGCCCCTTACAACACAAATTTCTCCATAAAACGGTTCTCGTGCTGTTTTAAATTTATTGATTGACATTCTTCAAACCTCTTTTCTAACTGTTAATTTCTCTTATCTTTTTTCTTTTTCCAGACATAAAACTTATTAAAATTACAAGATTAATATAGTGGGCCACAATATCTCAGTGGAAGGACGCTGATTCTCTGACATTACTGACCCAGAATCCCGACGTCGGATGGGAATTTTATTTGGTGAATTCTATTCATGGCATCTTTGAGAAAGATTCAGCCTCCTTTTTAACTGAAAACCGTGTTCTTTCCTTGAGGTAAAGGCAGCCGTAGCGTCATACTCAACACACAACCTCCTCGTTGTGTCAATGGCGAAGAATAGGCGGAGTCCTACCTCACTTCCCCCTTGGGCCACATCAGCCTGTGTGCAATTGCACGGGGGTGGGGTACATTTACCTTCACCCTAGAACTATTAAATGTACCAGTAGAAATATATTTAATGTAAAAATTAATGTTATGGTGATTATGATGAGGTATGAATTGAAACAAATAATTATTTCTAGCCCTACATGACATTAGGACTAATCACAGGAGAAACAAATATCACACAGAAACAAATATTTTTATATCTTATTTTACGATGCAAATTATCATGACAATATATTGCGTCCAGAAACCAGAAAAATTAAGGCAAACGAAATTCGGTTTTTTATATATAATGCATTAAAAGTGTATCTTCATTAGCGGCATAGCAATCTTTGTAAACATCGAGAAACAATAATAAAATAGAAACAACGTACGTCCGGTAGCAAGAAGCCCTGCTTCTGTGCTTCATCTGTTAATCTGATTGAGTGAGTTAGAGTACACATAACAAAAGTTAGTGTTCGTTAGGAAGGTTTTCATAGCCATTTTAAATCTCCCAGTTTCCTTTGGGATGATTAATTAGATCTCTTAAGTGTTCTGCTTCAGTCGTTTTATGATTTCGTAATTACGTTACTTGGACGCACAGTCTATAATGATAGTTTTTCTCAAAGAGAAAATCCATAAAATGACTTTGTGCTTTATCAAATCATGTTCATTTTATTAGTGCTTTTCATCTAGAAATTTTACGACCGATGAGTAGATATATAGTTCCCATATTGTGTATATCCTCATGCTATCATGCACAGTAAATAAACTTACTAAATCGTTAATTTTACCGTCTTAGTTGATGAAATATGAAGACTAACAAATACTGCTAAAACTCAAAATATTGCATTTCCTTTCAAATTTGAGAGTTAGCCTCTACAGAATCCAAATAGCGATTTGTTATCTTTACATAAATGTGACAAGTTATATTTGCATCAATTTGTATTTCCCAGATAACTATGAAGGGAGATGGAAAGTACACTTGAATCTCGAATAATCGTGTCTCTATTATCTGTGTTCGCGATTAAATGTTCTTACTATTTCGAAAAAATACCAAAGGGGCTTTTATTTAAAGAACGTAGAGTGCCAAAAGTAAATGTCATAGACACTTTAACATTAAGTGTGTTATAAGTGGGTTCCTAGAAACCTAGAATCTGCTGTACTTCCGAGATCAAAATGGAACCGCACCATCAATAAAATGTTCTAGTAATGATTCGATAGTAATGTTGCACCATGAGCTACTAAATGGCCCCCTCTAGACATCTCATTCTATTCTAGGAAATCATATCCTATTCGTCTTGTCTTCAAATTGTTCATTTCACACTTCTCATCAAACTTTGGTCTTCATTATACTACATAGATGATCATCAATGAGTGAGAAACATAAATGTGTCGTTCTTTCTCTGGAGAAAAAAAGTATTTATAAAACGTGCTTTTGATCGTGGAGATAAGTGTAAATTCTTACGGGTGAGTCTGATGTGGGTGCGCAGATCGTGTCTGACTTAATACGGGAGTCCTCGCAATAGATCTGTGAGATTCAAGCCACAGAAATTTTATGTTCCTCAATTATTCCAATGTACTAGTGACCTGGGTTTTGTTTTTTAAAGCATCGCAAACGCGTTTTGGGTGATATGCGGCTCGTAAGGTGATGAATAATAGCTTATTCGATTCCTCTTCACTAGACAAATTGATTGCCACATCTTTGGTCGGTTCCCTCTAGGATATTCTGCGAGAATTCTAGAAAACAGTGTATTTGATGATTTTAATTGACCTACGAGAACATGTGACAGGCTGTGAATTACTATACAATCTTTCTGGCATTTATAAGAAATCCTACGAATTGATTCGTCAGATTGACGATAATTAATCATAATTTTAGAATGAATTATTGCAATAGCGTATTGAGGGTTAAGGGCATAAAACGGTTTTGAGGAATTTGTAAAGTCATCTGCGAAGGAGACAAGACGAATTGATTGGTTCTATTTTAACTAGATCTTTCTAGAATATTCTGGAACATTTAAAAAACTGTTTTGAGGAAGGGAGTTTAAAAATCGCTGCACACAGCTAGCTCTTTTGGTTAACGTGAGTCCTGAGGACATAGTTCATTATTCTGCCAATAGATGTTTTTTATTTTGTTGAGGATAGTTGAACCTACAATGTCAAACAACACGATTTTTTAAAATTACTTCTGTTGACAACTTTTCATGTGATTCTCAGTTTCTGAGGACAGACAAACTAGACAACTTTAGTATCTGAAATATTTCCTAATGACTTGAACTTGCAAAGCATACACAAAAATTGTCAACAGACCGTACCCGCGCCGGACGCGCCAGGAAAAACCAGTTACTAATTATTTTAGTATAATCTTTCCTACCCTTTTTATACATTATGTTTCAACTGTTTTGCCAGCTATCACTGTCCAATAATTAAATCTTTAGTGCTCTCTTTAATTTCTTAGATAAACGACGTACAATTATCTTACCATCAGAAAACGTAATTCAACTGGATGTGACACGATTTTAGTGGTTCTTTATTTTTCTACTTAAGCCTTATTCCAAGGCTACATACCATCTAAAACTCAAGAAATATCCGGAACGCACGCCGCGAGATTAAAGTTTCCGTTTGTGAAATGCGTTCAGAGGAGAGTTCGTGACGCAATTGATATGCGTAGTGTACTCCGTCGGCATAAGATTTAAATAATAAACGAAGCGAGGGAGCTGTGCTGGGTTCGGCGGAGGAGGAGCTCTGGCGAACGAGCGGGTAGGATTTTGTGGTGGGGCAGTTGGGGGAGGGGGCGGTGGAGGTGAGGGAGCTGCCAGGCGACTGAGGCGCTCTTTCACTGTGGTCGACGCCCTGCCGACGCAGGCGCTGGCGTTCGCGCCGGGCGGAATGTAAATACAGGCGTCACGCACGGCTTCGCTTTCCCCCTTCCTACCCGCCAACACCACTAGCACCACCATCACCACCATCTCTTTCCTCTACCTTTCCACAACCTTCGGGATATATTGTCTGCTTAGTGTACTCTCAAATTCAGCTGTGATAAAAATGTCTTTATAATCGATCGGCTTACGTGGCTCAGGGCATCAATTCATGTCACTACATTGCCTCTGATCGGGAGGTCCTAGGGTTCGAGTGTTGACGGTAGCAGGATTTCCGACATTAGCTACTCAGCTAGGTCGAATTCAGCGGACTGGAGAATTTTTGCTGCTCCGATCGCTAGTTTTCCGTGGTTTCTCCGATCGTATAAGGGCAGAGCAGTACCCTAATAAACGGACTACAGAACGCGCGCGAGCATTCCTTCCTCTTCCTTGTCCTATCCTCACCCCTTACCTACACACATGTATACTTACATGCACTACACTCCCACACATGTCGGATCACCAGTTGTGAGCTTAGAGCTGGTCCCGGCTGGGGCGGTGCCCCGCTAGTGGGAAATAACTGGTTGGGAAAACCCCGCAAACCACTGTGTAGGTCGGTGCTTGATATCACCATTTGATGGAGAAGATCACCTCCCGCGATAAAAGCATGTACTACACGTATGGAATTAAGAACCTTAGTCGTTTTCGTGCCCGGAAACCAATCAATCAATCAACCAATTCGCAAACTCACTTCACTTACCACGTCCTCTTCGTGCGAGAAGAAGCACACTCCTACCTATTATCCACTTCCCCCTTCACAAGTTTTTACATTTGTTTTCTCACTTGCATCTCTCTTGTTTCTTCTTACTCGTTCATTCTTGTTCTGTGTTTGTACTATTCTTTTTTATTCAAAAACCGTCGTTAAAAAAGAAACAAGTGAGAAACTGCAGGAAGGAATTATTTTTAATACTTAGAATCAGGTTAAATTCACTAAATAGTTTTAAAACTGTCTCGTCTTCTACCAAATGTTATATACTGAAGTTGGTGACTGTATTACAAGATCATATCTAGTGCCTCAAAATGACTTACACTCCTTAGGGGTCTCAAAATTACTTACTAGGGTGTCAACTAATATTAATAATAATAATAATGATATGAATATTATATATATATATATATATATATATATATATATATATATTCTCTGCCTAGAGCACTTTGAAATTCAACTGAATGAAGAGGGTATCCAGAAGATGGTCTTTATCCAGGAACCTTTATAATAGTTATACTTATTATTATTAGTCCACAAGACCTGCGAATCCACCTCACCCCGATAAGTAATTTCTCTCAGTAAAGTAATATTTTTCTGTAAGTAAGCCAGAAGGCACTTTACCCCTTTGCAACCATTTCTCCTATTACCAGGAATGACGTCTGTATTTCCTAGATCTCGTTGTCCTAGATCTCATCTCTGATTCGTAGGTCACGCGCACACGAATCTGCGTCCAGTGCATTTTATCATGCGAGGTCGCCACTGCATTTCAGGGGTTGGGAGACGCACTTTAGTTTCTAGGACGAACGGAGAAATTACATTAAGTTCTGTAGACATGTTATTCGAAAAACATTTCCTTAAAATAAAATTCACATAAATTAAGAAAAAATATAAATTATGTTTTAACATGCGAAATAATTAAAGTATGGAAATGTATACACCGACTGGCGTAGATAAGGCATCTTAAAAATGTGGCATTTTGTTTCTTATGCTACGAAAAATGTATGAGGCAAACAAAGTCCATAACAGACGTAACGCTGCAATTCACGTTATATTCTTACATAACAGAAATAGTGGATTTTAACTCATTAAAACCTGGTTTTCGGGCCCCAAGATACTTCCAAATCACGTTTCTTATACCGTAATTTATGCAATGAGATATTTTTGAACTTTCTATCATATTTTTGGAGGTTGTTTTTCAGGTTTTCTGTACTTCGTTTCACGGATGGTCAGAAATGTTCAGAATCTTGAAATGAGTGTGCAGTTAAATCGACTATTTTATATAAATTAGAAATTAGAAAACAAATTAGTATAGAAAAGTCTGCGCAATTCTGTAGCATTACTAGTTGCAGTTGTGGTGAAGCATAGTGTGCACTCCCAGAAAACTTTATAACGTCTCTAAACACGCATCATTTCTCAGAATTTCTATCCCTATCTAGATAGCAAGTGTGAGGGTAAGTTTCGTTTTCGGTGCGCAATCGACCTAAGGTGCAAACTTTAGAAAACTGGAGATATGTGTAAATGATCGCAGAAATAGGAAATGATTGCTAATGAGGTAAAAAAAATAGAATTGAATTATGCTGACTTGTTTACTACTTTCTCGCCCTAGATAATTTCATAGGTTACTGTATAATTTGTTAGCTAATATTTATTACAACTATTTCATTATTGCATTTTGTAATAGACATTAAAATGATGTAGATATATGAAAAGAAATACTTTTCATGTAATCATACTTAAGTAGGAATATCAATCACAAAGCAAATACTCTAATAGCGTGTGAACTGTGGGCTAGTTGCATACACTTTCAAATCTATAGTTAAAATCAACTAGGCTAGTTCATTTTACACCCCTGGTTTGGGCGACGCGGCGTCCTGAATAAATGTTCTGTGCTGGCGCCATTTGCATCGCAATGAGTGCGTTCTCGATTTTTGAAACGATTGTTTTAATCTAGATTTTGTTGAGGATGCAAATGAAGTCGTTATCATGCACGCATCGAACGTCACTGTAAGTAATATGTATCGATGGAACTTTCATGGCTATATTTTTCAAGACTCATTTCTGCTGCGCAAATGTTTTTATTTGTATTAAATGGCAATATGTTTTCTAGGTATTACGTTATTTACAAATGCACATATAGAATGAATTACGGGTAAGAGATTGCGGCAAATATCTTGCAATATGCGTTTGTAACACGTTTCTTTTACAGTGGTTTGTCAGTGTTTACTTTTATAACGACGAAGCACAGCTGGTTGCATGAAGTTAAAAACATATTTGCATTTATTTGTATAGATATGTTACATCACTGTTTTCAAATGGAGAAACAATAATTTAATCCCCTCTCTCCTCTCCCTCTCCATCCCTTCCCTCCCTGTCTCTTCCTCTCCCCCTCTCTCTCCCCTCTCTCTCTCTCTTCCCCTCTCTCTTCCCATCTCTCTAACCCTCTCTACCCCCTCTCTCTTCATTTCCCTCTCTCTTACCTATCACTCACACTCTCATACTCATTCTTCCTCTAGTAACTCTCGTACTCGTTCACACGTAGTAAAAACATGAATACCCACGTGCACACACAACCAATCACATCATTGACGTCTTGCTGGGTGACACTTGCAGCGTCTTTTACCAAAGAACTCTGCTATCATTCTCATATTATTCCTAATAATTTTTAAGGAGTTCATATGGTCTTGTTGTACTGCTTTGTATTTTTAGTCCATTTTCTCCCATCTTTTTCTTTATCATTCAATATCTTAATACAGAATTAATGTTTCCCAAATTAATAGCTGTGACCTGAAGTGAATTACTCTTCGTTTATCGACGCG
Source organism: Teleogryllus occipitalis (assembly GCA_011170035.1). Taxonomy (NCBI): domain Eukaryota; kingdom Metazoa; phylum Arthropoda; class Insecta; order Orthoptera; family Gryllidae; genus Teleogryllus; species Teleogryllus occipitalis. The sequence goes on along the minus strand of BLKR01000641.1, from coordinate 225,148 downwards.
ACAAATTGCCAACGCAATAAATTCCCCCTGAGACTGACAAAGGTCCAAACAAATGAAATGGGAGGTTTCATGTTAAGGAAATTCAGTGCATTTTTGGACATACATTGTTGCGTTAGTAGCTACTTTTCTGTCTGGGAGACGCCACTTCCTAGCCCTTCAGCGTGGTATGCCGTCTACAGACGGCAATTTTCTTTCTCTTCTAAACGCGGTATGCCATTCCTGGACGGCATGGATTTTCCTTTATTATTATTATTATTATTATTATTATTATTATTATTATTATTATTATTATTATTATTATTGGTGTGAAGTGATGCATTCTCAGGGTAGAGCACTCAGAAACGCAACGCCGCCTGAGCTGAGATGCTCCCGCAGCAGGCCTCGCCGGATGCGCTCAGCTGGCTACCTGCTCCCGCGGTGCCGCTGACTTTTACTTACCGCACCTTTCACTTAAAGCCGCCTTCAAATGCTACCGCGCACGCCCTCGCCACCGCGTTGAAGGGCTAGTAACAAGTGCCAACGTTTTGCCCGCCATTATGCGACCCTCCTCAGGGCGAAATATCATGCATACATGTCGCAGAATGTCGGCCGAAACGTTGTCATCTGTGCCGAAGTTGTGGCGTCTCCCAAACAGCCAAGTAGTTACTGACTCCGGACGCAGAAGTCTACACTCTCATATATTATTGCGCATTTTCGTGATCATAACTACCCTTGAAGTCCTTCTTTGTTTCATTAAGTTATGGATTTTAAATTTTTCGACTTTTACCCGACTACCTACTTTAGAGCTATCTATGCGACTTACCGGAGCACTGCGGCTAATATCAATCGTCAGGATTGCCCCACAACATCCACTGGCCTTTAATACCCCCCTTCGAGCCTCGTGTTCAGGAGCCCGTGTCAGTATTTCTACTTAATTATAATGCTTATGGTAACTTATGCGTACATAAGTGCTTCTATATATTTATGGAATAAGGAAGACCGTTCTCTTCAACGTCCGCACCAACTCACAGTGGCCCCTTAGATCCACTCAGACGCTACCGAGTGAGTCTAGGAATTGGGGTTTAGAGGTGATGTAGTGAATTGGGAATACCCCAATGCCGCAATTGATGTCACTGCTTGCATGTGACCGGAACACCGGACACACGCACATACGTGCACTACCCTATCGCATATATCGAGAGGCAAGTCAAAAGTTAAGAGATTGTCCCGGTTGGGGAGGTGACTCGCTAGTGGGAGATACCCGGTTGGGGAAACCCCGCAAGTCGACAGTAGGTTGGCGCCCGATCTTGTCATCCGGCGGGGTGAAATCACCGCCACCGCCCGCGATAAAAAAAACATACACTAAATTTGCGAAAATAATGTCCTTAGCAGTTAACGCGCTCGGAAACGCTAATCAATCAATTATTACATGGTGAAAACTCATCTGAAACGTCCATGACCTGAACGTGATTCGCATAGTGAGAGTGTCGTTACAAGATGTAGGTACTGCCAAACACTATGTACTTGGCAGCTTTGAGACACTGCGCTACCGGGCCGACATATCCTTATTTCGAACTCATCTTGAACATTTGGTAGTAGTACATTTTTTCAAACTACTCAAACATTATAAACAAGATTTTGGTGTTGCTATTAAACCAGAATATTTCTTATATCACAAGTTGTCAACTTATCAATTACTTTGTTTTCAAGGAATTAAAAGGGATATTCGTATGAAAATTTGAGTTTCCAGTAAATAAAGTTCTGTGTAATCTGTGATATATTTTTCTCGCGCTCTTTTTCATGAAAGTTTTTCACTTGGGATTTTAATGTTAAAAAATAAAATAAGGCAGATGACAGTTGTTGGGCGATAGTGACTCTATTTGAAACTTCCTGGATATCTGGATGATACAAGAAATTAGCTAAGGAAGAAATGGAAAATTAAAAATTGCATTTTAATATATTAAACGATTCGTTGAAAAAAATAAGGTATTTTTCTTATACAGATAAAAAGGAATATTACATATCTATTTCGCAAGAAATTGTATACCAGAATATAATTTTGAACATCAAGTGTAAAATACGACAGTGACGATGTCACTACATCATTTGCGGTACGCTAACGACAGTGACTATGCAATTGGTTGAAAATTGAGAAGAAACTTGTGAGTACTCTTCATTCTGTTAAATGTAAAATTATTTTTCAAACATTTGATTACTCTGTCTTCCAGGCTAGGGAACGTTCAGTATTTGTTAGTTCTGTATAGTTGTTGTGCTACACCAACACGTAAGATATTTTGGTAACTATCCTTCTTCTTTAAGGGAAAATCATTCTGAAAAAATGAATATGTTGACTATTAAAATAAGGATATAATTTCATGGGTTTCCCCTTCCCGTGGATCGGTGGTAGGTTCTCTCTTCTTTCTGTGACGCCAATACCAATGGCCTCTGAGTGCGCGAAAATTTTGCCACCACCATACGCCTCATTTTTCATTGCTAGTTGGAATACGCTGATAAAGTTGTAAGAACTGAATATCACACATGACATGCTATCGTAACTCAGCTGAATTCCAGAGGCCCAAAGACCATTTTGAATCACCCTTGATATCTGAACACAGAGAAATTTCTATTGCGGTCACCCTGTCAATGAGAACTTCTCTCTCACTTCGGAACTGGACGGGTATCGCGAAATCAGGGTTGAATGAAGATTGCGTAGACACTTCATTACTGCTCATATTGTCAGCTTTATAAGCACCCACGTGATTCATCGATAAAGTTGACACTTAGCCGACAGTCGATACGTGATACTAATTGGTGTTGGTACCATAAGAGTATGTTTTCACTGTCGGAACCGATGGTAAATCTTCACTTGAACCATTAATCACTAGATGAATCAACCATTGAAATTGTCATCCCATATTATGCTGCAATTGCAACATGACGTAAGCTAATTAGGAACTAATTGTAGCAATAAACTGTGGTAGAACTCAGCGAATAAAGGATGTTTATCTGTAGTTTCAGAGAAGAAACGTTCTGTAATACGCGAATATTCCTGTCTTTATCATCGGATATATGACGAACGATTTTCAACTTATTCGGAAGCTTCGTGATAGTTGAACTATGTCATAACTCTCTCTTCTCCACCATATTGCTTTGTGTTGTAGACCCACGAGACACAGACACCTGGTCAAAGAAAGGGCTGCAGAATGCAAATCCAAATAATAACCGAGTCTTTTCAATTCTAAACCACGAAATATATAGGCACTCCGACAATTATATCATATTATTATCAAAATATTCATTTACTCATTAATTTATCAATTCATTCATTTATCAGTCCACTAATTCACGCATTGATTTACCCAATCGTCAATTCATTCATTCATGTGTCCATCCATTAATTCTTTCATTTATTTGTAATATCCCAAAATAATCTAAAGACCCGCTCTCTTTCATAGTCCACTTCTTACAGGGAATCTGCTCAAGTAGCTCAGAGCATCAGTTGATGTCACTGCAGTGACTCTGACGGGAGACACTAGGGACCGAGTCCAGACGGTGACAGTATTTTCGACAGAAACTATATTACAAAAAGAATTCTAGCAGCAGGCTGCTCTGATCGGTAGTTTTCCGTAATTTCTTGCATCAACACCTGGCGCGTGGCAGAGCAGTACCCTAAAAAACGGCTCACTGACCGCGCGCGATCTTTCCTTGCCGTTCCTTGTCCTATTATAATCCCTTACTTTCTCACACCTTACATTACACTTACATTACACACACGTTACATTACCTTACATACCTATACTACCTATTACCACACATATGGGGAGTCCAGATGGAGCTTAGAATTTGTCCCGGCTGGGGCGGTGCTCTGTTAGAGGGAGATAATTGGATGGGGAACCCCCCCAGCAAGCAGACGTGTAAGTTAGCGCCGGATCTCACTACCCAGCTGGGAAGATTACCGCCATCCCTAGCTATCCAGGGGGGAAACGTGCACTACACATACGGGACTAATGACGATAGCAGTTGGTGCACCGGAAAACACGAAATAATCAATCCGTCAGGGTTGTCTGAATTCAATTCGCTTCAATCCGGCAGCACCCCGCCTTTCGCGCGCGCCCAGCGGGTTGCTGCGTGCGCGTCAGGCGCCAACGGCGGAGTGCGTTGCGAGCGCTCACGGGGCGACTTCCTCAATCGGACAGCGGGCGCCATTTGCAGGCCGCGCACGTCCGCGCAGCGCCGCCTGCCGATAGACAGCCTTCGATTGGCCGCGCCCGTGGCCCGGATCCCGCGGCCCCGCACCCTGCCGCCCCGTCCCTCCCTTCCTGTCCCGCCCCGCCCCGCTCAGGCCCGCCCCGTCCCGCCATGCCCCAACCGGCCGTAACCCGTCCCGTCTCTCCCCGTGTTGCCCATCTCGTCAATGCCCTGCCTCGCCCTGCCTCTCCCCGCCCCACCCTTCCCCTCCGCGCCCATCACCGCTTGGCCCGGCCCGGCCCTCCCCACGTTGCTCGTCTCCGGCCCGGCCCGCCCCTCCCCGTGTTGCCCGTCTCCGTCCATCCCGTACAACCGCACCCACTCTTCTCCACCCCACCCCGCCCCTTTCAACTCGCCTCCTCCCACCTCGCCCTCTCACCCTCCCCTGCCCATTTCGATACGTCTCGCCTCGATGTTTCTCTCTCTTCTTATTCCTTCCCTTTCGCTCTGTTGCCTCCCGTCCCGCGCCCTGCCGCACGCTTCTCTCCCATTCACACACGTTCCGGTCCCTCCCCCTACCCGCTCGCTCCGCGCTGTCCTTCAATGGGATCCCTGGCGGGCGGAATGGGCTGGTGCAGTGACAGCCGCTCTTTGGCTATTCTGTTTCGCCTGTAGTAAATCATGATAATATCTTCGCAGCAAGTGTTACAGTGATCATTCTACTACCACGAGAAACGCTCGCAATATAGAATCGATTCAAATGATTATTTCGCTTCCATTTATTGGTGTGCTTGTTTCATATTCCCTTACGTGTGTACTAGTATTCGATACAAGTATGTTTAATAGGCGCCTGCGGATCATGATATTTTCCAGAAGAGATAGAGATGGAATAATAGCTCCGTTCGCTAATGAGACATGCCATTTTCTACTCCCATTGTATAATTCTGTCATTTGATGGCCGCAACCAGTTGCATAATGATACTCATTACGGTACAGATTTCATTATGATACAGGTTCTTGACTAATCACAGAGAAGTTTACAAATCAAGTATTGAAAATTAATCATTGAATCGTTCTAGTAAATGTTTCGTTCGATTGTGTACATAAATGATGTGCATTTGATTGCATTTGATTGCATTCGTTCGATTGAATTTGATGTTATAATACACTTGTCAATTTTCATTTAGTTTACTAGTAGTATTTTTTTCGTGGAATATTGTTTAAATTAAATTGGATCGTAATTTCACTTTGATCCTATTTGACTAGCGCAGAACTCCCTCGCAGGTGATTTCGTCATCACAGTCACCTGCGGCATGCGAGGGTAGGTTTTGGGAGCTGCCCTTAAGGTGTCCTTAGCTGAATCCTGCATGTCAACCGCCACCAAACGATTCAATGTAAAAGTGTAACCGATAAAAGTCGTAAAAAAAAGTGTTGTATGAAACTCGATGTAATGGATATTAATACACTTGTGTGAAGTTTACATACTCGCTCGTACCTCGCTCGTATATTAATACCTACCATTACGTCATCATTTCGCAATGTACTATTTTCCCTGTGTTAAGAGACTCATTTCAATGGAGGTCAAACAACGATAGACCCCGACGCCTTGTTTTCCCTCATAGTCTTCAGGCTTCTCCCCACCCCGCTAAGCTTCCTTCGTCCACGATTGCACTTTGGTACTCTCGCGGGCAGACGCCTGGCTCTTAAGTGCAGAATGCATACGGAAGCAGGCCTGGTGTAGTATCTCAAACTGTTATCTATTTACTTTTGATGTAGTTTACGAAGTAACAGTTCAAAACATTTAATTTTCACTTTATATCCTGTACCCAAAGCAACTAAAGTTCTATGAAATATCATATGTTCATTAAGATTTAAATGTAACATCCAAAGGTTTGTGTGGGCATTATTTATCCATACGTTTTAAATATATTTTACAGATATTTTTAAATATATTTTACAAATATTTGGATAATACATCAGCGTCGTTATTTGAGTGAGGAAATTAAATTATATGTTCAAAAGTCTTTGAAGAGCAGACACATTTATTTTTATAGGTAGAGAGTTTTAGGTTTGGAGGTCACAACCTAATTTGTCCGTGTCATTCTGGCCGAGAATACAAGTACTCGTACCTCTAGTTTTACTTTAAAACTATGTTACAAAGAAAACTCTCCGATTGATTATTGATAAAATAGAATATTAATAAGACCATATTAATTTATACTATGTGGAAACTAAATACCTTAATTAAAACCAACCTGTATATTTTAAGGGTTTTGTAAAACGATTAAAATATCTTAATTCGACCACCCGAGTGAAAATTTGATAGAACCGAAGTATCTTAACTTGAAAGAAAAAATTGAGTATTTTTATCAGTCACTCAAAAAGAAAGATGCGAAGTTGATAATTTTTCAATTTCTGAAATAATTTGTGGCGAAGATAATAGACGAATCGGAAATGACAGGGAATCCAGTGCTTATTCTGCTGCTCGGATCCATCACAGGATGTGAATGCGAAGCTTCGTAATGCGTTGGGGAACACAGTTGATGAATACAGTAAAATCTGTCTAAACCGGAATCTGTATAAGCTAGGAACCTGCTTTTACCGGAAAATTTCTCAGGCCTGTGAAGTTAAATGACATTTTACACAGCATAAAAAAGAACCTCTCCAAAGCGGAAACGGAACGGTTTTTCATGTCCTGCAGAGAAAATAATCTTTATAAAACGGAATTCCTGTGAATTCAACGCAATTGGCAGAAAGACACGAGATTCTTGTAATGAAATTAATACATCTGCAAGCTTGTTTTACATTCTCTATCCCTATATTTATTCGTGGCAGCCGAACATTGAAGGAGAGAGGCTTTAGCTGTCAGCGTAGAATTCGACCTTGGGGTCACTTGTCTCCCAAGGCGCAGACCGTAGGGGAATTCCCTCCCTCCCATCTCTTTGAGCGTGGGAAGGTGTACGAGCATAGCTTCTGTATATTTTTAATGAATTGTCATAATTTGATGTACAACCAGTACACATAATCTACGTTCCATTTGAAACTAATTTATTAGAATATGTAAAATAAAAAATATATAAATGTGGGATGTGTTAACTAATGGAGCAATTAAAATTTTAAAAAATTAATTAAATACATGTGAGGGACAAGTGAATATCTCATATAAATAATCATAAAAATATGATTATGATTTATTATTATTATTATTATTATTATTATTATTATTATTATTATTTACAGTTTCCTGATATTGTACAATCATACAGATTAAAATCAAAGCATAATTACATTTTTTAGTTTGATAACACTTATAAAATATAAAATGAAACTATAACATATAAATACAAAATGGTTTAACAATTATTACATTACATATTCTTTATGAAAATTATTACACAATTGTATTTCTCCATATTAAACTTCAACATAATTTTTAGATGTTTCCACCCATGAATTTTCTGACCATGGAGCACATATTAATGATTACAGTTTTCTGGGTGTTGTTCATTTTATTTTTATTGATATTCAGATCCTCCAATCCCTTAAGGATGAGTCCAGTGGCTGACAATACTATAGTTATCTCGGCAGGTGTCAGAGCCAATTCTTCCCTCACAATGTGTACCAGTTTTCTATATTTTTCCAACTTTGTCTGGTAGGCTGTCGCCATTTATTACTGTTTATTATTATTATTATTATTATTATTATTATTATTATTATTATTATTATTATTATTATTATTATTATTATTATTTGCGTATGACCATTTCTACCACGCTACACGTTACCTTTCGAGGTCCAGTCATATTCTATTCTAGAGAGAGATTAACGTGAGTCATTATGCGGATCAGCGTTTCCGCTTCATCCCTCAGTATGACAAGGTCGTTAAGCCTTAAACTATGAATTATGAGGTGATAGGATGATGATGATGATGATGATGATGATGATGATGAGAGATGGTCGTGACCTTTTTTAACCATACCAACACCGAGGTAAACCGAGGTATGACCGAAGGAAACCAAGAAAATCCCGTTCAGGATTGCTGGCCCGGGGATCGAAACTCGGGCCTAGCGATTGCGAAGACAACGCGCTACGCAATGAGTCACTTCCCTTGGTTTACAATATTATTATTATCATTATTATTATTATTATTATTATTATTATTATTATTATTGTTGTTGTTGTTGTTGTTGTTATTTCTGAAGGGAGTGGAAGAGAAACAGGGACAGGGCGAGCCGGAGCGGAGGAAAGCAATCTCGACAGGACAGAGGGCGTAGGGAGGGCGTTACGAAAGAGTGGAAATATAAAGTTACTTCCACAGACAAATTCATTCCTAACAGAAAATTGTGACAAATAAATGCTGAAGCAACCCCGAAAAGCCAGTAAAGAAATATTGGCATATCATTTAGTGGCCGTCGTTGCATGCCTGTTGCAAAAGTGGCCGTAACGTTGCGAAAATAGGCCTGAGCTGGCGATGCGCGTGAAGAGGTTCGTTGACACGGAGAGCTGCAACTCGACGGACCACCGCCGCCGCCGCCGCCGCTCCACCGCCGCCGCCGCCGCCGCTGCCACCACCGCCGCCACCGCCGCCGCCGCCGCCGTCTCCGCCGCCGCCGCCGCCGCCGCCGTCGCCGCCGCTCCGCCGCCGCCGTCGCTCCGCCGCCGCCGCCACCACCGCCGCCGCCGCCGTCGCCGCCGCCGCCGCTGCCTCGTCGAGAGCGAGCACTCTCGCCCGCGACCTGACAGAATCTCCAGCGGTTGAGCGCGTCAGGCAACGCAGCGAGTGCAAGCCGGGGGGGGGGGGAGGGAAGGGGGGAGGGAGAGAGCGCCATCGAGCGAGGGCGTCAGCTGCGCAGCGGCCGCGAGAGCGCCGCCCTGGGAGCAGACGAGGGCGGGGGCGGGGGCGGTGTCGACACAGTGGCATCTAGAGGAGCTGCGGCTGCCTGTTGGCTAAGGATGGAAGTGGTGGGCGATGGCATCGGTTGTTTTAGTATGCACTTATTTACTTCAATTAATTTAAGTGCATTTTCGTGTGTTTTCTGTTATCTAAACCACATTCTATTCCCTAGAGAGTTAATATTACACATCTTCTGAAGTTAAATTGTAACTTAGTGAAAATTAAATTCATGATACGGTCGTTTTAAGTTTTTGAGGCAGGCACACATTACTCAGGACTATAAACATAATTGAAACAAAATATGAATAGGTGTGTGATATAGATAGATGTGTATAATAAGGGGTGAAACATTTCTGATCACTCTGAGATATTTTCTCAAACTGTCGGTCTTAAGAATTATTTATTCATTTTTAGATAAGTACGTTTAGAAAACAGTCTGTTTAAGTAACTGAGTGAGTGTCCTTACCACATCATGATGATACATAAAGAAAGTGTAGGCTTTCGCGACCAAAGTAAGAATCTATTTGGTCCGCGAAAGGTCGCATTTCGCCCTGAAGAAGGTCACCATATGACGGAGAAAACGTTGGGCGCTGTGCATAGAATGTGACATGACCGCCAAGAAGATGAAGATAATACGTTTACAACACAATATACTCACATGTATGAAATACCTCGAACCCCAATCAGTCTAAGCTGATGTTATAGTAGACAACAATACGTTTGTGGAATCCATATCTCTGAGTCCGTCATTACTTTATCACCACTATCTTTATCGCGATACCTTTCTTCCCCGTTGTACTACCTTGTTCCATTTCAATAATATTCTTCATGACTACCCCTGAGTAGCACGAAAGCAGAACCTGACGTAAAGATTGTCATGACTATTTAAAAAGTTCGGATAGAATACTATAGATTAGATAGATTATACTCGATACAGTTCTACGTCTGCAGCTGACAAAATGATTGATTAATTGATTGATTGTTAGTGATTCCGGGCGCGTCAACTACTTTGGTCATTAGTCCCGTAAGTGTAGGGCTGTTTTTTTCACCGGGAGGTGACGGTGATCTTCTCCCAGTGGATGGCGAGATCCGGCGCTGACCTACCGTCGACGGGTTTTTTCCCAACCAGATATCTCCCACCAGCGGGGCATCGCAACAGCCGGGACAAGTTCTAAGTCCCCGACCGGTCTCCCGGCATCTGTGGTAATGTAGTGTATGTTAGTGTAAATGTGTGTGTAAGGGGTGAGGATAGGAGGAAGAGGAGGAGGAGGAAGGAAAAATCGCGCGCGGTCCATGATCCCTTTATGAGGGTACAGCTCCGGCAGTCGCGTGGTGTTGATCGGAGAAACCACGGAAAACTATCGATCAGAGCAGCCAGCCGCTAGAATTCTCCTCCAGACAGCGACAGAATTCGACCTAGATACAACTGAAAAAATATTGAGTGTTTGTAGAATTATTTAAATCATCGGAGAGTGCGTAAAGATGATAAAATCAAATGGACAGTGTATCTGAGACGAATTCATATACTACGATCAGAGTAAAATTGAAAGTGATGAATTCAATTTTCAACCGTCAGAATGCGATGAGTTTGTCGACTGGCCAAGACGTGTGTCGGAGTGCACGAAGCGTTGTGGGACAATGGTGAAACTCCGTGAAAGGCGAGGCTTGGCAGGAGTGGCGAGGCGTTTGGTGGGTGACGGAGGCATCTGGGTCGGCGGGGCGGCCAAGTCGATTAGGGCGGACGAGGCGGGACGCCCAACTCTCCCGAACAGGTGCGGCGGACGGCGGCAGAGGCGGCGGCGGCGGCGGTGGCTGACGCAGCGCGTCGCCATGGCAACCGCCGCCCGCCACGGAGGCTGCGCGTGTGCACGTGCTCGGTGCTCACGTGCCGCTCGATACGCCGCCTCCCCTTCCTGCCCCGCCCCCCGCTCCCTTCCCCCCTTTACTGCCGTTGCTGTCGCTGTCGCTGTGCTTGCCGCTCGGCGTCCCCGCGCTACCACTGTGTCGCTCTGGCGAATTACCTCGCTGTCTGGCGAGCCTCGCTCCGCCTCCGCCCAATCCATTACACATCGCCTTGTCCGTGTTGATTCTCTCTGAGTGGCTTGTTTCTAGAGAATTCACGCTGTTTGGAGGAGAATTCTATCGGTCGGCTGCTCTGGTCGGTGGTTTTCTGTGGCTTCTCCGATCAACACCAAGCGAATGCCGGAACAGAGTGCTAAATAATGACCCACGACCGCACGAGATCTTTCCTTCCTCTATCGTGTCCTCTACTTACCTCTTACGTACACACACGTACATACACTACACAATCATGTATGTCGGGAGAGCCTGCTGGAGTTTAGAGCACGTCCCCTCTGGGTCGGTGCTCCGATAGCCGACGGGTGCAGGTCGGCGCAGAATCTCATCATTAAGCTGGGGAAAAACTCTGCCACCTCCCGAGGAAGAAACATGACACTTACGGTACAAATAACCAAGGCACTTGACGCGCCCGGAAACTGGAAAAAATCAATCTTGTTTCTGGGTAAAAAATACCCAATGACATTGCGGTGTTATTTCGTCGTTTCCTCTATTTAATAAATGCACTGTAATTAATGTCCACATTCTAATTTATTAAAAGGTATATTTTCCCTTTCTCAAAAGAATTTCGTTATTTCTCCTTATGTAGCATCATCTATTATTTTTGATGCAACAATTCAGGTTTTTTCTAATTAATTTGGGTTTACATTCAAATAATTCTTTGCTTACAAAATATGTTATAATGATATTAACTGAACACGCTAATCATAAAATATCTCCAATATTTTAATGCCATTTTAATATGTTATATTGGTTGGTCTTCTTCCTTAAAATATAAAAAGTGGTAAAAACAACTTAATTGCAAACTGTAAACGTAGTATAAAAATGGTATGTGTATCTCAGTGTCCGTAAGTAGGATTTAAACTAGAATTGAGCTCTCCCGATCTATCTTCACTGATCGCAAGGTCTCTTTCATTTGAAAAGGACATTTTAACAATTTAACTATTAATTAACAATTAACACATTTTTTATAAAACCTCAAGGATTTTTTTAATGTCTTCAAATTTTCGAATAAAAAATTTTATCAGATAGAGCGCACGAAGTACGCTGATAAAAATATTTTTATGAGTTCTCAAAATTTTCTAAAATTGCACAAGTTTAATTTTTTCGGCGACTTTCTACTACTACAAGCTTGTAGGTAAAGATTTTGTTCCAAATGAAATCTGCTCGTTAAAATACGATCTTTAATGGAGGTGAGGTATAATTGTTTTCCAAAGTATCTGAACGTTTCGCACAGTTTTGTGTGAAATAGATGCAATTTTAAAACCATATTTTCTAAAAAATAGCTCTAGTTCTTTCTTTGACCTTATTGAACGGATAGTGCTAAATTACGGAAATACAGTATTACTACATTATTTGAAATACATTGACGTGCTAAAATAACGAACATTACTGAATTTAAACTCCATTTACTTCAACAAATAATAAAATATTGAATATTTAAATCTGCATCATTCTTTAGCGCCAATATTTTCAAAAAGAATCACATGAATGCAAGTTAATGTTTATCGTTCAAAATCGTAATTTTTCAATGCAGCTCAGTGTTGTCACTTTAGTGGGTTTTATTTCGTTCGAGAAGGTTATACTTTTCTGATCTAATAGTTTGAAGTACGAAGAGTGGTAGTAGTGCTAGTATTGGTAGTACACAAATTTCTCGGACAACCCAATAGCTACGTTTTGTATATTCCCTTTAATTACTGGTAAATTCTAAACATTTATTTTCTCGACGCTTTTTATTACATTGCCTTTCCCCTGTCAATTTAGATCAATTAATATTAAAAGCAATAGTATTTATCACTATTGAATACCACAGAACATCCACCAACTGCGTTCACATCCATCAACAAAAATAAATTCACAAGACCGGCTCTAAAATAAAATTATAGGAGAGGTTCATAAAGACATTTTAGTATTCTTTTAAATGTTTCTTTTCTTCGAAACATTTAATTAACAAACATTTCCTCTTACCTACCCAAGTCAATTCATACTTCGACTCTCGTCACATAATTGATTACCTGTCGCGTACCTATCATCATCACTATTCGTACAGAGAAGATGCAGACAGAGACTTGGGAATGTTGTTTAAAAATAAATTCATTCCAAACCTTTTACCCTGGAAGATTTTGTTGGAGTTCTAGGGCGACTATTTCACTCATGCAATTTTGCAAAATCTGCGAGGGGGCTCCATATTTCGTCTCATAAAGGCCCAATTTACACGAGTTTCATTTACCGCTGGAGAGTGTGAATTGAAGGACCTAGAGTTCGAGTCCTAAACGCGGTATATTCTCGACACAAGCTAAATGGTAATGTTAAATCCAGTCCTTATCTGAGAACTGTAGAAGCCGTTTGCTCTGACCGCTGATTTCTCCGATCAATAACCGACAAATGCTGGAGCAGTACATTAACAAACGGGACACGAAACACGCGATTTTTCCTTTCTCATCCGTGTTCCCTCCTCTCCCTTACACACACACACTTCCATTTGTATGTAACACACGTAACGAAAACCAGCTGAGATTTAGGTGGCTAAGGGCATCATTTGACGTCACTGCGGTGCCTCTGACCGGAAAGCCCTGGAATCCAACGGGTGCAGGATTTCCGACATTAGATAGCTACATGGAGGAGAACTCTAGAGACTGGCGGATCTGTTCAGTAGTTGCCCGTAGTTTTTCCGATCAGCACCAAGTAAATGCCGGAGTAGTACCCTAACAAACCGCCCGTAGACCGCGCGCGATCTTTCCTTCCTGTTTTTGCTTGGATACTGATGCCAAGATAATTAATATTTGTTCTAATAACACTTTTTTGTGTTTGTGGTAGTTCCTAAACATATGAAAAGAAACCTCCCCCTCAAAAACTAATTTCCATATAATGATTTTGGAAAGGAAGGGTAAACGAGTGGTTATGATTGAAAAATTAGGCACATTGAATACATTTTACTTGACGAAAATTACAAAATGAATAGCTTCAAGCTTATAGCACGTGCTTTTAGATCCTAGCTTATAATTAATACTATAGGTTATGAACTTAATAAGTAACATTTATTTTGAATTATCTTGAATTAATAGAAGATTCGTGCCACTATAAATGATTTTTCACTACTGATTACCATTACTTGCTTTGTGATTGAAAATGTTTTATGAATAACGTACAGTACCTTTTATCTCCCGATGTCTACTCCAATTTAGCACAATATCTTCCTTGCTTTATGTGAGGACAATGGCGACGATATTTGTAGAGACATGTGTCAACGTGTTTCTTGCACAGAATGCTCACACACACAGAATACGTTTGCAAAATATGAAAAACTTGCATTGCATTATTAGCAAAATTGTTTTGATGAGCCACGCGAGTCCGTGTGACGCATGACGCTGCCCGGAGCGCACCAACTAAACAAGTATACAGCAGTGTTACACAAGAATCATTGTGGCACGGCTTCCAAAACGACCAGCCATGACTGAGCGAGAGAGTGTCTGTTAGAAGAGCCGTTGCCGACGCCGTCGCTGCCACATGCGGTTGTGGCCTCATTTACGTAGGACTGATCGCTAGATGCAGCGTTGCTTATTTTTACGTTTTGTAACACTTCGTCCTCCTTTTCTTAACCTCATTTGTAACTTACACACATACACATACTTGCATGCACTACACGACCACTTACTTGGGGAGACCATTCGGGAGCTTAGAGCTTATACCTGGATGGGGAAATCCTCACGACCGGAAATCCAGCCAACGTGTAGGTTAGACCAGGGGCTCGCCATCCAACGGAGGGGAGGGACACCGCCACCTTCTGTGATAAATAATGTACTATACGAAACTAATAACCATAGCTGTTGACGTCCCCGGAAACTCAAAACAAATAGTTAATTAATGGAGAACCAATTGGGAGCTTTGAGTTTATTCTAGCTGCGGTGGTGCCCCGCTGAAATATCTCGACTGGGGAGACCCTACATTCCGAGTGTAGTAGGGCACCTTATCTAGCGTTTCAACGGGGAGGAACCACACCACCTTTCGCCTACAAAATGCACTACAAATAAGAGACTAATGTCTAAAGGAGTTGACGTTCCCAGAAACTAAATTCTTACTCGTGAACGTTCTTTTCAGCGCAAAGAACCGGGCCTAACAAAGAGACAATCACTCCAGTAGTCCTTGATGAAAATTATAGCCTTCATCTTATCTTAGCACATCTCCGTTTCTGAAAAAAGTTTCATCATACTTGGTGGCTACGACGTCAGATGTTTCAACGTTTAATATTTGACGTGTTTTGTTTCTTTACAAATTTCCAATAATCGTAGAGTAGGTTTACGGAAAAAATCATTTCTAGCTCGTTTCTTTTCAATATATCGTTCTTTCTTCACTTAGTGAGAATTCCGACCTGTTGATTTTGTAATTACTGAGCGTCTTGTACTATTTAACACTTTCTGCATTAATGTTAGATAAAAGAACTTACACTTACATTGCTGAAACTAACAGTTGATTTGTTTATACTATTTTTTATAATGTATGATTTCTCTGATAATATAAGTCTATATATTGAAGTATTTAACCCTTTAATATTGCTTACATGTGTGTCCGTTATCACAGTTAATAAAAGTGATATTGCAATACCTCACCACCTGCTTCGGATTTCCCTTATCAGAAGATACATGAGTAGATACGGTTCAACACTACTTCATATATGAATCTTCACCTTCTCCCCATAGCACGTCACACACAGTTTTCAACTGTTTTTGAAGTAAAATAAAAATGAAATCAAGTAAATCTGTTCCGCGGATTGTGAAACATTTGTTTCATCACCCTTGAAACGTTAAATATTTGTTACAAAACCTATAAAGTTAGATAAAAGAAGTAAGAGAAAAAAGTACTTTAATTTAGTTAGAATATTGCAAATAATATTTCTTTAAAGATATTATGTTAACAATATTTAAACAACATTCTAAACAATTTAACAATAATTTTATTACAAAAACTCAGTTGTAAATGTAGGGGATATCTTTTTCAAACACACTTTTAAGGCGTGAAGAGGTTTATAATTCTGTAATTTTCTATCAATGAGGTAAACAAAGAACCTAAAGTGGTCGCCAATGACCTAGCTGTTTATAAGTCGATCTTAAATAAATAATGTTTTAAAAAAAGAACCTAAATCTAACAAATTCACTCCTTCATAGTCCCTGACCCGTTTGTTAAGACAATGATCCTGCACTCACCTAGTATAAAAAGAGAAACTACAAAAACTACCGACCAGAGAGTAATCGGATTCTTGAATTCACCTACATACAGTGGCTGAAAGAGTCTTACTATATGGAATCAAAAATACTTATTTTAGCTGTTGATTGTAAAATTTATCAGGGAATTATGAATGGAAGTGATAGAGAAATATTGCAGACTTATTTAGATAAACTGGAGATATAAGATACCAGAAATGAAATGAAATGAAATTCCAATAAGTTGCAAGTTTATCAGCGTTTTTTTATAGACTGACATGAACTATTTGTTGGACAAAAGGATATTCGGCGGGAAAACTCGAAAAAGTGCAAAAATACACTACAAAATTTGTTTAGAGAAGACGCCTTAATTTATATCGTGAGAATTTGAGAAGAACTAAAAGAGAAAATGACGAATTTGTGCGTTATTCAAAGCAATAAGAGGTGATGGTCTATGGTTGGAGGTGTGAGTGGAATTATCAAAGCCCACATATGTCACGCGGAAGGATCATGAAAAAGAAAACAGGATGTAGTTAAATTTTCATTCGAAAAAAGAAAAATACAAATTCGGAACAAATTACTTACAGAGATGCTGGAGATTTTCCTTCATATTGTCAAATATTTTAAAAGTAGATTAAATAAATTTTAATTTTTCCCGCCTGCATAGTAGAGGTTGCGAATGATGGAGGGCCGTAGCTACCTTCTCTCGAAGGGCCGCAGGTTCTTATCCTGTCCCGAGCATGGATGTGTGTGTGTGTGTGTGTTTTCTTGTTGTGCTTACGTGTTCTTCATAGAAGTTTCCTCTACAGTTAAAACAATCAGAAGGGTCGCTTTACGACCAAGTTGTTAAAAAAGCGACAAAAAATTATTTTTTGGAATATGCTAATATTAAATTTAATGAAATATTCTGAGCCATTTCAACTGGTTTTTAGTATTAAAAATCCCAGGAGACCGGCTGTTACACACCTCAAAACGAGAGAAAGCATTACCCATTTCCTTCATAATTTTTTTCGTTTGTAGTATATATTTTCGTCTGTAGACAAATAAAACGTTCCCTTTGCCTCCAATTACACGTATTCCGCGTTAAATGAACCATCTTTATCCCTCATCCGTACAGAGAGTGTTGTCGTATTTTCTTAATTCCTGATACCTCTTCAAACAAATTAAAAAAATAGAACTATTCCTCCATCAAAAACTTAGTCACTTACTTTGTTTACCATGGAATACCGCCGTTTGACATCTCCGTTAATGACTTTCTTATTAGAATGTAAGATGTGACTTACATTCGATTTATTAGCTTTTACTAAATAATTTTCAGCAAATGTTTCTTTTACATCTCTATTATCCAATATAATATGTTTTATTCATTCCCGTAGGAACACTACAAAAACATTATGCATCTTCACCATTCTGCCAAACAATTTCATTGGCTGCAATTAGAACATCAAATGCAATGTATGGGCGCTTATATTGAACAATCTGATAAGATAGCCTCGTTACGATTGCCGTCTATTCTGTCACACTGAATTACATTCGAAGCCAAATATACCGCCTGATTTCAGGTGAGGTCAGCATTGCCGCGATCTCCACAGACAGGACAGACCGCGAGGTCCTCGGTTCGAGTTCCGAGGGTAGTGGATTTACGCATTAGTTTTACCTAGATCGAATGCAGCCGTTGACTGGAGGATAAATCTAGTGGTCGGTTGCTCTGGTTGGTAGTTTTCCGTGATATCTCCGATCAAACCAGGCGAATACTGGAGCAGTTCCCTGTACAAATTGGCCACGGTTCGCGCGCAATCATTCCTTCGTCTCCTCCCCTTACTTACCCCATTTCTTCCTTATTCTTGTTCCTGCCCCCTTATTTATACGCAATTACATTTACATGCACTGCGTTACCACACATGAAGGAGATCAGTCGGGAGTTGTCCAGTCTGAAGCGGTGACCCGCTGGGAGAAATATTTGGTGGAGAATTCCTCTGGATGCCGGTGTGCAGAACAGCGCTGGGACTCACCATTCGCCGCGGAAAGGAGCACCTTTACCTCCCGCGATAAAACATGCACTACACTAACGGGACTAGCAAGCATAGTACTTGACGTTTGCAGGCACGTAGTATAACATTAGTGTCCTTGGGTATGTCCCAATGACTTACCCAAGGACGAAGTATAACATTGGTGTCATTGGGTATGTGGATGGTGTTCATTAAATTTGCCCATCTTTCATTTGACTTTTCAGAATAATCACGAAATGTTTTGTTACTCTGTACATAGTCTAAAAATACATTTTGTGATCATTACTTAAATACGTACTTATATTTTCCGCCCTCGTAAATATGAAATTGATATCAATTATGCTGGAAAAACCGTATTTTTTCAGATTACGTAGGTTTATAAAAAAAACTATAAATGAAAGTTATCCTTTGGGGTATCCTTTTATTATTGATAGACAATAAAAAATTAAATCAATGCAAAATACATTAAACACAGTCTTTAATCGTTAAGTTGAATGGTCAAATTAATACGTGTTGATGCTACGTTTCAAGAAATGGTCTTTCCATATCTTCACGTTTTACAATGAGTTAACATGGTTTAACTATATGATTACATATAAATGTACAATAAATATATATTTAAAAAATATTTTAAAAAATAACATTATATTGGTATTGTAAACACTAAAACAAATGTAATATAAAATGTGAAATCCAAAGTAAAATAAAACAAACAATATTTTTATTACACATATTAATAATAATAATAATAATAATAATATAATATATAATTTATTACACATTTTATATTACATTATTATATCTATTATTTTATATAACACAAATTTATATAACCACAATCTAATTTAATACTATAATACATAATTGTACCCAACCACAATATAAAATCAATCAAATATTCGAAATGTATTATTTGTATCATTATAGTAATTAAATAAACGAGTGAATAAAGAGGAGTATAATTGCATGAGTGGAATGTTCATGAAAACGAGCGTCTGTAGGAACGAGTTTTCTTATTTACCACGAGTGCAATTATACCCCATTTATTCACGTGTTAATTTCTATATTTTTCGTTTCCATTTAAGAATATTTTAATTTTGTGAAATTCAAGCATATCTTTACCATTTGAGCCCTCTATTTGATGACGTCATATTGGCTCTGAACATGACGTATTGTAGTAGGTCTTGCAGACTATATTGATGAACACCGTTGTGTCCTAGAGAAGAAGGTTTGAAATAAGAAACGTTTGAAAATATTATGTAACATTATTATTCCGGATGAAATATTAGAAGAACCTGACAAAGCCATGATAACATTACTTCGCACGAAAAGTTGGGGCATTTATGAAAGAAAAACGTGTGTTAATGTTGGAAAGGAGGAAGATGATTCTGTTCTAAATAGGAAGTTCTGATGCCATACTTTTCAGAGCGGGTAATACAACTGACGTTTATATTTTTATATTAAAAACAATTTTTTTACACGTAGCATATTTATTCATGTTAAATATTGGATGTTGTTCCATTAATTGGCTAGTGTCAAACCAACATGCTTATGATCATACTTGTTTATGTTGAAGAAGACTCGATGTATAAAGGAGAATACAGATATTTTAAATTATAAACAATTGAATTGCTTTTGTAAAAAAATAAAGGAGTTTTACAAAACAACTGGTCTCCCTGGACCGTGATGTTCGAACAGGTGAAATAAATATATCTGTGCAATATAAAGTGACTTTTGAGTTACGATAATTGATGCCAAGTATGTGTAGGGTAACAGTTTATAATTAACTTATTATACTCTAAATATTAAAACGATTGTCTAATGAGTAGTAATAATTACTCGTTTATAATTTTGTTGTATTCGTTCATTGATTATGTCTTTTTGACGTATGTAATCTGTTACGTACATTTTTGTTCATGTTTTGTGACCGACTGGATATACCTTGGCTACTTATGCTATGAGTCATAATTAAACGATTGTGAACATTTTTCTGAGTGGAAGTTGCGAAATTTTAATTGCACGGTTGTGTTTAAATTGCACGCATGCGATAACTATAGTGATAATCAACGATTTTTCATGGAATTAATGAGCATTTTTACTTAACGAAGCAAAAAAGTTATAATTTCATTTTATTTCTTTGTATACTTTCTAGTTTCTGATCATACCCTTCCTAGTAAAATATGACATATGCATACAAAAACGTTTAATGTAAAAGGAAGCTTGTAGGAGTCCAAAAATGTTGCTCCCATTTTGTTTTAGGCTACTCACGCCTCTGCTTAATAACTCTGTAAGTCTCCCATTATTTTATAAAGTACATTTTGAGTTAATTAATTTTATGCAAACTGTCTTCCTGAAAGTTGTTTAATCCGTAATTAAATACAGTAATTTATCTAAATGAATAGAACATTAAAGCACCAACAAATTGTGAACTAAAAAAAATCCTGATTAATATCTTAAATATGCAGCCCTTTACAATAATGTGGATCAATCATTTGCCTTCCTGAAAAATTATTACTGAAAATGATGAGATATATTCTTCCGATATTGTAGCAAATCAAGGTACACCAGTAAGTGGTGAAAGCATTCAAATGTGTGTCACTGTTAATGTATTGCAACCCGCGTGGCGGGAAAGATAAAAAAATGTTTGTGCAAACCTACATCCATTATTCTTCATTTTGTAGGTGATACTGTGTTGTTCCCTCTCCTCATTGTACGAGAGTGGTGTACAAATTAAAATATGACTTGTTAAGCATGTACGGTAAACGTTTGTTAGCAAAAGTGGAATAAAACGTTTCTCTGTCACGTGAAGTTCCTATTGTGAGTAACATGTTAAAACAATAACATGCACAAAATATTTTTTATTTACAGACATATTATAGTTTAACCAATAAAAGATTTCATTAACAGAACAGTGATCAGTTCTAAGAAAAATCCAAACCAAATAGTACAATACAACCACTTCCGTCAAGTGTGTGCTAAAGAAAGAAATCTGAATGTCAGTTTTCTGTATACAGTATATTTCACGTCAGTTCAGTTCAGAGTATATACACGAAGATAGCCACTTAATCGTGATTGCAAAACGCGGAACATAAAATAATTTTATTAATGATAAAATATAAAAGGATGTATATTGTGCTTATCTCTGCGTAAATAATTGAAACACGCACACAATCTGAGGAAATCAATTTTAAAAGCGTTTCTCAGTTCTTCGACGTGAATTAACACAAATACAACAGTCACGATAGTTCTAAACTATGTGAAATCTCTCAACATCTATTTTTTAAGAGTCATTTGAGGTTAGGACACGATTATTGTGACATTCAAATTGATAACAAATTCCCTGAAGGTAGTGAAGCAAATATTTGATTTATTTAATTATTTACGGCTAATATATTAATTCATATACTAGTTGACCCGTTGGGTCTATGTTCGCGCATTATTGGGTAGTTTAATACTAGTGCCAAAGCTAACTTGGTAGATTAACAATTCACAGAATAGTAAATAATATCGTTGACACAACTTTCAAAACTATGTTTAAACCATTTTTTGTAGGTTAAGTAGTAGTTACAAAACAATTATTCTAAAATGGAAGATAAGACGTTAATTATTTGTTGGGGATTCATAGCCAACGTGAAACATCTATATCAATATAATAAAAGATATTCTTGAAAAATGCACAAGTAAATTGTTTCACCTGCATTCACTATTAATTAAAGTTTTCTGGAGTTTAAATTTGATTGTGATTGAAACATATCCTGTATGTTCATCATCTCAAATTCTTGTTTGGCGCATTGTTTGTTTTATAAATTATATAAATTGTTTTCTTCCTACTGCAAAACACTGATTAATTATTTCTTTGAATGTTCACTAATTGAATCATAATGTGATGTCAACGACTAACACAACATAATGAGCGAAGGTGACAAGTCGGGGGAAATGGCCGAACCCGGCAATGAAGCGTAAGACAGGCAGCTTGTCTTGCAGAGTTTACTACGAGAGAAAGTTTGATTTGGTAATAAAATTTTGCATAATAATAAAATTGAAAAATATCATTTAATAAGTTGTTTATATACTATATACGAAAGTTAATTATTTATTAATAAGAAATATAATATGTTATCCCTTTCAAATTTACACTGATATCGGTTTTAAGTGAAATCTACGTGTCTGTGTTTATGGTTGATCAATAAATACATCAGCAAACAATTAAGTAGGTACATTAGCACATTATATTTCCGTGCGTTTCTGTCTGTATTCGATGAACTATCGATTTACAATGGGTAGACGCACGACTTTTTCGTTTTAACGGTAAGCGAATAAAAACTACATTAAAGCGATTTGGAGTTTTCTTGACGAATGTTGTTGCTTCTCAAAATTCACTCTTTATCGCGAATTTTCGCAACAAAATGCTTTCCAAGCGAAATAAGCGTATTTTTACTTTAAATGACAGAATCTCACGAAATTCACTAACCAAGTGGAGGTCACGTCTTACGAACGTTACTCATCGCGTTTGGGGAAGTGAATCCCAGGGAAAGTTTTGTGGGTGAATACGACGCCAACTTTGACTGCAATTCTTGTTTCTGACGATTCGTGGAATTATAAGTAATGTCGTAGTGTGTTATCCTCCTGAAAGTTGATCTTGCCCTCTTGGATTGTATAACGGAAAACGAAGATTATTGCAAGGGCTCCATGGGCGTGAGGACGGCCGAATATCCTTGGTATCGTGGATCCAACCGTTAGTAGTGAAGATGGTTCGGTCGTCAAATTTTACTGTTTACAGAGAGCTAAATAATTCATCCAATGAAGGGGATACGTTTTTATAAGCAATATATAAATGTGCAAGTTTTATGATGTGCGCCTCAAGTGAGAGAGAGGAGACACGGAATTTAAAAAAATGTGTTAAAAACAAGGAGCATTTTAGACGTGAATTAAATAGTTCTGAAGCACCTAAGCGCCAAGCAACATTAGAAGCCAAGCAACTTAGCCTTCGAAAGCAAAGCGAAGCGATGATTGAAAAAGTTGAATTCATCAAAGATACTATTAAAGTGTTTCTCAAAGCCAATATTTCGACAGAGAAGTTTCATCAACATTCTGTTAGAGAATAGCTTCGAAACTTCATCCATATATGAGGCCGAAGGTGATACAATTGTGATCTGTGCTATGTAGTTATTCACAAAGCAATTGTGATATAAACTTATTATTATTATTATTATTATTATTATTATTACTTATTTATGTTATAAATATATTTCAAAATGAAAGAATAAGAAACGCTTATTGTCATAAATTTAAGCTTTAGATATCAGTCCTCTTTTAAACTAAAAATATAATAAAAATTTTAATGTTCGATTTTTCTTATCACCTAATTTCAAAAAATTGCAGTGAAATAAACGTGAAATTGATTACCCTTTTTTGCGATAAACCAAAAAAAATTCACGGATTTTTTTAAACAAATTAACGCAACAAAACATGTATCTACTTATGGGTCAATATGAGTCGCGATAAGCGATTCAGCGATCTTCAGTCCAAAAGCTTTCCCAAAGTTGTCCTCCGAAATTATAAATCAATAAATATTTATTTTAGAAACAAATATTAATGTGCGAGAAAAACAGTGTAGTTAAAAACGGCGTAACAGTGAAATGGTCTTTAATTTAGAGTTCAAAACAGGTTTCTGAATTGTTTTTGCGAGGTAAACAAGTAGCTTTGCTTATCTTTTGATTTTATCTAACCCTTTAGCTTAGGAATCACGTAGGATGGTACAGATATCCCTACCGACATTTCTCTTCAGTCTTTGTAACGAAGTATCTTTTAATTCTAGTTTGTTACGGGTGTGTTTTGACCTGCTTAAGATTTATTAAATACGAGCATACACCAGCATACTAATTATGAATGGAATTATTATTTCTTGTTACAAGTGCGAGAAACAAAAGAAAGTCCTTTACATCAGATAATTTGTTTAAGCAGAATGCATCAAATAAATTGTACATTTGGTTTGTGTGATAATTTTTCAAGGGACTCTTTAAGAAGTTGCAACTTTTAGTTTTTGTTTTTTGCGAGTTTTGTAAAAATATTTTTCAGAGCACATGTAAGGAAACTATTAATAGTGTTTACGCCGTACACACACGGCACATTAGTCATGTAAACAAATAGGAGCTGCAATGTAAACAAAAGATTGGGGAGTCGTGAATCAAAATGGATTCAGTCTCACATATTGAGAATGTTCTTCAGATTATATTCTAGTAAATTTACGTAAATTCGTATTAAACAATATTATGCTCAACTCGCATGAAAGGCTTTGGCTTCCTTTTTGAAGTGACGAACTCGGCTCCTATCGACACCTCTTTCAATGTCATTTACGTACGTCAAAGACCCACTTAATGGTGATTATATAACTACAGTTTGTTTTTTGGTTCTTCTGACCTTTAACAATTTCATTTTTTTTCAAGGACTTCTGGTTTGTAGTTGACAAAACGTTGTAACTGCACGTGAACTATGAACTGTGAAATGGGGCAAACCTTTACGAGGAGTAACATTAATAAAACTGTATGTCGAACGTATTAAATAGTATATAAAAGAATTATATTATTATGTATTTACTAAATGAATACATTATCTATACATTCTACTATACATTATCTCCCCTTTTCTCTGAAGAGGGGGCTTTGGATGAGACAATAATTAGAAAATTATAAAAATTAACATTCACAGACACACAAAAAGCAACAAAAAAATTAAAAACAAAAATAAATTCAAAACCGAATTAAATTCAAAAATTAAGAACGAAATGCTGTAAGGAGAAAACAATTTAGAAATCAGTAAAGACAAAAAGAAAAACTATTTTAAAAAGAGAAATAGCGTTAGAAAGAAAAAAACTAAGCTGTCAAGAAAATTGTTGGAAATCGGAAATTAATTACATTAAGGGAAC
This sequence comes from Teleogryllus occipitalis, assembly GCA_011170035.1. NCBI lineage: Eukaryota > Metazoa > Arthropoda > Insecta > Orthoptera > Gryllidae > Teleogryllus > Teleogryllus occipitalis. Next base: position 199,879 of record BLKR01000641.1, on the reverse strand, counting down.
CCGAAAGAAGAAGAGGAAAAGAAGTAATCAGAGTCATTCAGGCGGGCTCAGTCTAACGAAAGCGTATCCAGGGCGATAGCGGAGTGGTTTCGTGAAGCGTGAGATATTGAGGGAGGCGTGGGTGGCTCGCTCGCTCTGCGCTTTCGGCGGCAGCGAACGCGCGGGGGGCGGGAGGCCGAGGGGGAGGGCTCGTTACCAGCGCGCGGGGCCCGTAAAGACGCCGGGGCTCCTGGCCGAACGCCGCACCGCGCCGCGCCGAGCGACTGCGCCGGGGACGAGGGCGGCCCGACGGAATTGACAGGATGGATGGCCGGACCAGCCAAATGGAGACGGAGGAGGGACGGGAGATAAGTTAGTGCCTGAAGGGGTGGGAAGAGCCAGGAAAGCACGGGAGGTAAGAAAGGGGCGGGAGAGAATGGCGTCAAATGAGATAGAGTTGTTTCAGGAGCACAGAGGGCGTCGAGGATGGCGGGGCTCCAGAGATGCGTTATGGGACCCAAAGCGCTGGGGTGCCACGAAATGAGGGGGCGTCGGGAGGGGGGTCGCGAAGCGAAAACGTCATGAGACGCGGAGACGTTAGAAGAGACAGGAGTGACGGGAGAGGTGGGGCCAGGCCATCGGAAGACTTTGGGATGTGGGGAAAGGCAGGGGCGACGGGAGAAGCTGGGATGCCGCAAATGGCGGGGCGTGGGGGAGTGACGGGGGCGTTGGAATAAGGTGGGATGTAGGGAGAGGCCAGGCGTCGGGAAAGGCAGGGGTGTCGGGAGTGGCGGGGAGTGGGTGGGATGTCGGGTGAGACGAAGCGTTGGAAGGGGCGGAGGCGTGGGGAAGGCAGGGACGACGCGAAAGTTGGGCGTCGGGAGGGGCGGTGGCGTAGAAAGGTGCGGGGTCGTCGGGAGGAGTCTGAGATGTCAGGAATGGTAAGGGCGTCGGGGGAGGCGGGGCCATAGGAAGACGCTGGAATGTCGGGAAAGGCAGGGGTGACGGGAGAAGCTGGGATGCCGAAAATGGCGGGGCGTGGGGGAGTGCGTGGGGGAGCGAAAGGTTTGGGCGTGTGGAGAAATATTAATTAGGCGTGGGGTTGGAAGATGCGGGGCGTCGGGATTGGCTGATATGTCGGGAGAGGCGAAGGCGTTGGGGGTATATAGCAAAGGGGTTTGGGGAGATCAAACGAGATATTTTGCGGTTGAGTGTTTGTAATGGGAGCGGAGTAAACTACAAGAGACAACAACACGCGGAAGCAAAGGGGCATCACGACGCGGCAGGCGAAGAGGGTGACTGCCGACGGAGAGGCAGCTGAAGTGGACTTAGTAGACGCAAACAAGGACGGCAGAGGCGGCGAATGGTTCGGCATCCCTATTCCAGACTCCCTTTGCAGCGGAACAATGGTAGTATACCCGTCTCGTGAATGCTGAAGGACTATCGACATGTCTTTCTTAGAATCTGTCTTTGGGTTCCTGGCGGATTGAGACCATAACAAGGCAGGTCCATGACGATGCTGAGTATCTTTTGAGTATCTGTTTTTTTCTTGCATAGTCGAGAGAACGTATAAATATAGAGCAAAAAAATTTCCAATTTCATTTCATCTACAGTGAAAATATATCATCAAAGCTTTTATTTTTTATCCCTAATATAAGAAATTCTTTATATGAAATGTCCAATTTTATTGATAGATTTTATTTTCACATTGTTAGATGCATTTCTAATGGAAGTTGGAATTGTGACGAAAATATTGTAACAGAAAATTGTAAGCAAGAACATTTCTACTTGTGGAATCAATAAAGCGTTATGTACGAATGAAAATGTATTTGAAATGGTTTGGTAAGGCATCTTAGTCATTATAGAACGTTATTTTCAATGTACAAACAACATCACAATTTGCAACATTTCCTTCGTATAAATATCTAATTTCAATTGACGCAACGGTCTGAAGCTACATTTCAAGCAACTCTCAACGTATGGCTGGTAAAGGGCTACTAAGGGAACCTGGGAATGTTGGCAAACGGGGCTTTAATAAATAATCCCCTAATTTCCTCACTCGTGCAGCTCCGCTCGCACCTTAATCCCGTTTGAGTGACAGAGGGCCGCGCTTTCCGGCCGACCGCGCTCTCCCCCACCCCCATCCCCACCCCTGCGACCCCCCGCCGCGACCGCCACCGCGCTGCCCGCACGCGGCGGAGCGGGGTGGAGCGGAACGGGACGGCGTGGGCTCACAAGGGGTGGGCGGGGTGGGTTTGGCGGTGCGACGCGGGACTGATTGGGATGGCGCGGGGAGGGTCGGGTGGGGCGACGCGAAACAGATCCTAGCTAGGGGTGAAGGGGGTGAATTGAGCGCTGCAAAGCGGAACTGGATGGGGTGGCATGAGAAGGAAAGGGTGGGGTAGGGTGGGGTAGGGTGGGGTGAGGTGGAATAGGAGCGAGTGGGGCGTAAAAGGGGTGGACGGGGCGGGTTTGGCGGTACAAAGCAGGATTGATTGGGGTGGCGCGGAGAGGCACTAGGTAGGTCGAAGTGAAACTCAACCGAGTGAGGGGTGAAGGGGTTGTGCGGGTGGATTCGGCGCTGCAAAGCGGGACTGAATGGGGTGGGGGGATGGATAGGGAGAGGTAGGGTGGGGTGAAGTGGAACGGATCCGCGAGGGGGTGGCGGTGCGAAGCGGGACTAAATGGGCGGGAGGGGCGGTGCGGGGCAAAGCGGAATAAGGCTGGACTAGCGGTGGGCGGGGTGGGTTTGGTGGTGCAAAGCAGGAATGATTCGGCAAGTGCGGGGAGGAACTAAGTAAGGTCTACCGAAACCCAATCGAGTGAGGAGTGGCGGGGTGAGCGGGTGGTGGGTGGATTTAGCAGTGCGAAGCGGGATTGAATGGGGTGGCACGGGAATGGAGGGGATGTGATGGTATGGGGACGGGATGGGATAAAAGTAGAACCGGAGCGCAGAAGGGGTGGGAGTGGCAGGTTTGGCAATGTAAAGCGGGATTGATTGGGTTGGCGCGGGGGGACATGGAAGGGGTATGGGGTGAAGTAGAACGGGACCACTAAGGCCACAGTGGGGGGGGGGCGGTGGGAAACGGGACCGAATGGGGTGGCGCGGGGAGAGGAAATGAGACCCAGGATGTGAGCATGGGGCGGGGCGTTGGCGGAGCGGGGTGAGGGCCGGGCAGAATGAGGCAGAGTGAAAAAGGACCGAGGGGGGCGGGGCGGGACGGTGCGTGGGTGGGGCGGTGTGGCGTGCAGGGAAAGCATGGCGAAATGTGGCGGGGTGGGGCGAGACCAAGGAGGCGCGTGGTCGAGGCCGGACGGGGCTTGGAGTTCGGCGGGGCAGAGTGGAGCGGAGCGAAACAAAGCCGGACCGTGGGGCGGGACGGGGCCGGTGAGGGAGGGGAAGAAAGCGGGGCGGTCAGAGTGTGGCGAGGCAGAGCGGAGCGAGACCGAGTAGCCCGAATCGGGGCGGAGCGGGGGTGGCGCCCCAGCGCGACGCAATGACGCGACGCCCGCGCGGCGCCGCCGATCGTTACACGCGCCGCCACCGCCGCGCGCGGCGCCACCGGCGCGCGGGGTCAGCGCCCAGCGCCCGGCGGATGCTCTCGCCCGCGCTCTCACGTCGCCTTGCGGCATCACTGAAAAGGAGCTCCTTCACTGATTGGTTAATTGATTAGTGATTCCAGGCACTTCAACTTCTATAGTAATCAACCCCATAAGTATAGTGCATGTGTTTATCCAGGTTTGTGATGGTAATCGTCCCCCAGTGGTTGGGGAAATACGACGCCGACCTACCCGTCGGGAGCTGGCTTTTCTCCCTAACCAGTAATCTCCGGGACGTCCTAAGATTCGAGGTCCGGCATTGGTGGATTTTTCAACCCAATCGTGACTGCGTGATCGAATTCAGCCGCTGCTGTCTGGAGGAGAAATCAAGCAAATGGCTGCTATGAACGGTAGTATTCTGTGATTTCTCCAGTAACTGCCAGGGGAACTCCGAAGCACTACCCAAACAAACCGGGTATGAACCTAGAGCGATCTTTCCTCCCAAATCCTTGTTGTCAGATCTTCCACTGCGTACACATATTACCGCACATGCGGAGAGGGAAGTCAGCAAATTAGGATTTGTCGGGATGGTGCCAGAGGAGTGTGATGTCAGAAAAGTTGAAATACGTAAGGCAACATATATTTTGGGGCACGATATCAATTTTCACCATGGGATGATCATCACCACCTCCCGGGGTTTATAAGACATTACACGTCTTCGACTTATGGCTAGGGGAGCAATGAAGAATAATCAATCATTTTAGCACAATTCTCCTTCCAAAACATCTTCTTCCGCCTCTCAACGTCTTGCCAACTTTCTGCACTATCCCCGTTAGTTTCGTTCAACCTTCGACGCCAACCTTGGAATTCTGTCTACCTTGCACGCACATCTCCTTCCTTCGTAGCATAACCAATCTCAGCATTATCAAGCAACCCTACTATCCTCTCCTCCTCTCCCACGTACCAACTCTACCAATCTCGTCAATACTGGCATTTTCCCGTTGTCTTTTTACGTCACAATGTTAATCCTCACATTGTAATGCAAGAAGACGACAGCGAAATGTACCACTGGGACAGTTTCATCCAAATTAATGTGCATTTATTTTATCAAATTTACTATTTATTTCAATATGAAATATATTTTAAATTTACTTCGTTCAGAATTTAAAAAAAACATCTCATTGTTTGCAGCATCCCCCATCTCCATTATCACCACTACTACCACTACGACACTGACACCGACACCGTGGCTGACATCGTCACCATTGTGAATTTCACCGCTGCAGTTGATTTCGACAGTGTACTCCGTGCCCTCGCTGTCCTCGCCGTCTCCACCTCACTCGAATTCAATAATTTGTCATTTGTTTTCATTATAGATTTTTATTAAGTTTTGTGTTTTATAAACCTTTTTGTTGTGCACTATAAATATGAACCAAATATATTTCCTCATATTATATCAAGGGAATAAATCTTCTTAAATCTTTTTCATACAAATTAATTGAAAATTGTACCGTCTCATTTTGTAAAATACATAACTCTTCATTATGTTTTATTTTTATCTACAACTTTGTGGCGTACGTGTTATATTTTTGTGCGTCTCATTTCAACTCTGCCAGCTTCCTCTTCCACCACATACATCACTAGCAGTACCGGCTCTCACCGCCTCGTCCACCGACCCCTCCCCCTCGCCCGTGACTACCACGAACACGACCGCTGCCATCAGAGCCGCCTCTGTCCGCACGGCCCGCAACTCCGCGCATGCAGCCGCGGGTATAATTGATCAGTTAAATGGCACAGTGTGTCTCAAAATTAACGTTCTCCACCCTCCAGTATGCAGATTTGGGGAATGAAGTATTTTAAGGACAGTAATTGCGAAAATTAATCCTAAAACGCAGACTTAACACAATGTGTCAGTCCTACAGCATTACAAATAACTGTATCCATTACAAATCGTACACTTTGGACGAGAGGTAAACAATGTAATCATAATATTAAACAGTATATCTATTAAATATTTCACTTTTATTTTATTTAAATTCAATCGTATTTATTTCGTATTGGAAAATTATATATTTAAATCCGTTATATATTCTACGCATTACGTAAAAACGCCTTCGTCTTTTTTTTAAATCATCTTTCAGCAGCGTAAAAAATCGAAGCAGAACTAAATAGAACATCGGTGAAGTAATTCATACGATTGTGATTTATTAATGACAAAAAGTGCGGAACCTTGAAGAATATCATTCTAAAGCTTTGTATACGAATACTTAGTTAATACAAGGGTTAATGCAATATTACAATTACTGTTGCACAAATTTTACAATTAGACTTGTAGAGTATAGGTTTTGTAACCACTTAGAGATAGTCTTACGTTGTATCAAGTAATGTGGTTCACATTATTGTAATAGAAGTAAATTACCTCTTCTCCAAGATCTTGGTCTTCTTTGAAGCCTTCCTTTGCAACTGTCTAGGATATTTTGAGAGCAGACGCGCCTCGTGGATGTTCTCTGTGGCATTCAGAAGTGAATGATTCTATTTATGCGCCTGGTGCCGATTTCAATTAGTAATGTCCGAGCTTCTCTCTCGAATCTCTTTAGTACAGGATGTTTATTTATGAAGATATATTAATTTATTAATCGGAGGGATTTGATTTTGCCAAGCACTTGCTTCGATTTCTTACGTACCACAAGTTTGAAATTGCGCATCGAGTATTCCTCTCCAATTCACAGAAAACCCACTACCCAGAGTGAGGCCTAAACTTGCGACCTTTGGTGGTGAAAGCCACTACACTTGTTCATATACCACAGGGAATGACAGCACCTTTAAAACTAAGATCACGTTTATTTTAAAGAATATTCTCGTGCGTTGTTTCATTTTCCACGAAACTCGAAATTATTTATAATACTTCTGATTCAGTGATATAAATTTCGCAAAAATAGTAAAATCAATAATAGTTGGAAATAGCTTGCTTTAACGATTTTCATTTTAATTAGTATCTGACTTTGGCTGTTTAAGCATCACAATGGACTGGAAACGTGATTTGAAATGTTATTTATCAAAGAACTCACAAGCAACCGCGTCAGGCTGTAAACAATGCTTTGGGAAGCAGTAATTGAAGTAGGATGACGAAGCTCTTATCAATAATTGAACTCGTGGGGGAGCGAGGTGTCAAGCGGTGGAAGATGGTGGCTCTGACAATGAAGGATAGGTTTGTGTCGGCGGCGAGGATAGTGTGTACCATGGCAGAAAGAGGGTGACATCAAACCTGTTGTGTTTACGAAATGAAAGTCCAACATTAAACTTAACAATGTTTTATTCACTCTCAGATTACAATTTTCTTCCTGCAATCTTTCCCTGCGCTCTAGGCTGAGCATATAACATTCTCGATCGCTCCCTGCCACCTTCCCTCGTCACCTCGGCCCTACACGCAGCCGGTCGTGGCGATCTCCGTGTCGCCACTTTCACTTAGCCCGGCTCCCGGCCGCTCTCTGGGTTGCCCGACTCTTCTGTGCAGCGCGTGCTGGCTCTCTCTAGCTGACGGACGGTGTGCTCACAGTCGCTCTCTTCACTCTCTCCGCTCTCTCTGCTCTGCTCAATTGATTGATTTTTTTCGTGTTTCCGGGCGCGTCAACTGCTCTGGTCATTAGTCCCGTTAGTGCAGTGCATATTTTTTCTCGGGAGATGGCGGTGATCTTCCCCCGCCGGATGGCGAGATCCGGCACCGACCTAGCGTCGGCTAGTGGGGTTTTCCCCTAACCAGGACTCTCCCACCAGCAGGGCACCGCCCCAGCCGGGACAAGCTCTAAGCTCCCGACCGGTCTCCCGGGTTATGTGGTAGTGTAGTACATGTTAGTGTAAGTGTTTTTGTGTAAGGGGAGAGGATAGGACAGGAATGGGAAAGACAGATCGCGCGCGGTCCGTGGCCCGTTTGATAGGGTACTGCTCCGGCATTCGCCTGGTGGTGATCGGAGAAACCACGGAAAACTACCGATCAGAGCAGCCCGCCGCTAGAATTGTCCTCCAGACAGCGACTGAATTAGACCTAGCCGAAAAGCTAGTGTCGAAAATCCTGCCGCCGCCAGGACTCGAACCTAGGACCTCCCGGTCAGAGGCGCTGCAGTGACATCAGTTGATGCACTGAGCTACCGCTACCGGTCTACTCTGATCAAACTGGAGCCCGCACCCCCTTAAGTAGGGGAGGCGGGGTCCAGGATAGCCTCGCCTGGAGGCTCGCGTCGCTGGCTACGCTCTGCGCCAGCGAGCACATCGGCACGCGGTACCGCTGCGCGCGCGGACAGACAATACGTTATTAGCTTCCAAGGGAAGGAACCTAAAGATCGAATTGAAGGATCGAAATTGGCATTGAGCAAGTTTATTTCAAAATCCGTATTTTTTCCCTAATAAAACTGTAGAGAAATAAATGATTTGCACAAAAAGATAGCAAAAGAATATAAATAAAACGGCTGGGAAACTGCATGTGGTTGCTAGTTTGCAAGTACAGTTTCGTTGACACGGAAGTTCTACTTTTGATACCCTACCTTTGGCAGGATTTGTGGATATCAGTATACGATGGTTTGAAATTTATCATTACTTAGACGAGAACTTCAGAAAGAGCTACATATACGCCTTTGCTTATGTTTTGTAAGTCAACAAAGAGCTGAAGCGCCGACTGAGCCGCAGCTAGATAGGCCGATTCCCGATTGATTGATTGATTGATTGATTGATTTTTTCGTGTTTCCGGGCGTGTCAACTACTGTGGTCATTAGTCCCGTTAGTGTAGTGCATGTTTTTTTCGGGAGATGGCGGTGATCTTCCTCTGCTGGATGGCGAGATCCGGCGCCGACCTACCATCGGCTAGTGGGGTTTCCCCCAAACCAAGACTCTCCCACCAGCGGGGCACCGCTCCAGCCAGGACAAGCTCTAAGCTCCCGACCGGTCTCCCGGAATATGTGGTAGTGTAGTGCATGTTAGTGTAAGTGTGTGTGTAAGGGGAGAGGATAGGACAAGGAAGAGGAAGGACAGATCGCGCGCGGTCCGTGGCCCGTTCGGTAAGTACTGCTCCGGCATTCGCCTGGTGTTGATCGGAGAAACCACGGAAAACAACCGATCAGAGCAGCCGGCCGCTAGAGCGATTTCCGAGCTTTCTCCCCTCTTCCAACACTCCAGGGCGCTTGACAGACACTTGTTTTCTTAATTTCTCCTAATTTTCCAAGGAACATAAATAATGTAAATAACTGTCAGTTATACTATGTGTCAGAGTACCACCATATAGGGCAATCGCGTAATAAGTGTGTAGCGGATTGGCTCAGAAACGCTTCCGCAGAGAGGGGTCTCAGACAAGGTCATTTTAAACAGTTGTGCCGTGAAGAGGGCGTGTATTAAGCTGCATTTAATTGACTAAACCTGTTGAATAACAGAAGATAAATGAGAAGACGAAAAATCAGAAGAGACTTAACACCTATGAGAACATGAAATCTGAAAACTTATGACACTGAGATAGATTCAATTGCTCATTCTACCAAGTGTTCCATACAATACGCACATTCCGTACGTGTGGCCACATATTTTGCCAGTAAGTATCTTTGCCACTAAGCATGTGTTAGGTAATACGATTGAAAGTAGTTTCGAAACCTCGGGAGATATTGCCCACTAGCAATAGCAATTGAGTTTTTGCCTCTAGTGTTAAGCTTTGACTACAAAACTTCTTGGAAGTGTCAGTCGTGAAGTTCGATACATACTTGTGTCGGTGTTTCGTCGTTTTGTAGCCTCACAGCGAATTACAGATCCGCCAAGAGAGTAAGTAGCGTCCTCTGCAAAAACGTGAGGCGCTGAAGCGGATCGTCAAAATGTGCGGCTCATCGGTTGATTCACGCCCACATTCTAATACTGAAATGTACCTGAAATCCGAAGGTAAAAGTGCTACGAGAATTTTCGTAACTGCCTCTTCAGTTTGAAATGCCAGTTTGAAAATGCGATCTCGTCACTGAAAAAAGGTAGGGGGAAAATCTGTGTTATTCAAAACACTCCGAAAAAAAAAACTCTATAGAACTTTGCACGCGATCCAAACTTTTCTGGACGTAAATGGATGCGGAATGCATTGCCTATAGATTAGAGGGCGTGATGTCAGAAATATCATGGGTCCGTTAGATGAAATTTCCCACCATATATTTCTCATTTAAAAACTGTTATGCTTGTGACGGCACATTCGATTTATGATTGATTGATTGATTGTTAGTGATTCCGAGCGTGTCAACTACTAAGTTGATCTGGATTATTGTAAACGAAAGGTCTAAAAACTGTAGTTTAAGTTGTTTATACCCATTTTCTGTGTACGTCAAGAACCGACTGAGTTTAGCTCAGAGCCAGCAAATGATTCTGCCCGGGAGATCCTAAGGTTCGAGGACTGGTGGCAAAGGATTTCGGATTCCTAAAACGTCGAATTTAGCCGTCATCTGGGAGAGAATTCTAGTGGCCGGCTGCTCTGATCGGTAGTTTCCCGCGGTGTCTTTGATTAATCCCAAACGAATGCTGGAGCAGTACCCTAATAAACAGGCCGCGGATCGCAGGACAATGTACCCTTCCTCATCTTTGTCCTATTTTCTCTCCTTACACACATGCACTCAAATACACTACACTGCCACAAACGACGGAACACCAGTCGGAACCATAAAGCATGTCTTGGCTGAGGTGGTGTCCTGCTGAGGGAGATACCTAAAGAGGGAAATATCCCGCAAACCGGCGCGTAAGTGTTCTTCGTATGTCACAATCCAGCGAAGGAGGAACAACGCCCCCCCGCAATAAAACATTTACTACACTAACGGGACTAATGACCGAAGCCGTTGTGTCTGAAAACATCAATCTCTCAATTAATCTCTTGGCTAAAAGTTATTATCTTCGACACCCACACATGCTGTAGAAGTTTGCGTCATTTATTCTGAATCATTTTGAGGGCTAGAACAGCGGCCTTGGATGCTCGTGCTAGCTTTAACCGCCCACACAGAGGAGCGAAGCGAGGCGGAATTCGTGAGCGGGGCGAGGGCGAGTCCTAGAGGCCGCGATGACGAGCGGGTGACGGCTTGGGCGCCCCTCTGGGAGAGAAAACAAGGTGGTCGAGAGCAAAGGATCGTGCCAAGGAGAGCAGTGCGCACAGTAGACATTCTAGCTGGAGAAACGAGAAAATGAAAACCCGGAGACAGTAAGTTAAGTAAATGTTATCATGTTACTACGATACCACCAAAACGAATAAGTAGAAAATAGAGATACACCCAACATATTAAGATATGGGACAAAACCCAACGGTGTTAAGACTAGTATAATGGCTCATTGTAAGTTAATTATCTAAGTACAAGAATGTAATATTTGGTTATACTAATAATATTGTTTTTAAAGCATTTTACAATAAAATAAAATAAAAATGAATTAGTCACTATTATGCTGAGTTCACTACAACATGCTGCACTGTAAGGTTATTTAGTTTTCGTTATACTGTACTGTAATGTCAACTTAACGCAACTAATTATAAGAGCGGCAAGTCTCTCTTAACAACAGGGGTTCATTAGGATTTTTCATAGTATTTAACACAGTCAAAACAAGCCAGTATCAACAGATTGTTTATGCGTGTGATATAAGGATGTCAAACTTTTATTTAATCCTTTCTCGACCTTGCAGACCTTTCAAGGTTTTGGATAAGTCTATTAGTATGGAAAGGAAATGTTTTACAATGATTGATAATTTGCCATTAAAAGACACACTACCTACAGAGGATTGCCCAGGAAGTGTCGTGGCAGTGGTTCGTGGGTGAGAACGCGCCGTGGGGCCCACAGCGCCGCCCAGAGGGCGCCGCGCGGTGACGAGGCTGTCAGCGCCGGAGGGGCGCAGTCGAGGGGAACGGCGTGGGCGGGGCGCAGGCAGAGCCGTCGTCGGAGATAACGCCGCTCCCTGTCGCCAGGGGAGAAAACGACGCTGACGTCAAAACGAGATCCCGAACGTGTGCGCGTGCGTGCGAGGGCTGTGAGGGCGGGGAGGGGAAGGACGTGGTGCCGGGCGGGAATGGGCGGGGAATTGCGATGAGGGGAGGGCACGTGTAGGGGGGTGCGCGTATCAGGGCGCGACTGTGCGAAGCGGGGTGTAGCGGGTCGAGACGACGAAAGGAGGCGCGAGGCGTGGTAGAGCGTGGCGGGGAGAGACGTGGCGGGGTAAGTCGAGGCCAGACGTAGCAGGGAATAGAGAGGCAGAGCGAGGCAGTGGCGGGGCGAAGCGGGGAGAGACCAGCCGAGGCGAAGTGGGGCGGACCGAGGCGGGGCAGACCGAGGCGGGGCGGACCGAGGCGGGGCGGACCGAGGCGGGGCGGACCGAGGCGGGGCGGACCGAGGCGGGGCGGACCGAGGCGGGGCGGACCGAGGCGAGGCGGACCGAGGCGGGGCGGACCGAGGCGGGGTGACCGAGGCGGGGTGACCGAGGCGGGGTGACCGAGGCCGGGAGACCGAGGCGGGGTGACCGAGGCGGGGCGACCGAGGCGGGGCGACCGAGGCGGGGCGACCGAGGCGGGGCGACCGAAGCGGGGTCGACCGAGGTTGGGCCGACCGAGGCCAGGCGGACCGAGGCGGGGTGAACCGTGACAGAGCGGGCCGAGGTGGGGCAGACTGAGGTGGAGCGGACTGGCGCGGGGCGGTTTGAGGCGATGCGGAAGTCGCAGGGGAGACGTGTTTGTGCAGTAGAGTTCGAGGCAACCGATGCGAGACCAGGGATATGAGCTGGTTGAGGTGATCTGGCGAATACGTGTTTGCGAGTACGTCCACTCGCGATGGCTGAGGGAGCGAATCGGGGAGACAGCTTGCGAATCTGGGGGGATAAAACAAATAAAAATAAATGAAGAAAAATACTGAAACGAATTCTCTTTGTTTGCTTCCCATCGACATTGAGAAATTCAGAATTTGTGTGGGAATAGCCAAATATCTGTGCGTGGGTGTGCTTTGGATTGCTTGCTTATGGTTTTGAGGGAATCACAGAGAGTGCTTCCTCGAGTGTCTCCAGGAATTCAAGTTCGTACTTTTGTCGAAGTATGTAATAACCGTAACGATAGGACACTTTGCTTGGATCGATAAATCAGTATGCGCATATTTTCCCACGGAAAAAATGTACCAAACAAAAATATCCATTTTAATAGACTTAATGTTGTAATAATTTACACATTTTCTTGTGTTTTAGGTAGAATAAATGGAGAAGAAAGGTGGAAGTCAATAAGTGTAATGCATGTGTAAGGAAGCAGGCCTAAGGGAAAGCATAAAATATACGAACTATCAGAATGAAGAGAAAATTAATCACACATGAAAAATGGCAACAACAAAAGAAAAAATCAGATATTAGTCTGAAAAATGGTTGGGTAATTTTAAAAAGTGATTTGGATTAAATCTTAAGGAATTAAAACATAACAAATCTTTTGTACTTACAATGTACACATGTGTACACGCATTATATATTGCAAGATTTACGCTGCGAAAAGACGTATTTTATCCCTAGTTACAAAAATCTGTATTTGATTGATTGTTATGACGGCTGTAAATATTTCATCGAACTTCAAAAATGTTTTCGCCAATTAATTATAGTTAGCCTTAGCATGTGTTAGTTCATGTGACCGTCGGTTGTTAAAATATCTTTAGGCCATCGGCACACGAACTTCAGATGACAGTCGTTAAATTCCGTCCGTCGTTGCGCCTCATAACGTGAAAGGGTCACAAATGTACTGTGGCACACGAGCGCGCTGCGTGACGTGCGTTGGAATTAACGTACTTTCCATGTTAGCCATGTTTGCTTACTGTTCACTGGCGATCGTCCACAATTCTATGCGAACAGCATACGTCCTGACGTATTCTGTGCCCGGTGGAACAACGCACGTACTTTTGATTTGTTCTGCCCGAATTGAATCGTCGAGTCACTTCTAAGCGTTACTGCACTTTCATTATTTTTCACAACTTCGTTCACTTTCTCTTCAGTAAATTTCCGTTGATTTCACGCCTTTGAATAACAAAAGTCTATCATTGAACATTGCTCGTCCCCCGTACATGTTTCAGGAGAAACTGAAATTTTGACAAGAACAAAAGAACTTATGTTTACATCAATAACGTATATTGTCTCCGCGATGAGAATATACATCATTGATTTACATTTGTTGTGATCAAACAGTTGAATAACTATGATTCCAAAATAGGCAACTTGACTCTCAAAACGTTTCATTGCCATTTTTGTTTTCGATCCACATCCATTTCTCTTATTTATTATTCAGTTTTCTTCATCGGTTACACGCAATTATTTTTTCATTACACTCTTTTGTTATTTCGAATTTTTATAGATATTGACAATACACACACCGGTCTTTCCATTGAAGTGGTAAACTCATTTAAACAAGCGCACTTACTTAATATTCCTGTAAATAAATTAACCTGCATGTCAATTCTACTTTTATCAAAAACATTCCTTACATTTTACTGTATGTTTAAATGAAAAATAAAACGAAAACGCCCAAAATTAATATTACGTAACTCAATGTTTATTGATTATTAAATGAACGATTATGAAAGTTATCAATAACACCATTTATTTTATATTTCTGCCCCACAATTTATTTGTTTTACTGATATCTACCCAATACGGTAACTAAAGCATTCTCACTATTCATAAAATATCAATATTATGTCTGTTATGTTTTCATGATGTTGGGAATGTTGATGTGGACTCGATTATTGTTTCTCGCATTCGATAAGAAGCTACATGTCTAGGTTTTGTGCGAAAACATAACAATGGAACAAATCAATACTACAGTATAATATAATTGGAACAAATCTGTGTGGATTATCGGCTAAATTACTCAAAAGTTTTCGATTACTGTGTATTGGCGTGGGCTAATGAAACATTGCGCAATAAATCGCACAATATATTTAGTGATGATATCTTGGCCCTTTGCGATGGTGACAGCCTAATATTATACATTACTGTCTTACATGCGTTAGGCAATTTGTCAAATAGTGCTAAAAAAAGAAAGTCAAAAAGTTTTACGTCTCAATCTAGTAATACCGTCATTGACCACGACACATTTGACTGCAATCTAATGTCAACAATCTTCATTGTGATCAAGTGAATATGGAAAGAGGAAGTACGCTGGGAAAACAAGAAAAAAATCCTAGAAACGATCTAACAAAGTAGCAATAGAAAATGTCACTAATCAACGTCATTCAAAACGATGCAATCTACTACATGAACGTGCGTGTGTATGCAAACGTAAGATGACGTCACAGCGAAAGGCCGTTGAACGTTAACGAAGGCACAAGAGCTTGGTGGATCGATGCGTCTCCCAATGGCCGTTTGCTGCAGCCTGCGACGCATCCATCTTAAGGACGGTGCTCCACGTCTGCAACACCCCTCCCGCCTCACCCTGCGCAGTCACTACCACCGCCGTTACCTTCACCACAGAGCAACCTCCGCAACGGCAACTGTCACCAACATTACTCGTACACCATCATTGCCACCGACATCGTCGTACTGTCTCCACCATCACCGCCTCAACCAACAACATCGCCACCGCTAGCTCTACCGTCCCCATCTTCATTATTACCGCCATCTTCGTAACTTCATTACTACCATCATACCGAAACCGTCGCCATCACTACCAACCCGTCATCTCCGCCATCATCACCTTCACCGCCGCCATCGCCATCGGCTCCATCTCAAGGGAAGCTATCTCCACCACTGACAACTCCACCGCCACACTCTCCACCTGCGCCATCTCCACCGCTGTCGTCTCCACCGCTGTCATCTCCAGCGCCATCATCTCTACATATGTCTTCTCCAACAATGCCATCTCCACCTCCTGCATCTCCCATCTTCATTTCCGTCATCTCCGTTTCCGTCATCACTACCTTCGTAATCTCCACTTCCATCTTCTCCACCGCCGTCATCGCCACCGCCGACGTCAGTGCCGACACACAAGCTTGCACTGCTACCGCCATCACCATCACCGTCAGCATATACTAACGCTTTCGCCAATATCATCGACATTCTCTTTATATCCACCAATGTTTACGCCGGCAATGTTTCGGTATTCCGCACTTTCCCATTATTTTTAAAAAATCTCAAAAATGTTTTTAAAGTGAGAAAGGATAACACGAATTGAAAGTTTCTCATATGTTCCAAAACCTATTTATAGAACTATTCTATAATAATATAGGATTTTCGGTAGTGTGTAAATGTATGTCACCACTCGTTCACAGAAAAGGCTCTATTAGAGAGAACTATCCTTAAAATACAACAATGATGAATTTGAGCATCGCCCGACTGATAAACGTCGCATATTAAGAACAAAAACACCGGTTGGGATATTGAAGGTGTCCCTAAAATCTTTTTATTTCAAATGGTACTGTTGAGGCTGCAAAATAGCTTGCGTTTTCTGTGAGAGCATCAGACGATAATTCGGATTAACAAGAAGACTCCTGCCGCCTTTTCCCCCTTGACACAAGGCAAAATTCTCGTCTGGGCGAAAAGAAGATCGTATTCTGTCGTAATCCGCGTGTTTATGTTATTACGCGGAGATCGCGCTCCAACGCGTTGTTTTCACGAAGACTGCAATGCTGGCACACTTACCAACGTAAAAATTCAATTTTCAATGCAGCCAAGATGCGTATTACTTAGCTTTTTACTGAAGAGGCGATCCTTTGTGGAACCACTCGGCTGAGGATTCTCAAATAATTGAATTTCGTGGCGTCTTATTTGGAAAAGCATCTGATTCTCAGAAATTGTCGACAATATGCTATTCTGGCTCCTCTGTTGCTATTAGCTCGCGCTATCTCGCAGGTATCTTTGAAAGCAGTTCAAATGTTTAAAGCAGTTCAGTCCTTCCAATGAGTTTCATACGAAAAATGTATTGCCTTTCTCTCTGGAAACCCGCCCGCGGTTTTTACGAAAAAAAATATTATAACTCCAACGCGGAACGATTAAAATGTATATTCTTTTTCTGTTAATTAGCGCCAACAAATTGTTATAAATGACTGAATTCCAAGTACGCCAAATTTGAATTAATTTTGCCCGCCTATGTGCCAACAGGTACTCTCTCTTATCTGTTATTGGATACCTGTTATGGTCGCTTAAGTGTTATCGGATCACACAATTTTATTTGTCGCGAGAAACAAATGTTGTACTAATGTTTGTTCACAACAATAGATGTGTCTGTGTCTATTGTAAGTGTGACTATTAGCACAGAGGGCAATATGACATCCGTTGTCTGACTACCGCCGTGCCAGATGAATTAAATCTATTTCAAGCAGCGAACATACTCCAAGATAGCTGTTCTCCATGCGATAAATGCCCGAGAATGTCACAAGGAACTGGTGAAAGTTTTCGGGAATAATGTCCTTCCATACAGGGCATGAGCGAAACAGGCGAGAGAGTTTCTGTGAGGACGCGAAGCAACCAGTGGTCAGCAATGCAAGTGACTACCTGTGAGTGTTAGAACCGATTTGGCACGTGCAGTAATCGAGCAGCTGCCTCGTCGTGTCCTTAGAACGAATATAATCCGCTTTTGGAATGTTGTAAACTCGTATATGCTGCAATGTTTTGGAACCTAAAACCAGTTCTGTGATTTCAAGTAACTTAATAAATATGAGAAAGAATTTTGGTGGGTCGTTAAATATTCATGCATATACTAGTTCATAGTTTTTTTCTGGTCTGTATTTCACATTTTTCGCAATTGTTGGTATTCTCACAATATTCTCCATGACTTATGAATAATTATCAAAATATTTTCCATGGCTAACGCTCCCTACTCTCGTAGAGCTCTATCGACTGTTTGTTGTCATTTGTGCAGGACATTAAAGATCTTCAGGTTACCCAGAAAATTCATAAAATAAATTTTAAAAACCAATTTTAATTATTACACTACTAACAACATTGTAAAAATGCATACAGTTTTCTCCAAATAGAGAACGTAATAAATATATTTGGCCAAGGAAAAGTACGAAATAGTAAGTTAAAACAGATGGTTATAAATACAGTAAATATACATATATTAGTTAAAAAAGCAAATTTAACAATATTCTTCTGCAGGGTTATGTTGACCTAACAGCATTATATTGTGGACTATAAATAGACGTCATTAATGTTGGAGAGATGTTCTTCTCTATCGTGTTTGTCTTTTTTATGCTATTGGCAGAAACATCATTTTCACCCCTATGAAACAAAAGAGCAATAATCATATTAGTTGTCCGTGAAATATCGCGTCATTAGCTGTGTAGTTGATTTTCTAGCAGCCTTTCTTTCTTATGACTTCTCATTGTCACCCTGGACAGTTCTACGAAAAGTGGCTGTAAATGACGTCTACCCCTGCCAACGACGTGCTGCCTAGCAGGCGGCCGTAGGCCTCGTAATGACTCCGGCCGAAGAAGCCTCACGGCTTGCGAAACAAATGAGTCGCGTTCTTTAATGAAGTGCGCAGCTGAAGCCATGGTGCGGGTGATTGCTTGCGGGAAGCCATGCGTGCGGCTACAGGGGTGGCAGGGGTGGTAGAAGCAGCAATGGCAGAAGCGGTAATTACGGAGGAGACGGTAGTGTGGAGACGCTTAGCGTGTATGTATTCGGCGTATTGTCCGACTTTGCTGGCGAGTTAACTGTTTCCCCCATACCTTGACATAGTTTAATTCCCTTGCTAGGGGAGGGGGTAAGAGAGACACGTGGCAAACATGACTTATTCCCTTCACCGGAACTAGCAAACTCCGCCTGCCTGACTTTTTCTTCGTCGTGCAGCCACAGAAACTGAGACGATTTTAATGGAAACCTACAGCTTTATTTTTGCCTCGACCAGGAATCGAACCCGGGACCACAACATAGGAAGCTAGTACTGCTCATGAACCATCCTAGAGGCTCGGTGTCTCTTAGTGTTGCTAGTTATTCAATAATTTCTAATTTTTTTAATGCATGTCATAATTTAAAATTCATAAACTGAGGGATAAATTACACCGAGAAAAATATCTTTAAAACTGGAGGTATAGGATAGGTTTGAAAATAAATGTGGAATTTCCTTTTTTCAAAATTTTATAGATCTCAATGAAAATGTGAACTGTATCATTTTTGTAAATCCTCTTTTATTCGAGCAAAAAATCCTTTTAAAAAATGTCCAGCCACTTCACAGAAAATTTTGAAAATGTCTTAGGGGCTTCATTTAAGTCACTCCCAAAACTTTCAGTTCAAAAGATACTAATCTCACACAAAACTGTGAGGCACATACATCAGACAGACATCCTAATTCTTGGAAATAAAATTGCATGTTTCTCTTCACCATTTAAACCAATTTTAATCGTCTTTGGAACAACACTAATATACATTAATACTGAAGTGTGTGTGAAATGACACCTCACGAGAACCTGAACTCGAGGTGATTCCAATGCTTTTCCTCACTATGCTTCATTATAGGGAGGAAAAGTGAAAAAAAACACGTTTTCCTATGGGATCCTATCTGAAAATTAAAAGAAACTAAACCCCAAGAAATGTACTTAAGGTTTCCACAATTCCCTTAAAACGTCTGCATCGTTGTGGTGTTCGTATTCGATAATATGTCAACTAATATTTAAAGTCGAATAAAGAATAGAGATTTAAACAATTTTGACTCATATTTAAATACAGAAAAACTCAGTAATATACGGACAACGTTGTCACTACACTTTTGTTTCAAACACATACACTTGAAGCTATCATGGGTTAGCATGCATACAACAGTGTCAGTATTCCTTGATGCATTATTCTTTCGAACCATTATTCTCATTTCTCTAGGGCGGCTCCAGCAGGCTGTTGGCAAGTTTGCCGAACGTCGGTATACTTTATTCCAGCCCATGATGTATTTCGTGGGTCCAGAACGCAACGTGGCCAATGAGCCCCAACAACTCGCTAAGAAATGTATAAGATGGATTCCCGTCGCGCTGCGGTGCTATTGTTGCGAGCAGCACTTCGACATGGAGCGAGACAGCTCTCCATAAACACGCGCCGCCGGCCGCGGCGTTATTTACTTCTCGTGTTGCGTCGTCCATTTGAATTTCATGAAACGCGCGTCGGACCTCAAGGCGGGCGGGAGAGGGTGGGAGAGCTGGCGGGCGGACGGGCGAGATGGTAGACGGGAGAGATGGAGGGCGGGCGAGCGATTTAGTGGGTGAGGTGGGTAGAGGACTGGCGGGTGAGAGAGATGGTGAGAGGGCGAGTGAGCTGGAGTGCAAGCGGGAGAACTGGTGGGAGAGCTAATGGGTGGCTGAGCTGGTGAGCGAACGAGCTGGTGAGCGGGCGAGCTAGGGAGCGAGCAAAGGGGAACGGGCGAGCTAGGGAGCTGGTGAGCGAACGAGCTGGTGTGCGGTTGGTTGGGTGAGCTGGTAGGTGAGTGGGTAAGCTGGTAGTGGGTGGGCAAGCAAGCTTGTGGACGGGCGAGCTTGTGTCAGTGTGTGTGTGATAGAGAGAGAGAGAGAGAGAGAGGGAGAGAGAGTTAGTGGGTGAGCGGGGACGAGCTGATAAGTTGGTGACCAGGAGGGCGAGCGAAATAGTGAGAGGGTGACCAAGAAGAAGGTCGGGCTAGCTTGTGGGGAGGTAGTGGGTAGGCGTGAGAATGGGTGAGTAGGCGAGTGATCGACCGGGACGAGCACACGGGAGAATGAGTGAGTAAATAGGTGAGCGAGCAGGCGCAATGGAAATGAGTGGGTGGGTTGGTTGGTTGGTGAGTGGACGGACGGACAGTAAAGCAAGCGGGCGAACGGGCAACGCGCGGCGGTGGAGGCCGAATAAAAATACGCTCGTGTTTCTTTCTACGCGCGTGCGGTCCGATGTGCATGGAGTGGTGGGGAAGGGGGAAAGGGAGACGCTCCGTGAGGCGAATGCCTCCACCAGGGCGAGCTGCGGTCGCGCGTGATGGAGCAGAAATGCGAGCCCAGCGCCTGTTGTGGCCGCGGTTACAAACGCTCCCGTAGGAGAGCTGGGACCGCGAGGCGTCACATGACATGAGGCTCTTCCTTTGCAAATATGGCTCGGGCAAGTCTGACTGCGGGTACGGAGCAGTGGCGGCTTGTGCTTAGTTTGCACGGTGGCACAACCCCCAGATAATCGAAAAAGATCTCGTAATATCTTAGCAATATACATTTTCCGTTTAATGACATGCAGTATTCAAGATATTGCAGCAATATCGATGTATATGTAATCATTCTGGAACCAAAGAGCGTCCAACTTGCGCTCGCTTCGGTGATTGGTGCCTTGCCAGGTATTTCGTCTGACTCGCTGCAACGTAATTTTATGAATTTCGCTTGTTATTGAAAGTACACAAGTTCAGTCAAATGTTTAATGCAATATTTGCATTTAATGCATTAAACATTTGACTGCATTCGAATGCATTATTTGGGATGTTTAGAGAATTTATTTTCATTTGCTCAAAATGAAATACATTCTAAATTCTAATTAATAAAATCAATAAAATGCTTCATTTTATTGATTATAAATGTACACTTGATGAATTCTTCGAGTAAAGTTGGCCGTTTTGGAAGGATTTCTGCATTCTCACGGTGGATGCATATTGCATATTTCCACCTGGAGACCAGTCACAGTCAATTACAGGAGGTGGTGGGAATACGAGCGTGTGTGTGGAAGGATCTTTGTTAGAAATATACCAGAGTAGTGAAATTTTCGAAATAAAATAATTTTATTTGTATGAAACGTGTCAACACAATAGTGCTTGTTGCAATGTGCTGGAGTCACGCGTAAATGCTCAGTGGAAATCAAACCCAGAACCACGTGCGCGGGAGCTGTATATATCTGACACGCACACTACGCATAAAATTATGTAAGTAATGTGTCAATATAGACTTTTATTTAACTTAATTTTAATTAATTTGAATTGCTTACATTTGTATTATATAATTGAATTTAAATTTTGGTAATAACACTTCTGTCATTCGATGGAGGCTCAACCTCCAGTCTGTTGGGGCACCAGTCGTCACTACTACGTAGGCCTAATAATGGCGTACGACAAGGGTGTTGAAAACCTTTGGAATGGAACGGACCGATTTTCCTTCACTAGAATCCAATCTATATTCCCCAAAATAAGTTTAAACTTCAAAAAGAAAAACCCACAATATTCTTATACCTACATTATATGACATTTCATACCTAAAAACATAACTTATCCCCTAACCCCCATTCTCAATTCTTAGAAATTATTGTTGATTATTTGAGGTCTCCAGTGGGAGGGTTCTCGCGATTTTTGAACACTAGTGCTAAGCTTGTTAGGTTTAATCCCTTCTCACTCTTATTGTACTTGGGTTTTTCTAATGTTGCATCTGAGGGTAGTATCTCCAAGATGGAATATGGCATGACTTTTCGTGTCTTTCTCGGTCGTGCCGCTCAAGTCGCTTGATCTGCAGCACTGCTTGATATGGTGGTCGCGATCATGCGACACCTTGCGGCAGGACCAAGAAACACGCAAAACGTCGTGCCATATTCCATCTTAGAGATACTTCCCTCTGATGCCCCGTTAGAAAAAACAAGTATAAGCGTTACCTCGCTGTATAAAAAATATAAAATAAAAATATTTTTTCGATGTAAATTACTGAGTTTTCTCACAGATAAGATTGAGTATTCTCATATCGGTCTCTTTTCTTTGTTCAATAAAATATGAAATTACAATAAAAATATTGGCGAAATGTAGAATATGACCCGTTTGGTGCAGTAAGCAGGTCAACGAGGTTCGTACAAACGAGGACCATATTAGTTATGAAAGATATTTCGTTGCAGTGCGCTATAAATTGGAATGTGAGTTCACCATTATGACTCATAAAGTATCACATACTTACACGGCACAGATAATAATAACATTGAAAAGAATAACATAAAAACTTCCTTAGAAACGATGTCTCATTTTATTATAGACATATGATACATTGAGACATCAAAACATTTTTAGTAGCCAATTTAACTATGGAGCTTTCGAAGACACTGAACATTAATACAGCCGTAATAAATTTAACAATACTTGATATTACTTCTTTAGAGTATTTATTTATCTATCTACTAAAGTCGCGCCATATACCTCGAGTTATGCAGTAAAAAAAATAAACATCCGGACACGATTTCTGGAAGGGATGAAGCTGTGCGGCCAGTGTGTTACACATGAAAGTACTACAATTCCCATAATGCGTCGATAGTAATTTCAAATACAAGCGTAAAGAGAAATGTGGTGTAGCATTTTTGTGGATTGGCATTTCGTTGTTCACCAACAAAAATACGTATCTCAGTTTTCTTTGGAAATGAGGTAGCACATAAAACATGTGTCTTTCCACGACTGATATGTCTATTAAGTTAGTACAATTATTTTCTCAACAAATCAAGCTCTGGTGACTTACAGGTAAAAACCATGTATCTCAAAAACATACAGCAACACCGGGTAGGCTTATATCACTTGTTACACTCGTTTCTCTATTGAGATCTAACCGTCCATTGGGAATTTTCTCAGAGAGGCTGAATTACTTGGCGAGATTCAATGATGCTGCAGGAATGTGGATAAGATTATAAGTAAGTTAATGACAGAAATACTTTTTTATTCATACCTTCTGAAGAATGAACACAAATGAGATTGCTTTGTAAGCGACGTTGGGTTAGCTGACAAGGAAGAAGCACTTCAGCCTTGACGGCAAATTTATTACATCAGATTCAAAACTGGACAAAGAGATCAATAATCTTCAAACATTGTTCTGTCAAATTAATAATAAAGTTTCATTAAATGTATTTCTTCGGATTTTAACCTACTATATCAGGATGGTTACTTTAAATTCTAACGCTACCCCAGTACTTACAGTTCTTTACATACAACGAAAATGAAAAATGTTACGATTCCGTAACGCAAGACATGAATAGCAAGAATTTAATCACGGCCATTTTCTTGGCACCTCACTGTCGCATGACATCAACTGTGCGAGTATCCAGAGAAGTACATGTGAAATAATTCTGTTAGTATGGGCAGTAATCAAATAGGAGGTATAACATATTCAAATGTTTCAGCTTTCCAGTCAAACTCTAAACTGATTGTTTTCTATTTTTCCCGAGCTTCTAGGTGTCTGACGAAGCCACGGACATCAATTACATTAGTTTTACCTCAATTTCAGCCCGTATTGGATTTAAGTACTATTAGTTATTTGTTCAAAATGCCTAATATGTATTATACGTAATCATGAAAATAAAAATAAGTCTACTTTATCTGGCTTTCCAATAAGTTGACTATTGTAAGTAAATTACTAATGTTAATAATCCCTTTAATAATCTATCTTCAAAATCCTCTTAGAGCACGAGTGACATAAACATTTTTTTGTTATTTTTAAATTATTTAAAAATATATTTAATTAACTATCATATAATTATCATATTTTTTAAATTTTTAATGTTTCTTGTTGATGACATTCTTCTGATGACATTCAAGGAATATACATCATTCTTTCATAGTTTGGTCATTCGAAAGCTCTGTGAGATCCATTTCTTACCTGTCAGAATCGTTTTTTAATGTAATCTATTATTATTTCTAAAATTTCATATTTATTGAAATCTTTAAAAGTTTTAAAAACACAAATCTAAATTAATTTTAAAATATTAAATGAAACAACAAGCAATTTTTTTATGGTAGCCAAAACAAGTACACTCAAGTCGACGAGTAGGGTTACCTTTCGTCCAAAATGAAATGTATGTATGGAGAGATGTATACTATAAAACTTGTTAGGCGATTAAAATCTCCTAAAAAAGTAATTTTTATTAGTTTTTTCTGGTAAAATTTTTCAATTTACATGGCTAAGTCATTATTTACATGTTTAGAAATGTCTATAGAGTAAATTAGAACTATGCATTTGAGCAGCAGTGAGCAAGATATTCTCCAGAAAAACAGCAAGCTCTATTTCGATGATTAGAAATATGGAACTACTTATAAAATGTATATTTTTTAATAAATAACGAAATACGAGAAATAGTTGAGATATAATCATTGAAGATATTTTAAGAGTGAACTAAATTAGCGATGACAGTAAAATAATCATGCTCAGGGTCCTATTTGAGTATGCTAAAAGTGTTTAAAGCATATGAGATAATCAGCATATTCCTGGGTAGTTAATTTTGTATCTTTTGAAAAAATATTATAGCATCGTGATAATTTTAAAAATTGTAAATAAAAAGTGATTAATGACAGCGGTAATCATTTGTATTGCCTTTTTTGGAATAGACGACATCAATTCAACGATTTATGGTTATGGGCAATACTCAAATCTAGACCCAAAAGTCCACTCCAAATATTTTAACCTCCAATTGAATATTTTTACCCGCCTTCCTATGACCGTGAACTTCATTTATTGATTATTGGTTCGTTTCTAAGGAGCTGCTGGCTACTAATAAAATATATTTGCGAATACAATTTTGCAGCGAATCTACAAGCGCCTTTAAGGAATAGTGCGAAGTCTCTCTTGAGAACATTAAAATATTCCAAATGAAACTGGCAGTCTTTCGCCGCGTGGCATTGAAAAACCTTGGTGATTGAATCGCCTCCCCAAGATTAATGATGTCTTATCTGTGCTGCGTTTTTAAGTCGGCCGCGCCCTTGAATGAAAGCGATCCTTCTCGCCTTGGTGCCGGGCCGCGAGACCTTGTCGCAGGGCTTTGTCGCGGGACTTTGTCGCGAGTCGTTTGCGTGTTCGCGTGACTTGGAGCGAGCGACAGCTCTCCACAGCGACGACAGAAACGTGCCGCCGCCGGGATAAACCGCTTTAGACCGCGTGTTATTAGCTGCCCAGATCGCGCTACTGATGCAGTATCCGCGTTGCAATGCTGCGTACGTTTTCCTGGTGATAACGAACCGAGGGGGCGTATTCGGCTAAAAGACTGTTAAGCGTTAACTCACGAGGAAACATTGCGTGGTTGGTGTAACGATAATGACATAATGTGGGTGTTTGGGGGCAAGGTGATTCTCTAAGTGGCCTCGAGCAAACATAGTGGCGTAAATTGAGTAAAGTGGTTCAGACAGCTAAAAAAAAACTTCGTTTAATACGACGTGAATTCGATGTGTTCTGTAATCAACCTTTAAAGCTTACAACAAATTTTATCTCCAGAAAGTTATTACGTGTTGCGACAAACGATAAATGAAGAACAGGAACATCTTTATATAATATTTTCTCTTTAAACTATCTCTTGATGATCTCGCTATTTATTTACTCATCTGAAGAAAAAATAACAATAAATCTGAAGAAAGAATAACGGGACCGGGAGGGTCCTTCGTACAATGTTAAATTCAAGTAACATTATTTTCCAAACTATATACACTAGAAAATTGATTTTTACTGTCGTTTATCGTCTACATTTTAAATGTTGCATTATAGGATTTGTATAAACTTTTAATCTTTGTAGAATTTATATTTTTTTAAAGAGTAAAATATATACACCCAAATTTTTTATTTGTATCGTGTACATAACATGTTTAAATGATAATATATGATAGAAAATAGCATGATAAAAGTTGTAGTTTCCTTTGGTGAAGAATACCTCAAAGTTTGAAGTCTCTAGCTCTAATAGTTTAGGAAATAATTCTTCCTTATATACAAAAAAAATTGAGAATCAGGTTTCAAAGTTTGCCACCTCTTTCTAGTAGATTCCAGGTCAATATTATGGATTTTCAGAGACACTCGGCTTCTTCATGTCTAGTTTCTTTTTCACTGATGTCATAGTGTGTCTGGTTTGCTTCTCACATTCCCGTAGTTTCCACCCATATATTCCGTATTTCTCTCGTTGTAAAGTAAAAATGTTGAAAATAATTTCACATTGGTAGCCGTACATAGCAAGATCCACGAGCAGCATATTATTTAATGTAAAAAATACTTAGAAACAACATACAGATGAAATGAATACATTATTGAAAAGAAGAAATATTGAAGATTAATAATTCACCAAAAAGTAAAAATCGATATTTTTTAATTTTTCGTCTTCCGGGTCCCCTTAATTTGTCGAATTCATTGTCGAGTCTACAGGCAATCTTTTTTACTTTTTTATACCCCTCTTTTTACTTTCTTATCGTAGTTTAGTTTCTTGTCGTGCTGTGGATTGGACCGTATTAATTTTGAATGACGGATGTGTATTTCTCATTTATATTGACTGACATTCCGAACGTTTACGTCAATACTTCACAACTTTATGAATGATGTATCTCTAATCATTATTTCATGTATCAATTATGTTCATCCGCACCCAGTAGAAGTTTGAGCCCATACATTTACAAATACCAAAGAACAGTGCCCAGATTTGTAATCTGAATGCTCCTGACACCCTTCTTGGAAATGCGAAAAGTTGTGAATTTGAGGAACAAATAATTGCTTCTCTTCTTCTATTACTATCTTTCCGGACAAATCACTTAATATCTTCCCTTTCGTGTCAAATTATAAATTTACTGATTTGATAGGACTCATTGACATTGCATTGTGTTATATTCAAAATGTCTTTCTTGATACTGCATCCTGAAATCCACGAGTGGCTATGTCTGTGTAACGACTTGGCCAATGGCAGTTTTATTCGCAGACTGCCGTTATTATTCACACATTGTAGTACAACAGGCCTCCACAACCGACCATATTTTTTGGCAGTGCCCCCATCAACAAGTTATCATGACCTTTTCTATCGCTAATATTTTGTCATCAATGGATTTCTTAAATATTTATCGTTAATTTGAGATATCAATAGGAATCAGTTTGCCTTTACTCCTACCAATAAGATGCCTGAACACAGAAGATTTTGTGAGGGTGTAAGCAGGCATCTTAGGGTTGTGAATTATTGGATGGTCTTTTCAATAGTCGAGCTCTTTCAGAGATGCCCCGCAGCACAATAAAACCATTTTGATATATGTATGAATATTTTGAATCAGTTAGTCAGTTATTATATATTTTCTAATGTTGCAATATCAAAACTGGCGCACAACAAGTACCCTCTCTCTCTCCATCCTTTCCATAGTTTTTATATAAGTTATCCCCCAATCCACCGATACCAAGACAGCTTTATACACCATCGCTACTGTCCTATTCTCTTCCAATCTCAGTGTTTTAGAGGCCATTTAAAAATACAAGGCGTTTCAGAAAATTTCTGCAAATGGTCGGAACTTTATGGTCGGTGTTTTTTTTAATTTTTTTTTAATGTAAGGTCACATCAACATCTAGGTCATTAGTGACCATTGTTGGAGTTAACATTATGGTAACTGTGAAGATAGAGAGTTTGTGCACCCTCGAACGTTAAAGCACTGTCGATATTCTGCGCATGCGCAGTTTAAGTTTCGCATCACTGTTTAGCATCTGTGCATGCGTAGAATATCGATAGTCGGTCCGCTAACGCGGGCACAAACTCTCTGATGAAATGAGATGGTGATGATAAGGGGTGAAAGGACGAACACAAATAAACCATACCCGGTGCAGAACTCGAACCCGCGATCCTTCTCTACGACACTACTGCCTCAGCAATATCGGCCTCCGGATCGGCAACTGGAGAGTTTGTTCCAGTTCGTATATATTAAAGAGTCAAGTGAAAACATCTGCTCGAAAACACATTTCTGACAAGCCTTCAATACAGACATCCAACAATCTCAATCTTGGACGCCCAAATACAAAGAAATTAAATTTATCAGAGTTCTGTAAGACATCCGACTGGCATGGCAACACCACATCCTCTCTCGCTTAAATCTGGCATAAGCCGCCCTCCGCAAATTATATAATAGGGTAAAAAGGACATATTTCCTCCCTAACTTACATTTGCCTAGCCTGGGATGTTGTTATATGTTCATTCATTGAACATCTCCAAATATTATTTGGTTTACATCTAAGGAAGTTACGCACATACAATTTTGAACATCGTGACATTGATTACACGAAATATCTTTGATTGCACCAAAACGTTCACCGGCCTAACATCATTACAAGATAAGTGGCCTTACAGTCTGAGGCGCATGCCCTATGAGGTTGTAACTTGTATTCATGTTTGTATTTTTTCTGAAAGAATGTCTGATCAGAATGCTAAATGTGGATCACCAGATCAAAATGTAACAAATCCACCATAATTCATTTCAATTTAATTTACTGTAGATAATTATAAACTGATTATATTTTATTTACTTATTTACTATTTACTGTTATTTACTATTTACTATTATTTACTTTTATTTACTTTATTTACTATTCTATTTTATTTTATTACTTATTCTATTTTATTCGTTCATCTTATTCTATTTTACACATTCTGAATATTTCTCAAGCCGTCGCGGTTTAGCTCATTGCTCACCATGCTCGCTTTCCACGATGTCATTCGATTACAGATGGAGCAATATAATAATGTGCGTTTTCCTGGTAATGCCCCGGTAAAGGTTTCTGTGAGCGATGAGAAAACTCACTTCCCAGGTTGAGAAGACCAGAATGCCGCGTGTGGTTGTCTTCGTGCTCACCACACGTACTCCCTTAACGCATGACCCCGAGGCCGAACGCTGCTGGTGGACCATGGCGCGGACGCGGGCTGTCGCACCGATTATTCCTCAAAGATATACTGTATCATAAGATGACAGGATTGAAAAGGGGAGAAAGTTCAATTATTACATAAAAAAATGTTTAATCCTATGACTTGATCACACGAAAAGGCTTTATATTATTTTATCTTGTAGTTACGGTAGTTTTGACCTGTAGCTCCTCAAGTAAGCATCTATGTCTTAATTTTAATAATACTTTGTTTCTATCATATATGCTGTAAGGTTGGTGCCTTTACGTTGGCAGTATTTCTTGCCAATTATCGGATGACAGGTCCGTTAGTGATGTGTAAACACTTGCCATTTAAGGCTGGAGGTGTCGTCCAATATTGGCAAGAGACACTGCATGTGCTCAGATTTAAACGAAGTGGCACTTCAAACGAGCTGGACGGAGAGGGGGCAGTGGGCTCCAATCGGGAGCTTCCTTACGACTTACATCTTTAGTATTGGAGTTCCCGATTGGATGACAATGTCCCTCTCTTCTTTCAGCTCGTGGCCTGGAAGTGGCACTCTCTTTAAATCGCAGAGTGGAAGCACCGTTCTCGAGTGTAACCAGTCCTGATGAGTGGTGTGTATGTGTGTGCGCAGCCGGGCGCCTCCGGTGATGGAGAGGCTCCCCGGCGCCCTCCGAGCGGACGACAGCAGCGGGGGCGGTGGCCTCGGCAGCGGCGGCAGCGGCGGCGGAGGCGGCGGCGGCGGCGGGGGCGGGGGCGCGGCGGCGAGCGGCGGCGGCGGCGGCGGCGGGGGCGGGGGTGGCGGCGGCGGGCCGGGCGGCGGCCCCGGCGGGGGCGGGCGCGGCTGCGGGGGCGGGGGCGGGGGCATGGACAACGCCTCGTGGGGCGGCGCCGCGGTGGAGCTGGGCGGCGCGTGGGGCGCGGACGCGGACGGCCCCAACGCCACGCTCGACGCGCTCTCCGCGGCGGCGGCGGCCAACGCCAGCCTCAACGGCTCCGCGCCGGGCCTCGGCGCGGCCAAGGGCTTCTGCCTCGAGTGGGAGGCCGCGCAGCACAACCTCTTCCAGACGGCCAACCTCTTCTTCGCGGCCGCCTTCCTGGTGCCGCGCAGCTTCAAGCAGAGCCTGCTGCTCCTGCGGTGAGTCCAGCGCGTTCGCTCGCGCCTGCGCACCACCGGCCGCTGCTCGTGTGGCGTCACAGGGCTGGGCTTCCCGCAACAGAGAACCCTCGCAAGGTATGGGGAGGAGAGTAGCTAAACATAACCCGAACAATGAACGTCGCACAGGACCAGAAGGATTTCCAGTAGGGGGAGATAACCGGGCGTCGGAGTGTCGCCCACCAAGAGTCTCAGGGCTGTGCCTAAGGCTTTCAGAAGTATTACAAGCGCATTCAATATACTTCACCTCTCTTTCTTGGTTGGAGAACGTTTTCATGCTGCACTTAACAAGTGATTTCACTGAATCCCACATTTTAGAACATTTCAGTCATGCAATTTTCCCAGGAGAGGTATATAACTCCATTACTTTTAATAAATTACACAAGGAGGTGGCCTCATTAAACCAATGAGACAGTTCTCGCACTCCCTTATAGGTTAGGGTCATTTTAAGTTTCAGTTTTTTTTCTTACATTGTAATAGTTATTGGCGCCATTTGATAGCACTCATTCTACTTACTAAGTGCAGAGTGCCTGAGTGCAGATCAAGCCACCAAGTCACGTGGTTCCGCCCTTTATTAGGAAGCACCTCGAAGCCACTCGCGGGTAACGCATTTTGTTTCCTCGCAGTCATACTGCAAACA
The DNA here is from genome assembly GCA_011170035.1 of Teleogryllus occipitalis. Taxonomy (NCBI): domain Eukaryota; kingdom Metazoa; phylum Arthropoda; class Insecta; order Orthoptera; family Gryllidae; genus Teleogryllus; species Teleogryllus occipitalis. The sequence goes on along the minus strand of BLKR01000641.1, from coordinate 169,034 downwards.
CTTTCCGCCCAAGTTGTCGCGGAGTGCTATGTGCACGAGATACTCGGATGAGTTCTGGTGCAACTGAGTGGTTGTCGACCACTGTAGGGCAGAGGGTGTATCTGCCAAGGCATGACAGATGCCGAGTCGCGGGTAGGCCTAGTTGGTCATTCGCTCGCGCCGGTGCAAGGCACGTCTAAGGACACTAGGCTGGGCTAGGAGTTAGCTCCAGAAACGCCTCAGAGTGAGAAATTCTATATGAAAATATTTATGTAAATAAACTGTAAATTGATCACTCGCGTCTGTGTTCTTCTGGGCTACTACCCACGACGTCACACTCGCTTGAAGCCTCTCAATATCGATATTAATTCACTATAAATCCATGTTTTAGAGAATTAGTGATGGAAACCTGTCAAAATATGATGATAACTTTCTGCGAAGAAATCTACTGAAACGGTATTTACTGATCTTTACACTTATCTCGCGATCATTGTTTTGATCACTAGAAATTCACACTTACTTTAGTGCCTGACGACGAAACAACTTATTTCGATAGATTCATTGCAGCTGGCACAACAATACCAAGTAATGAACAAGTCATGGCAAAATAGAATTCAATCTATTAATTTTAAGGTATTATATCTTAAGAGTTTATACAATAAAAACGGAACATAAGAGCAAGTGATGAAACACATATACTCATTTTTAGTTCATGAAGGCACAAGAGGCTCTTATGGACAATGTTGTTATTACGGAAAAAATCTCGTGCACTGTTGCCAAATTTATTGTAGCAAAATGAAGTATAAACCGTAGTGCTGTAGAGAAAATGACGAGGAACACGATGGTAATAATGAAAAATGTATCATTCATTTTCTTTTAAAATAACATAATGAAAACTGAATTTCTGCGGAACTATTTTTTAACACCTTTTTATTCAGACCGTTAAAACTTATCCAAAATTTGGTGGAATTATTTTGGAAAAATTCGATACAATATTTCAGTTATTTGAGCTAGTAGAAATGCTTTTATTTTCTCACCATGTCGTATCTTTAAAAAAATATTTTTCAATGAAAATGTATAAATTTTTAATTCCTGCATTGAAAATATCGTCGCTGGGATATTTTTGTTCTTGCAGTCCAATTTAAAACGTCCAGTGACCAAGTCGAAATTATTTTCTATCATGATGAAATTATTTTCTATCTTCAAGACCCGAAGGTCTTTTAATGCATTACTTCTGCATTTGGATATTTGTTTTGAAGTCCAGCGGCGCGCCACATGAGACGACGGCGTGAGGCTCGGCGGGAGACGCGACGCAAGACAAGGCGCAGATGCAGAATGTGTAACCCTTAAGGGTGAAAGAAAGTCTTCGTTTGTACGATATCATCATCGGAAGGGACGATCCAAGTCAATATTCCAATGACCACAAGAAGCCCTATCGAGAATTTAACTTGCTAGGTATTCTGGTCAGTCGACTTTTGCTGGTGGATGTGAGTAAAATGGTGGATGTGCAGTGGTAAAGAAAAGTATTTACGTAATTTATTGAATTGTGTAGCGAGTCAGTTTTAGAGATCTGAAGGGATCCTAGGGAAAAGGGGAAAATAATGAAAAGTAGTAAAAACATTGTCAAAATATTCAATAGTTAAAAAGGAAAACACCTAAAAACGGAGTCAATCGTTTGAATGAATTTTGCAGAGCCACATGTACTTGTATATTTTTAATATTTGTACTGTACATCCTTCCTTCACTTCATCAGGCTTCACATTCCTTCTTTAGAGTGAAAATGTAAAATGAGAATGAAGAAATACCGACTCCGAGAAAAATTAAGTTACGTGGAATGAAGTATAAAATCAGTAGGGAAATGAAGTTCGACGATTTTGTACATATGGTACGTCTCAAAATCCATGCGTTTATATTTTAACATGTTTCTGCAACAATCGTGTATGCAATAAAAGATGTTAATGACAAACATTTACTAAATTTTAAATATTCTACATTTTATCGCTTATTAATAGAAAGTGGATTTTAATTTGGAAACCGAAAAAAAGGGTAGAAATGATACAATAATGTGCGTGTACTTATAACAAAGACAAATGCGACAGTTTAGAAATGATAAAAGGAACATAAAGTACTACGATGAAAGTTGGATAAACGTTGGTCGTAGTGTTTGGTTTGTTGCGTAAGTTAATTGATATTTAACGACACAATCAACATTTTACTTTTTTTTTCATTTTATAAAAGAACACATGTTAAGGGTCCCTTTGTATTAGATATTACTCTAATAAAATTATTATTGCTATAGTAATAATAAAAGAAAGTGAGGAAAAACAGATTTTTTAAAATTAGAAGCATGTATTGAGAAAGGTATCCGTGATTTTGACGAGCGAGCGGGCAAGCCAACGTGTCACGTCGGCAAGAACGATTCTCCATAAGAAGATTCGAAGATTCTCCATAAGACACATTGTGCCTTCACAACGTGCAAAGCAGTATAGTACACGTCACGTTTCAACCAAAGTAAAAAGCAAGAAAAGGTAAATAGGAAAGACCAACAGCCTTTTTCAAAGGACACCTTTAGTGTTTTAAATGTACAGATATGTTGAGTTTATACTTATACAAATACTTGAGTTTATACTCAAGTATTTGTAATGAAATTGCGTTTCTTTCCACTCTCTGTCTTGTAAATTCCAGGTACTTCTGCTTTTAAAAAATTTGTGTGGATTATTAATTACAAACTGTTTATCGAAATAGTAATTGCAATGCAGGAATAAAATTACATTAAAATGTTTATTGTAGAACAAATTGGAAAATAATACCACATATATTAACCTCCCAAAAATTTGTCTATGGATTTTGGTTAAAATAATCGAAAATTATACTGCTAATTCAAACGGGTATTACAAATATCTTTTGCAAAAAATAATGATGTCAAATTATGTACAGCCTTACGTACGTAAACATAACACATCTGATGGATTTTTAATGTACATCGTGTGTCCATTAATCACAATGTAACAAATACATGTTCGGGTTCAGTTCAGCGTTAGAACATATGTCATAGGAAATTCTAACATATTCTTTTAACATTTGGACTTGTAAAACTTCACATAGTCAAGACTATTAATCTTCAGCAAAATGCCATGAATATTTAAAACGTTGTTTTCCGTACTTCCAATAGCCGAAGGGAGGAAGAGCGGAGTCGCAATATGAAAGCATAAAACGGGAATCAATAGGAACTGCGAACAATAGATCCCTCCAACACTGCACTCTATACTCCTTTATTTAGAACACAATATTGTACAAAAACATTTGTATACAATCTCGCGTCTCTAATGAAAAATGCTTCGCCTCTGTAGAGCAGTATTGTTTTGGTTGAGTGAAATGAACAGTATTGTGAAAGTGGATTCAGTTTCTTTCTTTTGATTATACTGTATATTCCACATTCTTTATACCGCATTTTCATGTATATTTTATCGCACGCTCAGATATACTTTCATTTATACATCAATGCTCATTATTAACGGAATTGAATTTTGTACATAAAAATACGAATATTTAGTTCATTGTATTGAGATATACGAATGTTACCTTTTTCATATATCTTTATATCCAGTCGATTTACTTATTCTAAATAAGTTTATTTTAATTAAACGAATCATTTTTTTATAATTGGAACAGATTTTGTAGTAATATAATGTCATTAACACACATACATGTGTATGTGTGTGTGTGTGTGATAATGTCATTATATATTTTAAAATGCCATTAACGTTAAAAATAAATAACATTTGAAACAGGATTATTGAAGGTAGTGCAATAGATTCTTTCGCTTAATATTGTACACGCTTCTTTCTCTTGATTCTGGCAGAACTCTGGGATTATACTTGCACGAATGTTTCAAGTTCTGTTAGGGATCCACGACATGTCAACCAATCACTTTTCAGAAACCACAGGTCGTATTGCATTCTCTTTGCAATTTGCTCTTCTTTTGAACCGCGGTAGACAAGAAAATGATTTCGCAGTTTCATATACGTAACCTAGACATTGTTGTACTTGTGTTGCTTGTTACATTTCGCATTTATCATTCAACCGAAAATGAATCTTGAAGCCAGCGACAGTGACAATGGAATTTACACTCCACCTTCATTTCAGGAAATACGGAATTCGACAACTCACAATTATTGCTAGAAAAATCAAGGATGTATTTTGAACAATCATATTCTAAAACTTGCAAAATACCTTACCAGCATCATCGCATACTAATACTGATGTCAAATTTGATTAAGAGTTAACAAAATCAGTGATACGTATTTCTAACTGCAGTAATTGCACCATTAATTTTGTCAAGGAAAATGCAGGCTTATTATAATAAATGTGTATCTTATATTATAACACTCTGGTGTAGATAATCCATATACTTAAGTTTCAAATAAAACAAAATCTGTTTAAAATCTATTCTAGATACAGTATTTTAATGTAGTGTAGAAAATGTAGTATTCTACTCGCGCATAATGGATATTATTCACTCGTAGAAATTACGACACTCGCTCGTCCTTCGCTCGTGTTGTAAACATCAACTCATGCATAATAGCCATCATTATACACTCGTTGAAAAATGTACTATTACATTAATATAACGAATACTTACTTACATGTTACCCGATGTAACCTCAACAGAAACTTTCTCGCCTTCTATTTCCAAAATTAAAATGCGGAAACTATTTTTTCCGTACAAGGAACATAAATAATACATTTCACTTCTAAAGCACCGTCTACAATGTTTCCATCTCAAACTTTTGTGTCTCAAGTCTTCAAATTAAATCCCTGGATTCTGAGGAAAAACATGCGCCCGCGACCGACCGCCACCTGTCGCCGCCTTGTAGTGGACGCATAAGCCTTTTCGGCTGCCAATTACCTCTGGTCGACCAGTTGTGATTTTAAAAAAAATTGATTGTACGTAGATCAGTTATACACAACTACACATATGTATAGGTGGCTTAACAATTACAACTTATACAAATGTTGAGAAAACCATGGTGCACCTCGTAGGCCTGAAAATATTTTACACAATACATCAAATGGATATTTATTTATAATGTGAGTAGTATGAATGGGGTTTTTACAAAGAGTGAATGAAGTTAGGTTTTGAGTGTGATGAATATTGAAGACGTTATGGGACAGGTAAGCAACGAGATGAATGATGGTATCGAGGTTAAAGTCATTATGTAATTGGTGGTTTGATATGAACCAGGAACCATTAGTGATAGTGCCCCGTTGTAAGTGTTCGAGCGCGTTCGTTCATGCTCGTTCCTTTCACTCTACCACCTTTCACTGACAGAACAGAAATTCCTTATTTGAGACAACTTTTCCTGCTCTTACGCATTCTGACGATTCTTTTACAAGAGATGTCATTCAAGACGTTGACAATGGACTCTTTAGAGTGTTTATTAACTCACACATTGAAAATAAATTTTAACTCCCCTTAGGTGAATTCTTGCTGCAATCCTTCACTGGTTTTTCTAAGATGAATACAAGCACTCGCTTCTGTACTGAATTAGAATGTAATATAATTTCTTCCCCGTTTATTGCATTTTCTTAATTTAAATGTTTTAAATCAAAGTAATTAAGAGAAGCGACATCAAATATATATTTTCTTAAGTGTTCGTCTATTTTCATCGGCATGCGGACCCTGAAACAAGGGGGAGCAGCTTTATTTCTTACTCATGTTTTCCCTTAAACATTTTTACTTGCATACGGCGCACTATTTTACCAGTAAATAAACGAAACATACTACGAGAATAATTAAATTCTAACTTTAAGGATACAAATCCTTACACAGTATTTGAGTGACTGTGTGTGTGTGTGTGTGTGTGTGTGTGCGCGTGCGCGCGCGCGCGTGCGTGCGCGTGCGGCTTAGTTACTCACGATTACATCACTTCCTGTGCACTAATCGAGACGTGAGGTGTCATTCGGCGCGTTTTGGTTTCCTAGTGGGTAGTCGATTAATTTGCTTTCGAATCCGGCTAGAAGATTCTAAGAAATTCCCTAAAATGTATTTTTGCGTGTTTTATGAGTGCATTCTTAGTGGGAAGACGGAGAATTAGGTAGCGTTGATTAAACCCCAGTTTTTTGGTGCACGACGCCATAATTTTCTTGTACGAGGGTGGCAACAGGAAACATAAGAAACACGCGGAAGAACTATCAATAGTGATGCTGCTTTAAACATAAGAAGTAAAGTGTTTCCTCCGTATTACCGAATTTTTAACAATAAATTTGCAAACATCTACGTACAGAATTACCTTGGAACTTATTAAATTTGGAGAACGCCCAGTGAATACGGAGAAAACCCGAACTGTGAGTAATGTTAGAGAACGGAAGCACATGCGTATTCGACTTTGCACATTTACATTTTTAGGAGGTGCAAATACGGGGGAGGAATCAAATGTAATTGTAGACGGTTTTGTGACAGAATGTTGGGAACAAATTGAGAATTCTATTAGTATTAGAGAATGACGCCGAAGAAAAGCTAACACGTGATCGTTTAATTAATTTTTTTGCATATTGGGAAAAAAGGGTTCAAAATTGTAGCTGTACTAATTTCTAACTATTCGCATCATCCATAGCTGCAAGCAGTTTTTTCGGCTATTACAATTTGCAATATTTTCAGTCATATGGAGATAAAAATGCAAGGTCGTTGTGTGTTGAGAAGTTTAGAAGGAAGTATAACATTATCAGCTTCTACGATTCATTCATCATTAGTACGTCCAATGTAAGAACTTATTTGAAACAATGCATGACATTTAGAAATTTTCATCACGTGCTTTTAAAATGCTTCATAGTGTCGACGACGCCACATTCAACTGGTATCAAGGATACATAAATTCATTTAATGCTGAAAAATGTACACGGTTGGCAACCAATGCAACGGACGATAACCGACAGCAATCGACGATAACCGACAGCAATCGACGACGGCTGGTCGCTGCTTATGCGTTGAATTCCGAGAATCACAGCGGCGCACGTGGCGTGTGCCTTCCCGGTCTTCGAGCGCTCGCCACGCCACGAGCGGCGGTCTTCAGCGGCTCTACTTCACATAAGCATTGTTTTTTTTTGTTTTTTGTTTTTTTTTAATTTGTTGCGTCTACATATTGACGCAACGCGTCTCCAAGCCCCTTAAGGGGCGTTGAGCGCTTTTGCGCTGGGGAGTAATCCTCCATTATTTTGCGCGGGAGTAATCCTCTATTACCTTTGATTGAGGAATTCCTCCATTACCTTACGATTGAGGAATATCAGTTTTGGAGAAAATTGGCTGAACAATTTATGCTCTAGCGTTGTTCACTGCAGACGGACGAACAGATAGACGGACAGACACAGTCAGGCACAGACAGGCACACACAGGCACTTTATTGATCATTTTGGGCGTTGTTTTTAGGTTATCAAAATCCGTCCCCTAATAATGAAGTTAGGAATTCCAAAATACTACATTAGAGAGACTATTAATAATTTTGGGCAACTTCAGAATAAAAAGAAAAAATTGGAGAAATTAAACGAAATCGTAGGTCTCTTATAATTGGTTTGACAAAAATAATTTATGAGGCAAATTTGTAGAGAATTGTTTGATCTTTAAAATTATATAGAACTATATTTGCGCTACGATCAACCATTAAAAAATTATTACGTAAAAAACAAAAAATGCGCGAGATTTATTTTATCTATTTATTTATTTGTTTTTGACTACCAAAACTTTTCTCGAAGTATTTCGAGGTGGCAAACTTAGGGTTTTCTTACTAATAACAATATAAACAAATTTAAATAGAAACTTCGACCACACCTTTTGCAAGGTGGACCCCGTTTTAGCTCCTCTTCGACGGCACTAATTATGTAATAATCTATTTCTCACTGCCGTTGCATTTCTTGGCACTTATCGGTTCCAGAAGAAATCGTGAAGTAGAGCTCGCAGGCAAAGAGGGCACGTTCGATAGATTAATTCATAATTTTCTTGCCCGTAACTTTCCCCTCGCTATTTTACTCGTTTAATTTTTTACTTTCTCGCCTTTACTAACGTAAGAAGAGAAAGTATTGTAATCGTGCGCCGGAAAACGGGGAATTTTCGACGCAAAAACTCTTATTGCCTGGCCCTGGTAACGAAAAATTGGATTAATCCAGTTGCTAAATATAGAAAAAAATCCTCTAACACCTGGTGTAGCCAGAATCCGTTTTGTGTGTCCTTCATACCGAAAAATCGATTGATGGCAAAACGTCTGTCTGTGTGTGTATCTGTCTGAGTCTGTCTGTGTCTGCCGGTATCTCTCTGTGCCTGTCTGTGCCTGACTGTGTCTGTCCGTCTATCTGTTCGACCATCTGCAGTGAACAATGTTTTTAAATTTCCTAAAAGCAATGCAAAATGACGTAAAAATGTGATCAAAACCAGTTGAGATGGACAACTTAAGCTGTTGTATGTTACTGATGTAATCGAGGCCTCTTCTATTCGTTCAAGTGAATTCAGTTTTCAAACTTTTGGTTTGAACTGTTCTTTATCAGAAAATCTCGATGCCCGCCAATGACGCTGACAGGTGTCACAGGACCTTTAGATTACATACTCACTATGGCTGACATTACAACTTCTGAGCGAAGACATCGAATAGGCTACAACTTATAGGTACTCAGGAATTCTGTGGACAACATTTGTTGCATTCGTAAATATTACTTGAAGCAAGGACCATTAAAATGACATTAAAATCGATTAAATCAGTGAAAATGCATTAATATGATGGAAAAGATTAAAAAATGACTTACTAGCCGAAAACGATAAAAATGCAAAAAATTTGTAAAACCCGGTAATTTCCTTTTGTCATAACATAAATTGAATTTCTATAATAAACGGCATTGTCCTAAAGTGAAAAGAAAAAAAATGGCATTTTATTTAAATCCGCCCCCTAGTCATTAATAAAAAGGGATTAAATACTAATGTTTTACTTTGTTAGACATGAACTGACAGAATCCTTCAATATTTAGTTTTGAGTATTTAACTGAATGTAAGACGTTTCAAGAAATGAAGTTTCAAAGTACGATTAAGCGAATCCAATAGGAAATGAGATATCAGTAAGGAGCTTTGATCCAAAGTTCTCGTTTACATATGCACTAACCTTGTCAAAATGGAAGAGAAAAACACTTGTATTACCGCAGATGCGATGGCATGTCCCAGCGGTATGATTTCTTCCACGAGCATGGTACCGTTCTTCAGTTTTAAAATCCCTGACTCACACGTATCTGGTACGGCCGATTCAACATCATGGTAAGAAATTGTTGGCTGGTAAGTATTCCTTTATTTGATGCACCTGTGAATGGGTCAGCTGCCGTTTTAGAAGCTCTGGGATATGCATCTACGATATTATATTTCTTGTTTCGATACCAGCAATCATATAATATTTTGTAGTCAACATTTTTAAAAATACAGCAGATGCTCTCTTTGCTGTCACCAATATGTTTCCTTCATACTTTTGAAGGAAGCACGATTATACTGCGCGGTTATCGGGTCGGTAATCTACCTGTATCCGTCGATCAAATCAATAAGAAAGTGGAATTCATCGCAGTTGCTTTCAAGGTAAGAATATACGAGTTACATGGTCTTATTAAGGTTAGTGGCTAGGCGAAATCATTTAGTTTTCTTCTTCTCTTTGTCGGTCTATACAATTTCTTTTGTCAGGAAAGACTATCGTGCTTCTTCTGTAACCGAATCACCGTTAGCAATGCGTGTTAGTTTACAACCTCATTCGTATTAACGGTTTGCATCCTCATTATTGATGGTTTTAAGAAAAACTGCATAACCTTTGCACAAAATTTCTTTGTGTAAATGACAGGCGTTCTTCTGATTGTGAATAATATTTCCAACCAAAATAAGAAGAAGAAGAAGAAGAAACGAACGTCATTTCATTCTATTGAAATGCTTTTCATGTAAGAAAATCGTGTTAGAGAGCAGAATTTATAAGACTTCTGTAACTTTTACCTACAGTGCCTACAGTGCAATAAGCTTATAGAAACGCAAGTATAACCTCAGAAAGTGTTAAAACATTAATATTTAGGCGCTTTTTATTTATAATGACCTTAAGAATTCAAATGATTCATTAGAGAGACTATTATTCATTTTGGGAAAATTTGGTGAAATATTAAAATTTCGTAGCTTTTATTATTTGTTCGAGAAAAATTATTTTTAAAGTAAATTTGCAAAGAATTATGCGACCTTTAAAATTGCACAGAATTATTTTTGCGCTAAGATCAACTGTTAAAAAGTTATTACGCGAAGAATATAAACAAAAGGGAAAAATTAAATCTTCTACCTCACCTTTTCAAGGCAAAATGACTTATAGACTGCACTAAAACTAAGTAAATATAAATTGGCGATGATTTGTTGTTTTACATTCTATTGTACCCATTTTTATATTTTCTTTTAACAAAAAATGAGAAAATGTTCATTAAATAATACGAAATTAAACGATAAAAAAATGAAGATTTGAGATTCTTATCTGGTCTTGATACATTGCGCCAAAAAAGTATCTCTGCACCGGCACCTTGTGGTGAGAGTAGTAACAACTTAAATTGGTTGGCAACACGAGCTGCAGCTGTAACAAAAGAAAATCACGTACAAAAAATGCGTACTCACGATAATTATAAGAGATGCTGGAAGTACTCTCCTCTTTATTTGTTTTCGAATTATGTTGTTGCTACAAACGTAAATGCAATTTTTAAAAGGAGGCCCTGACTCGATGCGGAGACATTTTCCTGGCATCCTGTGAATCAACAAAATCCAAACACCATCAACGCTAAGTTACGATAGAAGAACTATATTTCAAATATGTGTGTGTGTGTTATTTTATAACGATAGAAATTCTATCGTAGTGCAATCTGACTCGTCTATATTGTGACACATCAGATTGTCACCACACTTTCTTAGCAAAAAGACGCTGGTTGCCATGGTATCGGAGTGCAACATATAAACAATGCCCATTAGTTCAAAAGCGGACGATAAGTAGATCGCATAATTTTGTTTGAAACAAGAGAGTAAAAGATGAAAAAAGTTGACATGTTGAAGGAGGATAAAAAATATTCTTTCGAGCTCTTTACACGATAGCGATCGGATCAGGGTGCTAGATATATAGCAGTTTATTTGAAACAATAAAAACATACAAAATTTATTCGAGTTCGAACGTAGTGATTTGTCGTTGTTAGTATTCAAAAGATAGAACTCAGAAATTGTTTTATACGAAGTGAACAGTGAATGCCAAAAGTGGGACTTATAAATTTTATTAAGCGGACAATGATAATCGAACTTAGGTCTTCGATGATAGGAACCGGATGATAACTTGAACTTATATGCGAATATTTTAACACTTAAGATTTTCCTTAGGTAATGAACAATAAGAGGTATTAGAACGTGTAGTAATTCAAGCAGGTGAATGGGGATGGAAAGCCAATGGATAAACAGTGTGCATAGTGGTTTATGAGAAGAAACGACAAGATACGGATTTGGTCGGTAGCAAGAAAGAAACTTGGACGAGGCTCATTGCTGAAGTCTACGGGGAGACATCCTTTACCAGGACAGCGCTCAAGATTCTCATGGATAACAGGTTCAACAGCGCTATAGTAAAGGTCATGACCAAAAAGAATGTTCTACTTCATTTCTTTTAAAAGAAGTTACTAAAATTCATAAATAGATTTGTTATTTTCTATTGATGAAAGCTGATTATCATTTGCAGTCACTGCAATCCAGTAGGATATTTACATTTTGCATTTCAGATTCTATGCTTCTCCGTATGGGGAGCGAATTAAGTAATCGTAAGTATTCACGATTATTTCGAAGAACCCGCCGACTGAGTCAGCAACGGAGTTATAATTAAATATAATTTGGGAGCTCATTCTCGTAACCATTTCCTGGTGCCCATATATTTAATAGAAATTCGGAAACAGGTTACAGGAATTTGAGGGCAGCAAGATGGGTAAATGGCCGGGTATATTTTAATATTATTGTATCAAGTGACATTTGAAAAGGTTTATTTTCAATCTCTTGTAGTCTATCCACTTTTCTATCTTTTTCACCAATGTGTCGCACCGCACTCAGTATCACAAATTCATTATAGATAAAGTAACAACACTTAGCTTGATAGTGTTTACTTTAACGCAACCATCTGTTTTCGTCTTTTGTGTCGGGAAAAGTCGTAAAACTGAATCGTAAACAGAAGAGTCGTAAAGACAGATCCATTCGCATTCGCCCTACCGAGACTTATGTAGAAACACGTGTACCAGAAGTGTTGTATACGTCTGATAAGATAAATTAGGGAGCAGAGTTTCATGTGAGTCAGAAATGTAGTTTCATTTTTAGATCTGCCGTTTAGAGTCAAGAGTACAGTATCTAAAAGTTTAACGAGCTACACAGACTTGATGATTTCATTTCGACAGAAGTCTTTGTTTTTGAATTTCTCAAGAGTTTGAAAAAAAAAAGAAATAAATTGAGTAATATTTTACATTTAGTTCAAAGTTCATTCGACCAAAAGGAAAAGAATTTAAAAGTAACTAAAAAACAAGTCAAAAAATATAAACATAAGAACAAGTGACTTCCATTATTAAAATTCTGAAACAACGAAAATTAACTCGTTATTCATTTCGCTACACGATTTGAAATATATATATAATTTCCAATTTACCATCAACATTACTTATGAAAATACTACAAAAAAATAGTTCGTTGCGCTTGACAGAGATTTTTCCAATCAAAAGCATTTTTCAAATATATTATCAATTACAAATGTGTAATTTTTTTAAAAAACAAAAGAATACAGCAAAATGAACTTACCGTCATATTAAACTGCGAGGTAACCAATATTCGTTGGAAAAGTTGTAAGAAAAAAAATTGGAGCCTTTCTGAGAAAATGACGTTTGAGCGTTTCAGAAAGTGCGGAAATTTGGTATCATTTTAACAGAAAAATATTGAGTTTTAAGATGGAGAGATAAGATAGAGAGAAAATTAAACTGACACTATTTTAAGCACATGTACTCATAAATATACTGATGTGAACAAATCGCCTCTATTGTAAATATTACCGACGCGAGAGAAAAGTAAAAACAAATTACATTTTTGTAATTTTTGAAAACCAAACAAAAGTATAGAGCACTATGGCGTTTTTATCATCATATAGGGTACATTTGGCACTACTCCTAGTAAAAATTTAAAGAAAAAATGTGGAGCCGTTTTTGAGAAAACCTTGTTTTTGTACTTTTTTAAAATTGCAAATATTGCATGTACTATTGCACGAAAACTAATAAAATTTTCAAAACAAGTACATACCTTAATAAAAGAACTATTTATGGACAACTAATTTCATTTAAAAGAGAAATCTCTGTCATCAACTTAATGGTTGTAGGAAGACGCCGAAATATTCAAACTTTTGCAATTTTCGAAAATTTATAGTCAACCATAAAATTCGGGTCTATGCCAACTTTATGGGTGTATTGTACTCTATTCTTGCAAGAAATTATAAAAAAATTGGAGCCGTTTTTAAGAAAATATTGAATATATCCGGGGAGGGGGCTTCATGTAAAGTACCCCCAAATTTTCTTCAAAAAGCTTCAACTAGAGTCAGATGGGCAGGGCTTTCTTCAATTTGAAAAAATCATACGCATAATTTAGGCGCTAGTAGTTTTCACAAAAGGACGATCAGACAGACAGACGGACAGACAGAGAGACAGACGGACAGATGGACAGACAGACAGACGGACGGACGGACGGACGGACGGACAGACGGACGGATAAACGGACGTTTTGGAAAAAAAATTTCGATATCAGGGGACCCAAAAACGTGTATTTCCGTTGAAATCTCGAAAATCGATTTTCCGCAGCATTACATAACTTTCTGTATACAACAAATATTACTGCGAATTTACGTATGTATACGAGAATGTAAAAATTAATAAATTATATTTAATAAAAATAATATTGTTAGAATAATGAAGAGAATTTCGATAGTTTAGATACAGGAGGCAAATTAGCATTGGACTCAGTAACAATGAGACCATGTGAAGAGTAGAAACAAGCCGGGTTGGTAGATAAAAATGTTGCGTCAGAATTTGTCTCGATCTGGTAGAGGTAGATGTGGCCGTGACTGGCAGAAGAACTTGTTTGAAGAAATGTTAAGTTAGAACATGTCGTGATCTGATATAGATCACATCCGCGAACTGTATAAAGTTAACAATAAAAATTATGCTTTCACGGCGGAGACATTACATTTCACTCAGAGACTTTACCGTTCTATCTACGGTGACTCTACCCGGGAAGTCCTCATGTACGACTCGGGATGTTGGCTGATGTTCGACACTTGCTGTATCGCTAGTGAATCGCTGGAATTCGGCCGCCGGCGGGAGGAGAATTCTAGCAGCCGGCCGCTTTGATTGGTTGTTTTTCGTGTTTTGTACGATCAATATTAGGCGAATGAGGAAGCAGTACCCTCGTAAATTGGCCACGCACCGCCCTGGATCTTTCCTTCTCCTCCGCTTACACATATTCAGACACACACACAAACACACATACATACACCACTCATTCACAAGTTTTGAACAATGGGTCGAGAGCTTAGGCAGGGTGGTGCCCCGCAGGGAGATACCTGAAGGCAAAAATTCCTGCTAACCATCATGTAGGTAGACACCAGATCTCAGTTTCTGGGGAGGAACACCGCCATTTATCGGGATAAAAACACTACTTTAACTATAGTAATGGCTCTATCAGTTTTCTGCCTAGAACTATCAATCAATCCCCTGTTCCCATAATTCAATGTTTTTGAATTCATGTTACGTAAAATAATGATTGCATTTAATACTTAGATTACCTCCAAGAGTCATAATAATCTTAGAAACTGTTTTTCTACCAATTAATATGTGATTTATACTCGATTGAGTTTCTATTATCGTGAAAAAGTATGCAATGTTGCATACCATTTCCACATTCTTTCCTTACAAACATTTAATCTTCCCTCTCTTTTTTCTGTTCCTGTAAGTTCCGTTTCTCCTTCTCATTTTCTCTTTTTTTAGTAAATTTCTTAATTCTCCTTTCGCAATCTGTAGGATTTTCTTTACTCTTAATATTCATATAAAATATGAGCTCCAAGAGTCAGATATTCACCTTTCTTTGCGTTCATTAGCTTTTTCTGTTGTCTCTTTTCGGTTGTAACACCAACCATAATTACTGCCAGCGGCCATCCCCATCTGTTGGTTACGCGAATTGCCCTTGACTACGAGAATATGATGTGAATATCTGATTTGCTTAGCACAAAAATTGTCTGAGAACCGGTCTTTGAAAATGCATGCATCTCGGTAGGGATCGAACCCGCTTTCTGGGAACTCAACGGATTTGAACTTGTAAGCCAACCGTTCTCCCAACCAGGAGTGCGTTCATTCTCTGATTTGCCAGTCCGCCCTCTACTTGTTTACATTTTCCCCCCTCTCTTTCCCCCACTCTCTTTCGTCTCCCTCCTTCTATTGTCTCCTTTATTCTTTTTCTCTTTCTCCATTTCTTTCCTTTTCACTGTCTCTTCCCTCTTTCTCTCTTCGTTTCCATCTCTAACTCACTCCTTCTCCCTTTCTCTCTTTTCCTCTTTCTCTTCCCCCCTCTTTCCCCCCCCCCTCACTTTCTGATCTTCTGATTCCCAGCCTTTCTCTTTCCTTCCCTTTTTATTCCCCCTGTTTCCCTCTCTCCTTCCTCTCCTTCTCTTCCCTCTCTTTTCCTCTTTATTCTCTGATTCTCTTTTCTTCTTTTTCTCTTTCCTTTCCCTTTCCCTCTTTCTCTTCACCTCTCTTTCTTTACCGTCTTTTTCTCTTTCCCTCTGTCTCGTTCATCTATTTCTTTACCGTATCTTTTTCTTTCCCTCTCTGACTCTTCTATCTCTCTTTCTCTTTTCCTCTCTTTCCCTCTCTCTTTTCTTCTCTCTTTCTCTTCCCTCTCTTTTTCTCTTTCTTCTCTGTATCTCTTTCCTTCTTTTTCTCTTCCCTTTCGCTTTCCCTCGTTCCCTGGGCCTGCCAGGCCGAGGGCGCGTGGCTGCGGGGCGTCGCGTTGCGTCGCGTCGCGGGGCTGCGTGCCGCACGGTCGCTGACGCCTGGCGCGGCGTGGAGCGGCGTCAGATTTCGCGGACAGATAGCGCCGCGTTCGCGAGAAGCATTTGCATGATTGCGTTCCGCCAGCACGCACCCACGCATGCTTGCAGGAGCGCTGCTGTGGCCCGGGAACTTTCTTCGCCGCAAGAATTCGCAGAGGATATTTCGCTGCGTAAGAGGCCCTGAGGAATTTCCTAGGAGATTCATATTCAACAACACGAGTTTTCTTGATATCGGTAGGTGTTCACATAATGCTGTGCACACTTCCGTTATTGCTCATATCGTTGCAGTACTCTATGCAATTAATTGGATTCTTAATGCAAGTGTTTTATTAAACGTTTCCTCTTCTCTCACAAAATTTTTAAAACATCTTACTAACTTTGAACAGATTTACCTAAGTATACGACATTCACAATTCATGAATTGTAAATCTTCTCCTAACTAGCTCTTCTCTTTTGTACGACACACTACGTACGAGAACGGCATTGCCATAGCTGCATTTGAGGAAGTTTAAAAGCTGCAAGGTTTATTTCTAACAAGCAGATCCATAGAGAACTATAAATTTAATTTATTAAAGCAAATATTATAAAACATTCCTTAATTTTTTTCAATTCCATAATTCCATTCCTTTCAATTCCATTCCATTGACCTACTTACCAACACTTCAACTGAGGGCAAATCTACCGCGTATTCGTTCCCGCTTCCCAAAAGTAATATTTCGTCCTCCATAAGAATTAACAATCATTTTTCAACTCTGATTTCTTTATTATTTCAAATTATATAATTGTAAAAAATATGAAATAACGTAATATTATATATATTGCGAGTCACACATCCGGTTACAAACCGTAAGGCCAGCACCCGACCTGAGTCGTCTTGGAGGGTGGCGAACACAATTCGCCAGATGGTCAGCTAGCTCAGTAAGACGTCCCAGTGTGGACACAATAAATAAAAAAAAGAAGAATAGGGAGGGGGGCAAGGTCGTGAAGATCGTTTTGGATTGGATGCAAAATTACACACAACTCGAGTTAGAATCACTTTTCACTTAATTCAGTATATTCTAGAAATATTTGCTGCTGTGACAGATACATAAAATGGCACACAGAAAAATCAAATACAGAATACTCTTGACTGTCTGTAAGAAAACCCACACACACACTAATAACTCGATACACAATTTCTTACTCTTCTTTACAACCCAATTTTTTAACACACGCACACTTTCAGAAACTCTGAGAATCGTTAAAATATTACTTTATACAAAAATGAAAGAAAAACACATTGAAAATCAAAACTAGTACTTCTGACTTAACATTGCTTTCACAAAAATGAAACTCTCTCTCTCTCTCTCTCTAAAATCCAGAGAATGATTACTATTATTATTCGTCTCTTACACAGACTCTTAATCACTAAATTACAATATCAGATCTTCGAATCCTTTTAAAAGAAAAGATTGATTCTATTCTCACGTATTAGAAGTCGGAAACAAATGTACTTTTACTTTCTTTATCTTTTAAGCATGGTCAATATGTTACCTTCCCTTTCTTTCTACGTAACGGATTCAGAATAAGCTTTCTGATTAAAATGAATTACTCCTATCCCTACAAAAACAGTTCATTTAGTACGACCTTACTTTATTCTCTTCTCGGTCGCGTCGGGAAGTCAGCTATGCTATCTTCTACCCCTTCCCTCGGAGCTGTTTCGGCCTTGAAGCGTCGGAGCCTCGGGTTGAGAACGCAGTTGCCCACCAGAAACGCGTTCTTCGTCTCGTTCAAGGTTTATATTCTTGCGTACTCTCATATGAATTTTACTTAATTTCCAATTATAATTAATGACCAACTGGATATTCAGAGTTGAAATGGATCCAGAGATCACCCTCTTTTATACGAGAACAAACTTTAAGAGAGCATATATATATATATATATATATATATATATATATATATATATATATATATATATATATATATATATAAACTGGAGAGAGAAATGAATGCAACTATTAATTACTGCCATCTATTCAAAACTCCTCTCCCTAATTCTCCTATTATAAATTCATAACGTCTCTTATTTTTCTTCTAAGATTACGTTTAAATCAATTTATACGACGGTCGTTCAATATATAATGCCCCATATTTTTTTTCTCAGAAACCATTTATTCAAAAGTGTTATATTTTGGTGACATTATAGCTACATGTTTCTTCTACACGTACTATTTTTTAACATAGTCTCCATCAACTTGTACGGTCTTACGCCAGCGTGAAACAAGTGCCTGTATTCCCTGCCGGTACCTACTCTTGTCCTGTGCGCGAAGCCATGTTTTCACCGCTTGAATGACGCTCTCATAATGATCGAAGTGTCTTCCACGCAAACTGTCTTTAAGAGGTCCGAAGAGATGGAAGTCTGAAGGTGCCAGATCTGGGCTGTATGGTGGATGGGGCATTGTTGTCCAACCCAATTTGGTGAGGTGTTCCCGGGTTCTGAGACTTGTGTGCGGGCGTGCATTATCGTGCAGGATCAAAATTTCAGCCGGATTCTTGTCATGCCTGACACGCCGGAAACGATTCTTGAGTTTGTCCAAGGTCTTCACGTATGCTTCGGAATTAATGGTTGTCCCTCTTGGCATCACATCAACAAGAATGACCCCTTCACTGTCCCAAAAAACAGTAATCATGACTTTTCCAGCAGAGGGGGCTCTCTTGATTTTTTTCTTTCTTGGTGAGTGAGGATGGTGCCATTCCATTGACTGTCTTTTGGTTTCCGGCTCAAAGTGGTGCACCCAGGTTTCATCACCCGTCACAATCCAGGCCAGAAACGCTACCCCCTCAGCATCAAACCTCTCCAACAAATCAGATGACATGATTGTTCTTTGCATTCTGTGTTCTGCTGTGAGACTTCTTGGAACCCATTTTGCGCAAAATTTTGAATATCCGAGAGTCTCGATCATTGCACACACACTTCCACTGCTGACTAACAGCTGTGAGGCCAATTGTTGCACTGTGATGCGACGGTCCGCACGAATAATGTCATCCACGCGCCTCACCATATCTGGAGTGGTGGCACCGACAGGACGACCGGAACGCGGCAGATCTTGGAGTTGAGTTGTGGCACTTTCTGACGCCTTCACTCTCTTTGCCCACCTCCCGACTGTGCTCCTATCGACAGCACAATCTCCATACACTAAACACAAACGTTTATGGACATTTCCCACAGTTTCTTTCTCTGCAATCAAGAACTCAATCACTGCTCGCTGTTTGTAACGTGGATCACTAACAGACGCCATTTTAAAAATTCACTACTGTTCTGCCAACTGTTGGAATTATTTGAAACTTCGTCCACCTGGCGAAGAAACACTGAACTTGAAGTACCGCGAAGTACAACTTTCAGTTTTGGCTCATTGTGGAGAAAAAAAATATGGGGCATTATATATTGAACGACCCTCGTAATAGAATATTTACCTCTTCTTATCTTCCTGAAGAGTTTTTCTAAAAGTTGCAAATCTGAAGTCCGCTGCAATATCAATTCCTGGCGTGCCGTTTTCAATACGTCTGCTCAGTTCAGCTGCTAACCTCAGAAAGAACTTTTTCTTTCATCTGACTACCGGTCTCGCCCTCGGTCTATGGTGGCGGTCTCTCTTGATCTAATTCTCAGTTAGCATTCCTAATATTCATCCGCGTTGGCGCGCGTTCAAAATACTCCTTTCCCTCGCTCTCTTAGGTCGCATGTGACACGTTTTCGAAATCTAAGAAAACGGACGGTCGCAATATTACTGTTCAGGGTGAGTCACGTAACTTTAGTACCTCCTGTAACTTTTGAACGGGTGAAGATATTGTAATGTAGTTTTCACGAAAGTGCATGAGAAAATGCGGCTAAATGATACGTGTATTCATTTCTTGTTTATCATTTGTATTTTATGTGATATTTGAGGCAACTTTGTTTTTTCAAATGGAACTATACATATTTTTTCAGACTATTATGAAGAACGTAAAAATTCATATTGTCATATGTTAGATAAGGATTTTTTGAGAAATTTTGATTCTTTTGCGGCCAGTCTTGAACGGATATTTTGAATGTAACAGACCGCCACAGAAGGTCACGCAGCGCTCCACCAGCAAGCAGGCGCTCGGGGAAGGCAAGGGATCTTAGGATTTCAAGATTCAATAAATATTCCAAATATTCATAAAACTGTTACAGTTTTTTTCCTGAACTTTGCTTTTATCCTTCCCCATTTTCAAATATTGTATTACTTAAGGATTGGAAATATGGATTTGTCATAAGTAGTATGTATTGATTGTTATGCATAAGATTGTTTGTTATTTAAATTTAATTTAAAGGGATATCATACCACAGGATATTGATGGGATCTTGGAAACTAAACACAATAAGAATAAATTATTAAAACTGTACAAAGAATATTGTATATTTTCAGCAAATAGTTTTATTGTTAATTATAATATAATAATAACTTGTGAAAACAAAAAATGCAGGAAGATAATGATAATGACTGAAATAAAAATATAATCCAAAAATACTATATAAAAATTCATTACTACATTACTATTCAAATTACTTTAACATGGGTTCAAAATGACCACCATTCACAGACAAACACATCTGCAGGCGCTTTTGAAAAGATTTCATAACTGCGAGCAAGGTTTCTTTTTTAACTTCAGAACAAGAAGCTACAATGCGTCTACGCATATCTTGTGATGTAGATGGAGCCTCTTGTAGACGTGGTTTATAAGAAAACCCCAAAGGATGGAAAGCAAAGTTCATGAAAAAATCTGCAAGTTTTGTGAATATTTGGAATATTTATCGAATCTTGAAATACTAAGCTCCCTTGCCTTCCCCGAGCGCCTGCTTGCTGATGGAGCGCTCCGTGACCTTCTGTGGCGATCTGTTACATTCAAAATATACGTTAAAGATTAATCGCAAAAAATTTAAAATTACTCAAAAAAATCCTTATTTAATGTATGACAATATTTATATCATTGGATTTGTCTTTTTGATAGACTGAAATAATAGACTCTTCATGATATACTGAAAAAATATGTATAGTTCCATTTGAAAAAACAAAGTCACCTCAAATATCTCGTAAAATACAAGTTATAAAAGAGAAATAAATACACGCATCAGTTAGCCCCATTTCCTCATGCACTTCCGTGAAAACTGCATTGCAATATCTTCAACCGTTCACAAGTTACAGGAGGTGCTAAAGTTACGTGACTCGCCCTGTATATAAATTTAATGTATTCTTTTCAAAATTAAATGGTACCTAAAACTCTCATGTTAAAGTGTTGGTCTTTCCCATACGGTGATGTAATTTTTAATCAATTTGTAATACTTGAAGAGGCAAAAATATATATTTAATAATATGATTTTCAAAAACAATAGTAAGGAAACTTAGAATAAAAGAAGAGATAAATTACCAAAGCTAAAAGCTACGCACGTATTGCCAAGGATATACACGAGGCAAGTAAATAAATGAAACAGCTGCATTCGTCATTACTTTGTGTTGTTCTGCGCCTAGTGAATATTTATTTCTCTTTTGAAGTAAAAAGTGTAGTTTAATCGAAGTGAAAGGTGTGATTTAATTACGTTTAGTGATCTATTTCCTTTTACAATATTATTAAATGCGCTTTACGTGTTTTTAAGAAGAGAAAGAATGTGAGTAAACCAAAAATTCAATAGTCAGCTACAACTCCAGCTTCACCAATAAGTGAAGACAATTTCACGAAGGTTGGTAGATCTGAAAAAAAAACGCAGGATAAACAGAGATTGGGAGTTTAAAATAAAGCCCTGAAATGATCAAAAGAAAGGCAAGAGAAAGAAGAATAAACCTGAAAAGGAAGTTTGAAGAAACTTATGAAGAAGACCCTGATGACCAAGTAATGGTGCTCAAATGCACTAGAAACATTGTTTAATTCTGTCAGTTTACTTTATGAATGTTTTATTTTCTTTTTCTCCAAATCTATTGCACAGAATTGAAGGAAATGTTAACAGATCTTCAAATGTACTCTTCTCCGTATTTTAACAGATATTTTTCAATGACTTGTGTAGGTGAAGATGTATAAATAGGTATATGTACAAAAACGTGCAAAAATACAAGCAATATATAAATTTATTTCCAAAAAAGATTTGTAAACCCCTGTAATAAAATATCATAGACCTAAATTTTCACCTCAATTTTTTAATAGAGTTATGGCTATTAGTTTCTGAGAAAAGGAAAACCGAAATCTGTCAAATTAACATGGGAGAGATAAGCTCTTCAGAGCCCCTTTCCTTTTCTCAAAGAAATTTCTCCGTCTCTGTTCTTGTCAATTTTCCACCAAACTTCCTTTAATATTTCATGTGCTGGTACTGTGATTGCGCTCTGAAGGCAGAGAGCAGTGTGCTTCAGGATGGTAGGGTAGTTATGCCTGAGCAGAACTGAAAAAAAATTCATCGCGTCTCACTTCGCACTGTTCATCGATTGTTCGACGCTTTTATTTCTTTGATTCCGGCGAATAAGCTGAAAAAGTCATGAAAACTTAATTTTACAGGAGAGCAAAAACCAACCTACAACCGAAGTAAATCACGCATTAATGATATTCAAACGAAGGTGATATTCAAACGAAACTATTTGTGTATAGGTTTCGTTTGAAAATCTTTAATCCCTGTTTACTGATTCAGTTGTAAGTCGTTTTTTGCACTCCTGTAACATTAAGTTTTCATGACTTACCAGCTTACTCACCGGGGTCAAAGATTTATAAATTGCGTTCCAATATTATATTTAGCATGTAGAAATATTTTCTGACGGTAAAAAAGAGCTGTATTCAAATGATTAGTGTGTAAGTTTCATTAAACATCTCAAATCAATATGTTTCTCCTGGTTAAGTAAGTTTTATTTGTTTTGAATTTCGTACACTTATCTCTAATTAATCACCTGATAAAAGTTCCAAAAATTCCTCAAAATGGCCAGAATTCTGGAATGAACGTGATGTTAACGGGTCAGAAATGAAAGTGTTAATTACGGCGCCAAATATTTGTTCAAACATTTCAATTGTAAAAAAACGTCCAAGTCTCTTATCGTTTAAACAATCAATAAACGGGAAAGAAAGGAAATGTGTAAAGCATGGAGTATTGTGTCTAACACAGCTAAATGAGATCACTATTACAGCAAGAAAAACTAAAAACAGTGTTTA
The DNA here is from genome assembly GCA_011170035.1 of Teleogryllus occipitalis. NCBI lineage: Eukaryota > Metazoa > Arthropoda > Insecta > Orthoptera > Gryllidae > Teleogryllus > Teleogryllus occipitalis. Next base: position 145,743 of record BLKR01000641.1, on the reverse strand, counting down.
TTCAATTTTCGCCTAAATTTTCTCTACAATATTTTCCGTATATTTTATGGATTTGAAATGAAATGTTAATTATGGGTGTGTAAGTGTGAAGTATTTCAAGTTGGAGGGCCTTTTAATCGTTATCATGGCATAAAGTTGTATTAAACGCTATTTAGATGTTTATTTGTCCTCATGTAAACCAATAAGATTGATTTTCTAATAAAAAGTCATTGAATATGCTATATAATACATATATAGCATATTCAATGACTAACATTCTTCTAACCTAACCAAACCAAACTACATTAAGCACATACTATGCTTAATGTAGTTTGGTTTGGTTAGGTTAGAAGAATGGTTTGCAGATTATTGCTGACATATTAACGGCATTTACATTTCAATACAGATTTTGCAATAAAACTTATAAATGGCATGAGAAAGTTCGTACTATGTTGTAGTACCACAAGTTTCTGAATATTACAAAATATTAGTGAAACTGAAATTCTCTGAAAAGGTGACGTTTACTCACAATTCACGTTATACGCCCACGCGGCAATATTCGTCATAAGGGTGAACATTTGTTATATTCGAGTATAAATGGCTTTCGCTTTGCATCCTGTATTTTATGGAGAACGTTCATATTACAGCAGAACTCGCATCGTTTATAGACGTGGACGTCTTTTCATATAAATCAGAAGGTTCCTGTCACAAATATCACAAGGACACGCGTGTGGAAGCAAACAAAACAGCAAATATTCCGTGAGTCAGTGAAATAAAACATTCTTTGTCAGGGAATGAATATATTAATATTTTTCTGAAGTTCTACAAGAGATGAGTGGTATTTGGTAAATGTTTTCAGCCGAACATAATCAGTACTCAAAAATGAAGAGCCAACTTGTCCAGAAAGTGGGTCATGGAATGTTTTCAATTCGAGGAACCAACATCCATTATTTTATGTCTCATTTGGGCGTAAAAAACATCTGAATTTCGTTAAAATATAAACATTTAAAAAACTCTGAATGAAGAGGAATTAAAATTTATTGAAATAATATAAAAGTAGTTTGAAGAAGACGTTAACGGTCATTAAAATGTGAATGACGTTTCTTTTAATCCGCGAATCCGATTGAAAACTACAAAATGAAAATGTATTTTTAAAACTTTCATAAGAGTGGTCCTCAACGCGGACAAAATAAAAATAATTTAGTATTTAATGAATGAAATTAAATACGAACTATACAGTCGTTCAATTAATATGTATCATACAGTTCAAAATTTACAGATAACATTTTCTCATTTATTTTCTACAGATCGCTCAATATAGCTTTATTCATTAAGTGATTCAATTCTACCAGAAAGATGTCCTAAATATGTTGCTGTAGTCATCAAACGACGAAAATAGGTCTGAAATTCAAAGCTCCGTCCGTTACCGTACACAGTCTCCGTCCCATCTCCTCACACCACTGAGCTTGGCTCAGTAATTCGCTCTCTGTCTTCGCCGTCTGGGCACCGCCCATACAAATCCAGATGGCGGAGGGATATTGTAATCGCCATTACTCCGACGACGACGACGGCGGCGGCGGCGGCGGCGGCGGCGGCGGCGGCGGCGGCGGCGGCCAGAGAGGAGAAAAGGCCTGAGCAGGTGCCCGTCTGACCGCAGCCACTGCCCCATGGTCACCCATGTTCAGCTGCCACCTAGTGCCAGTCCCACGCGCTCACAGAATCCAGCGGGTATTTCAGAGGTCGTGTTTGATCACTGAAATTGAATGGAGTGGTAATATGTTGCCTAATGGCTGATATTAATGATCTAGTCTGGTGCAATATTAAAGCAATAATATACACCGCTAACTGAAAGGTCATTTGATAATAACATTCACAAAAGAATTACCAATGTGATTATTAATATAATTTAAAACAAAGTTGAACGAAAATGTCTATGACCATCTACGATTATTCAAAAAATTAAATTGTACATGATAGGATCAACTTACCATAATAAATAGATGGTTGGTTTTGTTATTAAATAATATCTATTAATTGCTTTATTGGGCTTGTATCATTCCTTATGTATGTATAAAAGCGTAAGGTTTATAAAAATGTACGAAATGTTATGACATTTCAAACCAAAACGAAAAGAAACAATTCTTGGAAAGAACAAAAGTCTTACGAAGGGAGAAAGAAAACTATGTCTAATAATAAATGGCTATTTAACAGTGGAAAAGTAACTCTAACTGATAACATATAATTTTTTTCTTCTCTACTCCAACAACAATAATAATACGGGACAAAATGTTGTTAGAGTTGAAAGAAAAAAAGCATGGTTTTATGTTTGTGACACTTTCGCATACACGTAAGAAAACAGTTTAATCTAGGTTTTTATCTGTTTAAAAATAATTGTTAATTGATATCATTTATTTATAATATGAGTGGTAAAAATAACATTTTGTTTTGCAAATCGGAAATGTTAGTACACGTGACTGTAAGGCGAAATAGCGCAATCCTCCGAGCAAAATAAAATTACTTTTACCACGTGTGTCTCACATTTTTTGAGAGCCTCACTGACGTTTATTTTATTTTAATTCAAGCAGATAAATCACTTTCATATATAAGTATATAAATCACTACAATACATTGAAGTCAGTAGTAGGTGCGGCGATTTGACAACAGTAGTTCGTTTTCTTCGTTACATTTACAGATTTATTAGAAATCGTGAGCTTCGTCTTACTTTAAGCACTCGTGATAAAAATTGGACTTAGCACGCTACACATGCCCTGGAAGAACCGATTTTATTAGTGGCAGATTAAAAACAAATTTTATTTTGTTTATATTATGAAGAATCTTTGACTAGTGGCAATCCAAAAAGAAGTTTGGTTTTGTTTTTTATTGGGAAAAAGCTTTCACTAATGGCTATCTAAAAAGATTTTTTTACTAGTGGCAGTCTACAACAAATTTAATTCTTTTTGTTATTATGAAGAACCTTTTACAAGTGGCAATCCAAAAAGAAGATTTGTTTTTTATTGTGAATATTTTTTCCTAGTGACAGTCTACAACAAATTTTATTTTGTTTTTATTACGAAAAATCTTTGACTAGTGGCAGTGCAAAAATAAGTTTTGTTTTGATTTTATTGTGAAGAAGCTTTTACTAGTGTCAGTCTAAAGAGAAATTTTATTTTGTTTTTTATTCCGAAGAGTCTTAACGAGTGTCGGTGGTGGGCGTTGGTGCGCAGGGCGCTGCTGTGCGTGGGCTTCTTCCTGTCGGCGCTGTGGGCCGGCCTGCACGTGTGCTCGCCCGACGTCTTCGCCTGGAACACGGGGCTGGTGGTGCTGAACGCGCTGCACGCGGCGCTGCTGGCGGCGCGCCACCTGCCGCCGCCGCTGTCGCTGGAGCTGGCCGAGCTCTACCTCAAGCTCTTCAAGCCCCTGCGCGTCTCGAGGCAGCACTTCAAGGTACACATACACGCGCACGCACACGCACGCACAGACACACACACACACAGTTTTTTTGTTCTAGTGTACGTACGTATATTTTTAATACAGTAACCCCTCATTAGCACGAACTCGCTTAACACGAATTTCGCCCTAACACAAACAAAACTTCAGTCCCGACAAGGGATTATGGTAATGCGATTATTTATAATACTCGGATAACACACATTTTTATAATACGAACTCCAATTATTTCGGTCCCTTGGAATTCGTGTTAATGAGGGTTTACTGTATTTATTTTTTCTGCGATCGCATAAAAATTAGGGTTTCTATGGGCTACTACGCATGCGTGAAGTTCGTTTTTTTTAAAACAACTGAAAAACGGGTCGTCATCGTGCATAAAGGACATTTTTTCACGACCGGAAAAAAAAGATTTTACTGACAGTAATAGTAGGGACTCTTGTAGTTTCCTACACCTCTAGTAAGGTAGTTTAGTTTTAAGTTTTTAGTGTTAAGTTTAGTATAAGTTACAGTGTAAGCCAGCAAATGCACATGAGATAGTAATCTAGTACTGATCTGTGTAATTTTCAATCACTCAATAAATAAATTGAAAAAAAATGACAGTAAATGAAGGACTGAAGTAAAGCATTCGCTCCCTAGGGAGATAATATTTACTCCTTAGTGATTAAATATTGTCTCCCTTGTTTACATCACGACAATGAAATAAATTTTAAAAAAACTTGAGGGAAATGTACTTGAACACAATGTGAAACTCAAATTATTTGTACTTCTTTGTTTCCTCACAGAAATACGCTAGCAATACGTTATCACTAATATTTAATATTTATTTATCTTTATACCAATCATTAAATTTGCTTACCGAAAAATCGATATTTTGGCATTAAATTTCCAGTAGCTTCATTAGCAGCGTCAGGTATGCTACGGCCTCCATTAAACACGTACTTGTTTATTGACTCGGACTAAAACTCTTGAACTACAATTACATCTTCGAAAAAATAATGCATTTATCTCCCTTGATGTGTAATCTACTATTGTTAATGGTTAAAAAAGGTTTTTACCCTTGGTAGGTATTTTAGAGGAGAAGTAAGAAAATAAAGCCCACATTAATAGTAAAACAACTTTAATTTCATTCTGATTTAACTTTTTCCATAATTATAATTAACTATTCACCTTAATTAGCACGTGACTATTAATAGAAAATCCATTATGAAAGTCGTAACGTCGCCGTAAATCTACACCAATTTCTAAAGAAACGATAAGTTATTTTCGTAAATATCTTAGGAATTTTGGATAATAAATTAGATTCAGTTCCCATATTCGAACAACTCCTTTGGAATGTCAATAATGCTTCTAATCATTTAAAATTCAGAAATTATAACTAGTAACTCGTTATAGAATAGTAAACTGATATAAAATAAAACGCCTCACTACCTTATGACGCAAAACTAGGACCTCGTGTTATATATAAACGTTAATGAACGTGGGGCTTTCTTTCGAAGAAACCATGATGAGTAGGGATGAAACAGATCTTGATTCGAAATAAAAGCTTTTTTTACGGCCTTGAAACCAAATTGTTTACATTTTGTGGACGAAATGATTGTTTTTGATCGCTCTTCTTTTTACATTGACCTATCGGTCTCGGTAGAAGCCCTCTATCTCGATCGTGCGAAAAACAATGATTTCACACACTTAGTATAAAAATAACTATTTTCAAATACAGAATACAAACCCACAGAAATGATGGTATACAATTCGATACAAATGTACAAAATAGTATGATAAGAGGAAGGATGATCCAGGTGGCCGAGATCGCTAAGGCAGTAATGCCGTGGCGATCTCGGACCGAAAGATCGCGAATTCAAGTCCCACCTTGGGCATGGATGTAAATGTTTTGGTCTTTTCACACCTCAGCATCACCTTATCATTTCATTCAGAGTATAGATACCCCTAAGGTTAAATCAATAGCGGTCGCTAATGATCTATTAGTTAATTTGATCTTAAATAAAGAGATAAAAATCAGGAGGAATCGCCCATCACATCTATTAGTCTTAGCAGAAGACATCAAGTGGTTATAACCAGACTGCGAATAGGACATTTTAACCTTAGTCATAGCTACCCGATGAAAAAGTATTCCTGATACTTGCCCAAATTGCGGTCTTCCAGTATCTACCTAGAACCTTATAGTTGATTGCCCTGTGATGACGACTGACAGAACAAATCTTAACATTAGTAGTGATCTCATTGTATATTCAATTCCTATTCCGGTCACATGAAGATTATTCAACTCCTTACAAAAAATTAATTTGATAAACTGTTTTTAGCAATTAATTATACATTGCTATCCTCATATATACGTTATATATTAAGGATTTATTTCTAATGAATGTGTATTCTATGAAATATTGTAACCAGTGTGTATTTGTAAGAGCTGTTTTTGTAACTACTCTATTTTTGTAACTGTGGTCGCCAATGGCCTACTTGTTTATAAGGCTACCTTAAATAAATAATTTTTAAAAAAATCAGGAGGAGGATGGATTCACAGGGTGCCTCGTTGGGGCATTAAGGAGAATGTTGAAGCGTTTGTGGGGTGGATGGGATGAAGGGAGGCGCGGGGCTGAGCCTGGTGGCGGTTGACTGCGCAGGAGCTGACGCGCGAGGGGCAGGTGCTGCGCCTGCAGCCGGGCGACACCTACGCCGTGGAGGAGGTGACGGCAGCCGACGAGCGCCTCTCCGTGCTGCTGCGCGGCAAGTGAGTTCCTCGACGCTGCGCCGCCACTAGCGCATGCGACGACACACTTTGGCTTACGCTGCGCCGCCACTAGCGCATGCGACGGCACACTTTGGCTTACGCTGCGCCGCCACTAGCGCATGCGACGGCACATTTTGGCTTACGATGCGCCGTCTCTAGCCCATGCGACGACACATTTTGGCTTACGCAGCGCCACCTCTGGCGCATGCGACGACACACTTTGGCTTACGCTGCGCCGCCACTAGCGCATGCGACGGCACGCTTTGGCTAGGGGACTGTCATTTTGACTTCGAATTTGGGTTACACTGCGACTGTGGTTGTGACTGTAATTAAGATTGTGAGCCTTACAGCTACTGTGACTGACTACAACTACAACAGCGACAGCTTTAGTGGCTGCAATTGCGACTGTGACTGCCACTGCGACGACTACGCCGGCAACTACCACAGAGAATGCGACTACGACTGCGTCCAAAGTGGGACTACATTTGGAGCTGGGACCGCAACTGCAATTGCGACTGCAAAGCAGCTAAGCAAACATGCGCCTTTCACTCCACATGAAGGCAACCCGCATGCCACGATTATTCAGTGAGTGGATAATGGAGTGAAGTAAGTACTCAGTGTTCTCAGGCGCGTCAACCGTCATTGGTCCCGTGAGTGTAGTGCATTTGGTATCCCCCGGAGGGCGCGGTGTCCCTCCCTCGCTGTACCGGGAGATCCCGAGCCGACCTATACGCCGGCTTGCAATGTTTTCATCCTCCAAGTATTTCTACCAGCGGGATAACACCCTAGGTCAAAGCAAGCTCTAAGCTCCCGACTTGCATGAAATACTATCAGATATGCGTCGTAGAGTATTCCATGCAAGGGTAAATGTATGTACTTATATGTGTACGGGAAGAAGAGGGTAAGGATGATGAAGGGAAGATCTCGCGCGGTTTGTGGTTCTTCGTTACGATATACTACCGGCATTTGTCTAGTATTGATTGGAGGAACTAAATAAAACTACCGACAAGTACAGCCGACCCCTAGAATTCTCATCCTCACAATAGTCGAATTCCACGTTGCAATGTAGCTAAAGTGTCAAAAACCCGTCACTGCCGTGTCTTCAACTTTATAACCACTTGGTCACAGATGCTGCACAGGAAACAGATGTTGTTAATTAGTCATTGCACCCGGTACGATAATTTAGTCATATGTAATTAGGGAGACACCGTGACTAGCATGGTAATCAATATTTCGTCGTGTTTTTCCAATCTTTTTCACGATGAATTTCAAGGTCATAGCCGTTATATAGGTGACCTAGGACCGTTCCTAGGAAGCGACGTCTATCAGACAGCCTGGAATGCGTTGACTTCTCCCAGCCAACGTCTTTACGATGGTCGAGGTTCTCTGGAAAAGTAGGATTTTTTTGTCTGGAAAAGTAGGTTTTCGCAAGAGCCTAAGAGAATTTCAACATCCGTGGAAAAAGTTGAGTTTATTTTTTCACTGCGCACTTTCTGAGTATCTTCGTGCCCTCTCTTTTCAAACAATACCACTCAATGGATGTTGGGATATGAAGAATCGAAATGTCCACTTTTAAATCTGAAGAGATAAATTATTTAACGTTACTTAAAAATGTAGCAAATACTATTTTGCTTATGAAGAGTGATATGAGGTGTTAGGATACAAATAATGCAAGCCACTTAGTAAACATTTGATGTAAAATAATGCAACTGAATAAAGATGATAACTGAATAATGTGTTTTGCAAGGAAATGCAAACTGCTGCCTCAGATTTGTACCTATCGAGACGCACAAGGCAAAGAATACGAGTAAATTTCCAATGTCATTTGTTTTCCTTTTTGTTGTAAAACAGATAGAGTCGTTCTCTTTTATTTGTAAACGTGGAACTGTATCTAGTTCAAAAAGCCAGACACCATTATTAACACTGGAACTTCTTGTATTTTTGTGATAATTTTAACTATATTTTGTTGAAATTATTTGAACCCGCCGCCAGACACTGTCCAAGATGAAGATTGTATTGATACTGCGTCATTTAATAAATCCATTGCGTTTATCTAAGAAAATATACAATAAAAAGTAGTAATTTGTCCATGACCGCATCAAATGTTAATATCAAATATCGTAATAAATGTCTTAGAGGACATTCAGACTTTTCTGTTAAGTAATTGAACGAAAAATCATGTTATGCGTGGCTAATACATTGTGCATGAAACAACTTGAAAGCATTCAGCTGTAGAGAACGTTTTTTAATGACGTGGGACAAAGTTCGGAACAAAATTACTAAAAAAATATTAAACCATATTTACTTACCCGTTGTTTATTCCCTTTGAACCACATGCAAATGAATTTTCGTGAGTAAGAATTCTAATGTATACGATCATTAAAAAATGAATTCTCTGAAATACGAACAAATGTTTTATCAGATTTTGTTTGCAAACACGCTGAATTGATTTTTTACTGCCTTTACCAGTTTGCTTTGCACATTCGACACATTTGTTAACAGTTTTGCGAGTATAAATTGAGGCTGATGAATCCGTGCGTTTCTAGTTGTCTCGTAGAAAATATGAAATTATTAGCGTATTAAGTGGAATTACGTAAACGCCAATTTGAAATGGCGGCGAAATATTTAATTGATTAGTATTGCCTGGCAATGTAACCCCTCAAGTCTTTAGTCTTATAAGTACAATTGAGTATAAGTGTAGTTCATGCTTTATCGGGAGAGGTGGAAATCTTCCTGTCAATGTTGTTTGCCGAGATCCGGCGCCGCCCCACCCGTCGACTTGCGGAGTTTTCCACAACCAGGCATCTCCCACCAGCAGGGCACCGCCCCAGCCAGGACGAGCTCTAAGCACCCGACCGCTCTCAGGGCATGTGTGGTAGTGTAGTACATGTAAGTGTATGTAAGTAAAGGGTGATGATACGACAAGAAGGTGGAAGTAAAGATCGTGCGCAGTCCGTTTGTTAGAGTACTGCTCCGGCATTCTCCAGGTATTAATCAGGGAAACCACGGAAAACTACCGATCAGAGCAGCCGGCCGCTAGAATTCTCCTCGAGACAGCAACTGAACTTGATCTTCCTATACAGCTAGTGTCCAAAATCCTGCGATCGTCGGGACTCGAACCTAGGACCTTTCGTTCAGAGGCACTACAACTGATGCCGTGAGCCATCTAAGCTGGTGCGAAATTTTTAAAAGAACACACACGTTCAGGTTAGGCGCATCTCTTGATGCGTGCAATCAGATGAGGAACTGGGGCGGAACGGCGTTAAATATTCATCGTCTTATTGCGAGAATCCTCACGTTCGGGCGCTCTGAATAAGGAATTGAATTTGAGTTCTGAATCCTCGACGCGTGAGCATGTGCCTTGGCCTTCTGCCCGAGGGTGCCAAACAAGTGGAGCACGAAACAGCTCCATTTGGACTCGTGCTTCAGCGTTCGGGAGCCAGACCTCGTTCTCACGTTCCAACCTGAACACTTGGCTTACCACCGTACTACATCTTTTAGGATGTCGTAGTCTCAATGAATATTAATTTTGTGTGCCTTAAACGTTCTGTAAAAATTTAATATAATATAAACCGAGATGCTGTAGGAAGGGTAATCAATATTATCACTGAATTTTAGGAATGAAAAATCTTTATATTCGTGTATCTTCATTGAAATATTCAGAATACCCATTTAATATTAAAGGCATGTAATAATGAATCACACTGCAATAGATTAATCGGCATTTGCTTTGCAGAGGTAACAGGAATGCATAAATCTCAGAGCAGTTCCTACTTACTTTTCACGGTCAAGAATTTTTTTTCTGGCTTTCTTATAGTGGCTTTTGAAATATCGGATATAGAATCTGACAGCTCAACTGTGGGAAAGAGTAATGCCCATGCTACATAATGTCTTGTTGATTTTAGTCTTCTTCCTGTAGACTGATGTGCATGATACAAGGGATAAGTTCTCATTATTCTTTTCAAAACATATGCTATTGAAATCCCAGAAGCGTTCATCAGGCGTGTTACAACGACATTAATCACAGTCAAGAGTAATCAGCATTGCATTGCTAATTACAAGACCTTGTAATGTTAAAGTACTTCAGGAACACAAATTTACTTTTTTAATTCAGTGATTAATTATTTATGATCCTTGAACGTAAAAAATATTACTGGCACTTGAAATCATATGAATACACGAATCATATGACGCTCTAAATATTTTGTAGACATTTATTTGAGTGTCTTGTAACAGAAGTTGAGCGCATCAAACTGCTTTCAATATTCCTTGATACTTCATAATTTATAAAATAATATATCAAGCACTTTCATTTCCTTTGTACTTGCATTCCCATGTCATTTACTAAATGGCATTTCATTGACAATAATATAGATTTTAGAGTAATTTACGCTATAAGGCCGGAGAATACTTTTCACTAATGATAATTTTCTGTTTGTTTTCTTTTTTACTCTTTAGTCTCACTTGTTTTCCTAATGGCGCCTTACAATGTTCTACTACATCCCATTATATTCATTTTTTAAATCAACTCCCTGCTTTACTCGCATTGCTACGCGTCCTGTATGCACTGTTGAATCTCCCGAGCCGCGCTGTGTCGGGTCGCGTCGCGTCCTGCCATGTGTCGTGTCGTGTCGTGTCGCGTCGCGACGTGTGGACATGGCATGGCATGGGAAAAGTGGCATGGCATGGCATGGCATGTAATGTCATGTCGTTTCGTGTCGCGTCGCGTCGCGTTGCATCGCGTCGCGTCGCGTCGCGTCGCGTCGCGTCGCGTCGTGTCGTATCGTGTCACGTCGTGTCGTGTTGTGTTGTGTAGTATTGTGTCGCGTCGCATCGCATCGCTTCGCACCGCGACCTATGTGTTTCAACACTTTTCCCTCTCATTTCCTTCCTCCTGAGATATTTTCTTAATTTTCTCAAAAATGGCTCCAAATTTAGTATGTAAATTTCTTGTAAGAATAGAGTAAAATATACTCATAAATATTTTATATCTTCGACGTTTCATGTTAACTGGTAATTTTCGAATATTACAAAAGTTTGATTTTTTCGGCTTTATTCTACAACCACAAAATTTAAGGTAGCCATTTTCTCTTCAAATGAAATTTGTTCTTCACAATCATATTTTTCATTAATTTTCATGTATTGACCTGTAGGCACGATTTCAATGAAAATAAGTCTACTGGTCAAGCATTTACCTTTCTATAATATTCCAAACGTCATACCTCAATTCTACTATTAGATATCCGAAAAACTGAGGAAACATGTGAGGGTGTGTTTTAAGGGCCAGTAGCTGGCAGCTGAGAAGAGGGTGGCGTAAAACCAAATAGACCCAGACAAGATATAAGGAAACTAACTAGTACGGGAAAGTCTGTGCCATTCTGTAGCACAGTTAGTTTTATAATTCATTACAATAATAGGTTGAATCATCGAAAATCTGATGAATTAAGTCGTAATGATTTATGAATAAATGCGGGAATAAGAGTACAGTAATTCATTGTTGGACCAATTTTCTTATTGGTGAATTAAAAACTCATGTTTTTCTAAAATTATTGTAGAATACCCTGGAAGGAACCAGCTAAGAATTGTACAATAAATTAGTTTTGTCCAGAGAAATCAAAGAGCTATTGATCATGTCTGTAGGTGCCGTTAGTTAGCCAAAAACGCATTTTAGTTGATTAAAAATCCCAAAGGCAGGTTTTAGAGAAATCTCGTAGAATATTCGGTATAGATCGGTAACAATTATCAGTTCCCCGCAAGAAGACCGAGATCCGTCGACTAACACTTCGATTTGTGCTCAGAAAAGGTCTACTCTGAGAGCCGGACGAACGCAGATTACTTGAAAACTTTATTTACTTCATAATTTTTCAGGTAAATGGAAGTTGAGTATTGATACTAATATAGCCACTTTAGACACTCGATGTCAGATCATGAAAGTTAGATATAATTCCAAACCAGGAGAAGCCACTTCTACAGAAAATCATCGCAAATCTAGAACATATTAAGGGAACGCAGTTGAGGAAAGCCAATCAGACGGAATAGTACTAGTGCCTTCCATGTCAATGATATTTAGATCCTGGAAATTTATCTTCAATTATTTTGGTTATTTGTAAGTCCATTTCAGGTAATTGCATCTTAACTCAATTCGGTACTAGCATTGAGAAGCTCATTCCAAAATCCTTGAAAACCATGCAATGAATAGCTGCTATATTATCTGATACGTGAGCCTGTTTTCACCATTTATAAAACGCTCCCCTTAATTATCTGCTCGATCGTGTAGTTCATTCAATACACTCTCACCTCTCGTTCATCATTTCCATTTTCGTTCATTTCAACACGTCGTCTTTTCCCGTATTTCCTTCTTTCTCCGTCCGTACCTGTCCCCTGTTTCCCCAACTTGTCGAAGTCGCACCGAGAACGCGGTTTTGCCTCCGCCTCCACCGCCGCCGCGTGCGACCGCGCGGTTTCCGGCGTCGATCTGCGCGGGACGCCAGCGCCGCCGCCGGCCCGCGGCGCCACCGGAAATTAACATCGGAGATGCTCCCGCGCCTCCGTCAGAGGCGGGGAGGGGAGGGGAGGGGAGGCGGCGGCCGTGCGCGTTTCCTGCCTGCGACGCGGCGAACGATGCCATCTGATCGACTCCCAGCGATTCGTTCGGCGCGGAGAATAAATGACGATCAAGCGTTGCGTTTGGAGCGGCCGACTGACGAGACAAGATGAGATATTGTGTTATCTGCTCCCTGTGTGAAGTTGATGGCTATGTATCGTTCTGTCACTGGTCGTTTACGTCTGTTGCCGTTACTCCTGAATGGATTATTGTAGGTGAGAAAAAGTAGGACAATAAGTTCTCGAGGAGATGTAATGAACTTGTTGGTTGGGATGTGAGACTAATTAAACTCTTGCAAAACATTGTTTTATGCATTGATTATCGTCCTAATATTACTGTCCTCATTATTCACAAATAACATAAATATTATTATTTCTATTATTTTTACTATTATTGATTTTCAAATTATTTACTCATACTTTATTTTGAATGGATTTTAATGGTTTTTTTTATAATTTGAATATTTCAGACATTGTGAAATTGAATGACCTTTTGTTAAGACGCTTATTATTTACTCTACACTTCATACATCACTTACTACCTAATGAGATGTTTTCATTTATCCTTTCCCGATATTTTGATTAATTTATATCCTGCTAATTCACTGAAAATTGCTTGAGTACCTTTCTAGTCTTTTCATTTCATGTCTTATTACCTCTACCTTCTAGAAGATGTAATTCTGAATTTCTAGTGACCAGCAGCAGTTAGTGAGCAAAACGCAAAAATGTTTCTTGAAACGTAACACGCTCATTGTTTAAAAATCAGGTAAAATACTCTCGTATAACACTGCAATCAAATAAATATTTGAACAAAAACAGATTTCACGACCGCTGCAAATATTTTTTATGATGTACACGGTAGAAAAGTTTCCGTCAAAATCGAAATTTCTTTGGATTTGAATTTTTCCCGTGCTTATAGGTATATAACGAAACATAGATACCTTTCAAACGGCCAGATATCCCATTCTTTCCTGTCGATCACTGCGCACATTGGAAATTAGTTGTATATATATGTATATATATATATATATATATATATATATATATATACATATATATATATATATATATATATTAATATTACAAGAATTAAATTTTCAAACTATATGCGGTATTGCTAAATAATATGACTCATATTGACATCCTAAGCCACATATTTTGGAAACCTTGTTACAGTAAACTCTTTCAATATCTGCAGAGCGGTTGACTGCAATCTCCCAAGTTATTCCTTAGTTCTTTCTTAAATGTTTAAATTAACTTTCTTAAAATTCTTACACCTTTTAGAATTTCAACGTTCCCATTCGCAGATTTTAAAAGAAAAGAATATTAAATTACCAGCCACTACAATCAATTTCTGGGCAAGTTAGCACTTATATTATGCACTCTTGTCAGGTTGTTAGAAAAGTAATGTGAATAGTTATCACAAGGGTATGTTCATAGGAACCATAACTTCGAATAGTAAATAATAAGGTTACAAGGGAATGATGTGTTGCCATGAATTGGTATGTCGATAGCGGGGAACATAAAAATAATTGGTAAATAAAAACAGTGAAAAGACATGTGAGAAATTTCTATGAATGAGGAAGAAAATTAGGAAAATCATTACGAAGCAATAACCAAAGAATAAACAAATAGAGTACTAGAATGCTAATGACAAATCAGAAATTAGAATATGTGCTACGAGGGAAATGGCTCACGCACTCGGACGAAAGAGCCACGTTTATTGGGTACGATCTCGCGCAGGAAAGACAGATAAGGAGCGCTTAAGATAAAGAGACGGAGAGACGAGTTTTTGACGCAATGAGGGGCAGATGCAGACGATGTTAGTAGCGAACATGGAGATCTAATCGCGTGTATGAAAGAAGCACATGCCATTGGTCGGGACGAGATACAATAAAATGAAACTTGGAATGGATTACTGGAAGCCGTTCAAGCAGGCAGAGGATACACGAAAGGAAAGTAATAGGGGACACAGTAAATTATTTTTAATAGGAAGATCAAATTTTGTAATAAATTAAGAATTTCTGGATAGGATTTAAGAATGATAATGATCATGAATACAAGGGGAGGTATTTAGAAACAAAACAGTTCACAATAACGACGAAGGTTTCATGATAATATTTTTTTCTGAAATTGTTGTACTTATTGACTTAAATTTAGATACTGTGTATGTTTTCCAACAGAATAGAGTTGGAAATGTCGTTAACTTGAAGTAAGTATTATTACTCCTGGGTAATAGTAAAAAGAGTTTCCAATCTCACATGAGGAGAATTAACTTACGTAAATTTGTCATCCACGAATATCATTAGAAACGGTCCATCGGGCCCACTAATAAATTTTATCATGACGGGGCATCTTTGGTAAACTCTTCGGGCTATTGTTGGGTGAAAGATCAAATGGAATTTTAGTCCAAAGAAACAAATAAAAAGGTACCAGGCACATATCCTCGTTTGGATACGTTCAGGAAGAGGATATTCATGTTTTCAATTCTGAATTAAACGATACAACGTAGCAGATGTTAGTCATGTGATAAAACAAACGACAACAAATGTTAAAAATTTACTAAAAGGTGGAAATTTAAAATACAAAGGAAGACGAGAGGGCCATTGAAGTCAATGCAGGACTATACTCCCAAATGAAGGACGGTTGGCTACCCTATTCATTACAGTAAACACTTTTTATATCTGCATTGTCGTTGACTGCAATCTCTCAAGTTATTCTTTCTGAAATGTTTAAATCAATTTCTTTAACATTCTTTAACCTTTTAGAATTCCACGCTCGCAGGTTTTAAAATAAATAATTTAAATTACCAGCCCACTGACAACTTAGCACTTATACTTTTTTTCAGGTTGTCACAAAAGAAAAAAAGGACGTCTTGGACTCTTCCCCCTCTGCAATTTCATTCTCCTTAGTTTCACAAAAGATCCGCCTGTGTAGCATGCCTCTCTCGGAATATTGTATAACTAATACAACAAAGAGAAAGAAATGAAACGTCCAAATTTACCTTTCTCGGATCTCCTACGCGTCTCACAGTCAAATCCCTTCTACATCTCATAGCTCAAACCTCGCTTTTCGTAACACGGTGATTCGGCTCGGCGCTTCAATTATGCATGTGAAGAAGTTGTGAGTGAAGCTGCCTCTCGCTCTTTCTCTCCTTTGGATCACCGAGTCTCAACAGGAGCGCGAGCCAAAAGAACGCGTTGCGAGAGGACCGCGCCAGCATCCATCCCGTCGGAACGGCGTCGCGCGTTATTCGCTCGCCGCTTCATCACATCTCTCCCTCTCTCGCCTCCCTTCGCCCACTCTCATCCACCCAACTCTCGCATTCGTTTTGCCCACCCTCTCCTTTTCTTCGCTCCCCCACGTCCGCCCATCGCTCGGCAGTCTACTCTCTCACCACTACTCGTCCACCCACCAACCTGTTCATTCGCCCATGACCTAACCTATCAATATGCCCATTCACCAATCTACCCATTCATTAATCTACCTATCCATAATTCTGCCCATCCACCAATCTCCCAACCCCAATCTGCCAACTCACCAACCCAACTCACCAACTCACCCACCAATCTGCACCCCCACTCATCGTCATCCATCTATCTGCCAACTCACCAATCAACCACCAATCTGTTCATCCACCGATCTATCTTTCCATCACTATGCCCACCCACCAACCTGCCCACCCACCAACCTGCCCACTCACCAACCTGCCCACCCACCAACCTGCCCACCCACCAACCTGCCCACCCACCAACCTGCCCACCCACCAACCTGCCCACCCACCAACCTGCCCACCCACCAACCTGCCCACCCACCAACCTGCCCACCCACCAACATGCCCACCCACCAACCTGCCCACCCACCAACCTACCCCCCATCAACCTCCCCACCCAATATCTTGCCCTCCCAAGAAATTGCCCACCCATTAATCTGCCTGAAAATTCATCAACCATCTCCGTTATCAATCCTTCTGGTTCTCACGAACCCACTTTCCCGCAAGCACCCCCTCCCCACCTCAACTCGCGTAAGCCCTAACCTGTTCACTTGCTGACTTGCCCGCCAACGTGCCCGCCACCTCTATCTCTTTCCCACCAAACAACCCTCGCTCTCGGTAATCCTCCCTCCCTACAAACCTCCTCCCGAGTCGTCTGGAACAACTAACTTACGTTAAATGAATTTAACATACTGAGGAGGCCGTCCTGGCGCTTGCAATGCAAATGTGTCCGACATCCATCACTGCAGGCAATAACTCTCCTTGGGCTCTCGCCCATTAGTCTCAATAATATGCAAACGCCATGCGGCGCCCTGCGTCGTGGAAAAGGAGTACGAGCCGGGGGTCGTAGGAGGACGGGTTCAGTGGACGAAAAGGTGGCGGAAAGTAAGTACTATAGAAGTGCAGCACATCCTTGCAATTATCTGATAAAGATTACTAAAGAAACAGCCACTAAGACTAGATGTAATTCAATGTAGCTACGCCGAGACGTTGCTACACCTCTGCGCAATTTATTTCAATTGCAATCAAGCTTTAACAACAAAACTATTTTAGAAAAATATTATTCCTAAGTTTCAATAGTTAAACAATTAAAAATGTATAATTAATTTAATTTAATATATTATCGTCAAAACAATAAAAACTCTACGTGACGATGGGTAGAAGTTTAATCAGCGCGTTTTCTTGAGTTGGTAATGAAGGTAGTTGTTCTGGCATTCAAATTAAGTTACAATAAATTTAATGTCAGAATTTTAGTAAGAAAATAGCAAGACTTGACATCATTGAAATAACATTACGTTAAACATATTATTTTCTTGCATAATAATTTAACACTATTGTAATTGATCACATTTGAAAATAAATCATTTTGAATACTTAAAATGAGGCATAAATTTACTTACAATTCAATGGAAAGAAATATCTCAACTGAATGCCAATCCTCTTCATTGATTTTTAATGTTTAACTGATATTTACAATCATAGAAAACTTAACAGAACTTTTGTCTGTGTTTGTTTCTGGTTAAAATACTTAATCAATTTACCCGATTAAAAAAAATGTGCAAATTAGTATAGTATTAAAGAATTTAAAGTGTAAATTCATTTTCTTCAAAATAGAAATATATAGTACTAAATGATTAAAAGGTGAATACGTGTATTGAGGAACATCGTCAATTTCCAAAAAGATACTTCGTCTAGTTGTCAGAACGTATCAACCGCAGGAAGTGTGCGCGCTCGAAATAAAGGCTTTTATTCTTTGGATTCTCCATTTCTTCTACCCCGATTCCCCGGTTTGAGAAGCTTTCTGCAGAGATGGAATCCCGGGGATCAAGGGAAACGAAAGATGACAGAGACGAGAACGAAAGATCGAAATCGGAGTGTGGGGATTTGGCAACGGAGTACGTCAGCGACCTCTGGGGGTCGGCGACCGGCCGGGCCTGGCCCTAGGCCCGGGGGTGCGGGAAGGGGGGAGAGCAGAAGCGAGAGCGACGGGGCGGCAACGCTGCAGGGGGAGTCGTGTGCCCACGGAGCGGTGGCGACGCGTCGCGACGCCGGCCAAGAGTCTGCAGGCACCCGATGGGGACGAAGAACCGCAAACAACACGCGCCGTCCCAGCGGATGGTATAGAACGATTTTCCTAAGGATGAGCCAAAGTGACAGTTCGCGAAAACAAGTGAACATCACATGTATTTCAGAGAAGTATCCCTCCTCCGCGACAGCTGTTCAGCCACTCCCCTTCGTAAAGTGCTAATGGCTCCTGTGAAAACATCCCTATGCAGAAGTAAGAGTTTCGCTGAGGAATATGCGCGTACGCGAGTCCGGGAAATATTTAAATTTAATTACGTATGTGGAAAATCTCTTAACATGATCTCACAATCAGTAAAAGAAAACTGCCACGAATGTAAAAAGAAGGAAAAATGATTTTAAGCCGGAAACACGTGCACCGGTACGCATCACGTATTCAAGTCTCGGTTTTAACATAAACATAATATTTATCACACAAAAAGTAAGTTCAATGTAATGTATAAAGAAAAAAGGAATTTTTATAGAAGAGCACATTACACTGCACTTCCTAATATCAATTATTTCTCGCAGCGCACTATATTTTTGTCGGACAACGACACCACAAAAGGAAGTGTGGAAGCTATTTACAAGTTAGCCAACTGCAAACGAACGAATGCGAGAAAGGAAGTCTAATTGGATCGAGGGCACAACAACCACAGAACCTTCAGTTATGTTGCCAGCACTAGCTGTCACTTTGGCTCATCCTTAGGAAAATCGCTCTATAGTATGGATGACAAAAGAAAAGAAATCGATGTTTTTAAAACATCGATATTTTCGAGCAGGAAACAGGGAGAGATGGCTCAGGGCATCAATTGATGTTACTGCAGTCCCTCTAATCGGGACGACCTAGGTTCGAGTCCCGACGGTGTGGCAGGATTTCCGACACTAGCTAGATAGCTAGTTCGAGTGCAGACGCTGTCTGCAGGAGAACTCTCATCGGTAGTTTTCCGTTGATTCTCTGATCAACACTAGGCGAATGCCGGAGCAGTATCCCAAGAAACGGGCCACTGACCACGCGCGATATTTCCTTCCTCTTCCTTGTCATATCCTCTCCCCTTACACGCACTTACACTAACTTACACTACACTACCACATATGTCGGGAGACCGGCCGGGAGCTTAGAGCTTGTCCCAACTGGAACGGTGCCCCGCTGGTGGGAGATGCCTGGTTGGGGAAAATCCCGCTAGGTGACGGTAGGATGGTGGCGGATCTTGTCATCCAGCGAGGGAAGAACACCACCACCTTACGAGAAAAAACATTCACTAAACTTAAGAGAGTAATGACCCTGGCAGTTGACGCGCCGGAATCACAAACAATCAATGAATCAATCGATCAGGAACATCAATATACAGTAAACCCTCGTTAGCACGATCTCACTTAACACGAATTTCGCCGTAACACGAACAAAACGTCGGTCCCGACAAGGGTTTACTGTAGTACTGGCATTTATAATTCTCGGATAACACGAATTTTTATAATACGAACTCCGTTTTTTGATCTCTTGTAATTCGTGTTAATGAGGGGTTTACAGTATTGATGTATTGTTGTCGGTGTACTTTTTTCAGATCGATATATTTGACCAGAAGCATCAATATTTTTAAAAAACGCTCGTAATGCGAAAAAACTATATAGTGTCAAATGTTTTTTGGATTGCTCGCAATCAACGGACACTGACCACTGTCCCTGTTATCGAGCCCCAGGCGGCATGGAACCGTTTGCAATTCGCAACCTTTTTTCAATTTGTCACATTTTTAATATGTTTTAATTTATTTAAAGTCACATCAACCTACGTGGTTATTAGTGACTACAAAGCAATGTTTTATTGAATTACATTACATTGGTTATTTTTTACCAGGTAATATTGTTATATTACATTTTGAAACTTTAGCTCTTCGAACATTGATTAGAAAATTAACGATAATCAAATTTGAGGCAGCATATAGGTATATGAAAGTAGTAATATTGACGTGTTATGTATAACATTAGAACCAGCACATTTTACTTTGATGACTTGTGAATGAAAGTGAATAAATGAAATAAAGGCAAAACACGATGTCCTTTATTTATTTCGTTTTTTTATATTCGATTCTTTTTGATTGATTTTTTCGTGTTTCCGGGCGCGTCAACTGCTTCGGTCATTAGTCCCGTTAGTGTAGTACATGTTTTTCTCCGGAGATGGTGGTGATCTTCCCCCGCCGATGGCGAGATACGGCGCCGACCTATCGTCGGCTAGTGGCGTCTCCCTAACCAGGACTCTCCCACCAGCGGGGCACCGCCCCAGCCGGGACAAGCTCTAAGCTCCCGACTGGTCTCCCGGAATATGTAGTAATGTAGTGCATGTTTGTGTAAATGTGTGTGTGTGTGTGTGTGTGTGTGTGTGTAAGTGGAGAGGATAGGATAGGGAAGAGGAAGGACAGATCGCGCGCGATCCGTGGCCCGTTTGCTAGGTACTGCTCCGGCATTCGCCTGGTGTTGATCGGAGAAACCACGGAAAACTACCGATCAGAGCAGCCGGCCGCTAGAATTCTCCTCCAGACAACAACTGAATTCGACCTAGCTGAAAAGCTAGTGTCGAAAATCCTGCCGCCGTCAGGACTCGAACCTAGGACCTCCCGGTCAGAGGTGCAGCAGTTATATTCGATGAACATTATTATTAACATATTACATACGTGACCAAACAATAGTCTGTTTTCCATATGTTTTTATCGGTATTTTAAACATCTTTTTTTTCATCGACATCCAAAAAATTTTGGTGTTGTATCGGAATATCGATGAATCGATGTTTTGATACAAACGCCAAGCCACGCCGCGCCACGCCACGCAGCACCACACCATGCCGCGCCGCGCCGCGTCGCGCCACACCACACCACCCCACGCTACGCCGAGCCACGCTATGCCACGCCATGCCACGCCACGCCACGCCGCGCCACGCCCCGCCACGTAATGTCACGCGATCCCGCGCCGCGCCACGTCACGTCCCGTCACGTCACGCCCCGTTTCGCCACGCCACGCCATGCCGCGCCACGGCATGCCACGCCACGGCATGTCACGCCACGCCACGCCAACCACGCCGCGCCACACCAAGCCACGCTCCGTAAAGTCACATCACGCCACGCCATGCTACGCCAGTCCACGCCGCACCACGCCACGACACGACACTCCGCGCTGCGCCGCGCCACGCCATGCTGTATCACGCCATGCCACGCCACCATACGCCACGCCGCGCCGCGCCACGTCACACTACACCGCGCCACGCCTCGACACTCCGCGCCGCGCCACGCCACGCCATGCCGCGCCGCGCCGCGCCATGCTATGCTGCGCCACTCTGTGTGGCCACCTAATGCCGCGTCGCACCACGCCGGCGAACGCACGAGCGGACGGCCGCCGCCGCGACGCAATGGGGCGACACAGAGGCGCAGACGGAGCGGCGCCGGAAAAGTTGCCGGCGACGCCGGAGAAGTTCGTGACAGCTGCCGCCGCTGAGGAAACTTGCGGACTGTGGTTTTTGCCACTGAAACGTTCTCTTGCCCTTTCATTTTTTTGGGTGTGCCAACTTCATAAGTCTGATTTCTATAATTCATATTATTTATGGTTCGATGATATGTATACTGAATTCTGAACAATGTGATAATAATAATAATAATAATAATAATAATAATAATAATAATAATAATAATAATAATAATAATAATGATGATGATGATGATAATAATAATTCTCAACCGAAATCTTAGTATACGTAAAAAGAAGAACGCGTAAGCTTGCTCTCACTTGTTTTTGCCAGTGAAACGTTCTCTAACCTTTTCAATTTTTTCAGTGTTCCAACTTCATAACTGCGTCATCTGAAATTTCATTGTGTATGGTGCGGGACAATGAATTACTAAATTAGGAACAGACTACGTGATTATGATGATGATGATAACGATGATGATAATTCGTAACCTAAATTATGGTACATGTAATAAGAAGAATGTGCAAGCTTGCTCTCCATTTTATCATGACTTCTACAAACTGGTGAACTTGCAATATCTCCATTCAAAGAAATGAACGGGTTGAAGCAGTAATGTGATAAGCCACGTAAGCCAATCCAAACTTCCTTCTATAAACGTGAATATCTCAATTTTGGTGAAAGTGTGGGTTATTGTGTTACTATAAATATCTTGTTAATATTTACAAAGGTCTCGGAGCAGAACCAGGATAAGACCGGCTAACCACAACAAACATCCTGCTAATAGCGGGAAGCTTGTTTTGGCTAGTATGGCTTATCTTGTTCCTGCCCTAAGCCCTTAATACGAAAAGGAAATTATGAAATAAAAATCAAATTAATAAATAACTCTTTTGCCACATTTCAGTCAAATACTTTGATAGTGTCTGCAAGCCATCAGTTGGTAAATACATCCTCATATATACTCAACGGAGCAACGAACAATATGACTTCATCTGAATGTACACAGCGTCCAGGGGTACTAGATTACACGTTGGTTCGGTCACGCTCAAGATTATGAATAACATATGACGAGAACTACTAGCTATACATCGAACTGTAAGTGCCTTTCGAAAGGTTCGATTTCGACGTAAACGCGTGGGGTTCGCAATCGCTGGCCGGAGCCCTTTCCAAATGAAATCGTCGGCAGTAAGGATTGACGCGGTTTCAGCCACGAGTGTGTGGCAGCGCAGTGACGGCTGCGTGGCGGCGCGGCGCGGCGCGGCGCGGCGCGGCGCGATTCGTGAGGGGGTGAGCGGGACGAGGGGTGGGAAGCGGAGTGCGTGTGCGCATCGATCGCGCGCGGGTCACTGGGCCGCCGCCCACGCGCTCACCCGCTCTCTCACCCGCCCCCGCCCCCGCCTCTGCCCCGCCACGCCATACCACGCCACGCCCCGCAGGACCGGCTCCTCCTCCCCTTAGACCCGTTACAGCCCCGCTCCGACCCTCCCCCTCCCCGCCACTCACCGCCACTCAACTCCCCTCCCCGCCCCACCCTGTCTGGCCCGACCTCGCCACGCCTCGCTCCGTCTCGTCTCGTCTCGCACTGCCTCGCCACACCTCCCCTCGCCACACCTCGTCCCGCCCTCGCCCCGCCTCACCATGCCCCACCCAGCCCCGCCCCGCTACGCCCTCGCCACGCTTTCGCCCATGCCCCGCCCTACACCTGGCATTCATCTGCCCCTGCCCCGCCCCCGCCCCACGGGACCTCCTTATCCTCCCCTCGAAGCCACCCTGTCCCCGCCCCATCCCTCTCCGTCCTCGCTCCGCACCCCTGCTCCCGCCCTTCCCTGGCCTCACCTCTCGTCTCCCCCCCCCCCGTCTTCGCCACAGCCCCGCAACACATCCACCCCGCCCCTAAGCCACTCCCACCTCCGCCTTGGCCCCTTCTCTCGTCCTGCCCCCCTCCACCCCGCCACGCGGGACCAGCTCATCTTCCCCTCGGACTCGCCCTGCCACTTGCATTCCCTCGAGTCAACCGCCCCTGCCCCCTTCCTTTCCTCCTGCTTCCATCGATTCCCTCCCTCCCTCCCCGTTTCCTCTCGCCGGCCCCGATCAAATACCCATTTCGCATACCTCCACTCAGATCGCGTTCCTTTCCCGGGCCTCTTGCCCGCATTGTCATTACGGATGCCTATCGCTGGGCACCGCTGTTCGCACTTCGCATATTGGTGTTCTAGTGAGGTGTTGTTGACACTGTGTAAATAATGGAGGTTCACGTCGTCTGTACCAACGTTTTTAAAATGACATTAACTGTGTTATTTACGTCCACTTCGTATGCTCCCGAATGAAGCTCACAAATTCTACTCTCAATGCCTTATACGCTGCCACTCAATGTCGCTGGCCTCGGTTTGTGTCCTATATTTTGAAAAGTGAATAAACAGCGAATGAATATTCGAAGTTTTTAAATGGAAATATAATTAATAGTGTTTAAGTTTATTATCAGGAAGAGTGTTTAATTTCTACTAATTACTTCTCAAGTGAGTCATTATGTCTCGTTCACAATTGACGCACGAAATCTGGAAAATCCATTAACGCTTATGTCATCAGGAACCACTAGAACAATCCTTCATTGAAGAGATTCTGTGTCCACGTTAATTAGCTGCGCGAAATGAATACTCTCTAAGTAAATAATACATCATAGAGAATGTTTGCTCTGATAGAAGTTATGAGATTTCATTGATTCTGAATACAAAGTTAAATAGTTGGAATTAAATGAAATAAGTCATGAGTTATACATTTTTACTTTCTCGAATTTCTACGTAATTAGTAAAGAAAAAATATTGTAATACTGCAGCAAACGTCGGCAATTTTTCCAAAGAAAATCTATTTTAGATCTCTGGTATAAAAAAGTGGATAAATATTATTTCTATTAATAGTAAATTACTTCTCCTAACACGTTGTATAATCATATTCCATGTTTTGTGCGTACAAATACGGAAAAATCGATTGACGGAAAAAGACTCTGATCCGTCTGGCGCCAAAACTGTTACGACTATTTTCTCCAAAAATGATAATCCCCAGTCAGTATATTGGGAGCGATGTCTCAGTGCATCAGCGGATGTCACTGCAGTGCATCTAACCAGGAGGTCCTAGGTTCGAGTCCCAACGGTGGCAGGATCTTCAACACTAGCTTTTCAGCTAGGTCGAATTCAGTCGCTGTTTGGAGGAGAATTGTGGAAGCCGGCTTCTGTGATCGATAGTTTTCCGTGATTTCTCCTATCAACACCAGGCGAATGCCTAACAAACGGGCCACGGACCGCGCGCTATCATTCCTTTCTCATCCTTGTCCTATCACTTACACATACACTTACACTAACATGCATTACACCACCACACATGCCTGGAGACAGCTCGGGGACTTAGAACTTGTCCCAGTTGGGGCTGTGCTTGCTGGTGGGAGATATCTGGTTGAGGAAAACCTCGCTAGTCGACGGTAGGTCGCCGCCGGACCTCGCCATCCAGTGGGGCAAAATCACTACCACATTGCTATGAAAAAACATGCACTACAATTACGGGGCTGATAACCTCAGTAGTTGACCCACCCAGAACCTCAATCAATCAATCAATCCCAAACAATCTCAACGAACTCGTGGTTCCGCAAATATGAAACGGACGTTTTGATATTTGGGAATACTTTATGTGAAGCCTCAAACACATTTTCAACATTTTCTCAAAAATGGCTACAGTTCTTTTTCAACATTGATTCGGATAGCGTAACAAATTCCTAAAAGAATGTTGCAGATCACGTTTTCATTAAAATCTCTTAATTTTCGAACATTCATAAAATTCAAAATTTGTTAGGAATCTTTCTACAACAGATTGTTTGGTTAAAAAGTCTTTTCTTCGAGAACACATATCTAAATAAGGTTACGTGCATGTTTTTAAAAAGTGGTTATAAATAGTTTTGAAAAACATTTTCTAAAGAAACAGCTCCAAGTTTTTCTTTGAATTTTCCCTCGTATGTAGCCAAGAACCGTAAAAAGAATTGATGCTAGTATCATTCTCATCCAACTCTCTGTAGTTTCGAGAATTGCAAAGAAATAACATTTCGAAAGTACAATATTGATTTTGGAGATTGGAGACATTTTCTTATACAAAATGTGCTCTAAAAATTAGAAATAAAAAAGTCAAATACATTCTTTTGAAAAAATGAGTAGTTTTCGTTTATTTTCTGGTTGATGTTATCGCAATTTGTAAAAAAAATTCAAACACTGCGTCAGTGTCCTTGTGTAGTACTGGAAAGGGGGGTATTAAATGGAATTGTGTACATTATATAAGAAAGCTCATCAAAATAACATAAAACAACAAACTCCAAAATAGAATTAGTTGTCAAAACACGTGCCAATTACGTCATCAGCGGTAAATACAAAAACATATTTTGGTGTAAGTTCGATTGGGAAAAATCTAGTTTGGTGAGGGTAAGAATAAAACTCAATTTCCATCTAGGGTGTTCAATTTTGTTTAAATAACTATTTATTACATAACTAGCTGACCCGGCGAACTCTGTTCCACCTTAACAGCCGGCCCCATCTTTTTCTCGCGTCGTTTTTGAGTTGCTGTGAGTTTCAGTCTTACGTGAAAGCATCATAAATTTCTCCCTCCCTCGCGCGATCGAACCGATAAACCCGTCCGTCTCCTGGCTCTAAGCTTCCTGCTCACCAATTTTCAGCCAAATCGGTACAGCCGTTCTCATCATCTCCCGTCACTCTCTCCCGTCACCCCCCTCCACCCCCCGTCGCGAGTGGAGTTGGAAGGGGGCGTGGGAGGGCCCCTCCGCGCTTCAAGAGCCGCCAGATGGCGTCGCGTCGCACAGGCCATCTGCGCGCGATTAGCAAGTCAAGCGCCGCTTCGCCCCGCCCCGCCCACAGCTCGCTCGCTCGCTCGCTCGGCGCCCGGAACGCCACAGCGCGACGCGTGGCGCGGGACAAGCGCGGTGCGGCACTGCGCGATGACGGCGGCGGGGCGTGGGTGTGACGGGGCGGCGGCGGGGGTTGCGGGACTAGCGGGGTAGGCGGAAATACAGGAGCAAGTTAGACATAGCGATGTGGCATGGGAGGTGGGGATGATCGGGTTTGATTGATTGATTGATTGATTTTTTCCTGTTACCGGGCGCCCACGGCTTTGGTTATTAGTCCCGTTAGTGTTGTGCATGTTTTTTCTCGGGAGATGGTGATCTTACCCCGCTGGATGGCGAGATCCGGCGCCAACCTACCGTCGGCTAGTGGGGTTTCTCCCTAACCAGGACTCTCCCACCAGCAGGCACCGTGGGGATGATCGGGAAGGTCGGGGGCGGGGTGCGTGGAATATGGGGCAGGTAAGGGTGGAGGTGTCGCGTGGGCAGCGGGGGTGGCAGGGGAGATCCTGGCAAAAGGGGCGGCGCGAGTAGCGAGGTTGGCGAGTTTAAAGGGACTGGCAGAGGTGGCCGGGGATGTCATGGTGGAGGCGGTGGCGGGGACGCCGGGGTAGGCGGGAACGGAGGGACAGACAAGAGACAGGGGTAGCGTTTCTGCGGGAGTGGCTGGAGGGGTCGGCGGTGTGCCCAGTTAGGTGGGAATGGAGGGACAGGCAGAGATAGCGTTGTGACGGGGGCGACCGGGAATGTTGCAGTAGAGGGGGCGGAAGGCTGCGGGGTAGGCTGAAGTGGAAGGACAGGGCATGGGCTGAAATGAAATGGAAGGGAAAGGCAGGAAAGGACGTGGCGATGATGGTCGAGAATATCCTGGTGGAGGGGGCGGCAGGTGGCGAGGTAGGCTGGAACAGATGGGCAGGGAGGAATGACGTTGTGACAAGGCTTGGCCGAGGAGGTTGTGGTGGAGGGGCGGTGGAAGTTGCGAGAGTGGCGGAAGAAGCGAAAGCGGCGCGGACAGCGGGGTGGGACAGCGGACATGGCAGGCCGAAGCGGGGAGAGGCTGTGACAGCGAGCGGATGGGGAGGGCGGGGTGGCTGCGTACACGCCGTGCGAATTCCCAGCGGGCGTCAGAGTTCACGTTGCCTCTCTCTGCGGTTGAAGACGACTCCGACAATGTACGCCCGTGGGAGGAAACTACATAATGGTTCATTCCACATTTACGTTCTTCATGAATTTTTGTTCCTAGGGGCCACACATTCATGAATTTCCAGCGTCTCTTTAAGGAATGTTTGCGGTCAGAGTGTGAAAATATACACATTTTGTAATAACTAAATATAAGTTAGAAATGAACTGAAGGATTGAACCTATTCGAACTCAACTTTCTCTCTTTAATGGGAGAGTGAACACGTTAGAAATCTACGTATTCGTTATTGCTCTTTGATATCTTATTAATAAAGACTTGATATTCCGCGGCGTATAATAAGCACTCCCAAACGCTTTTCAGATCAAAACTTCATTTAGAAACGTAATTAGCTCAGCGCGCTGCTATACATACGGGGATAGGAAGAAGGTCCGGGCAATGAAATGTTCGCAACATATCAGAAATTAATCGGATGAAACAAATGACTTATGATTAGAAAACTCGATATTTAAAATTCTTCCTCGAATCAATCTTGCTATTCTGCTAAAAACGATTCACCGACAGCATGCGGGTGTTACAAACGTAGAAAACATCTACGTCTCTGCAACAGTATTGTGATTGTTGATCCTTTTGTTGAATTGAGAGCATCGCTTATGACAACAAATGTTTATTAATTGTTCATTTGTAAAGTGAACGTAATTTAATTGTTAATTCATGCGTCCATGGACATTTTCTTCCCCGGTGGGTACACAGAGTGAGGATCCAATTCAACAGCCCGAGAAGCACGCGATGCAGTGGCTTCGGAGTCAAATGGTGCGGGCCTGCTCTCTTTGAGCAGCGGACGTTGCCCTGGGTGCGGAGGGAGTGGCTGTCAGCGCAGGGAGGCGAGGAACACACGCGCTAGTTCGGTTCTCGTCCCCTCGCCCTCCGGGACGGCAGCGCGCGCCGAGCCGCCCTGCTTGCGCTGGTCGTCTGCTTGCACATGTACTTCCGCGAGGGACTGGCGCGTGGCGCGGGAGGGCTGGGACTGCGTTTCACTTACCGACCGCCAGGGATGTGTCCGGTTTGGAGCGCGCCTCTCGGATTTACGTTCTAGGCAGAGTGGATTGTCTATTCTAATGATGTATACAGTGTTGCGGAATAAATGTTACAAACTTGTAAGACGTGTAGAGACATAACAAATTTATCACTTGTTGCCAATGAATATCTAGTGGGAAATCTATACTAATGAAAGTGAATTCAGCGACAATTAACCGACATTGATACCACAAAAAGTAGTGTAAATAGACAGGGAAATTTTTGCAGGCTCTTCTTAAGAATTGTCGCAGTGTCCTTGCAAAGTTTGGTAAAGATTAATACAACACAAATGAGGAAAATAAATAATTTAAATAATATATTGGTATATGTACTACCATAATTACTTTTCGCCTGACGTTAAGAGCAGATAGGTTCCTAATATATTTCTGCAGAGGCCAGTAGTGATGCAGCAGAACTGGTACCTAATAGATTCCCTAGAGGTCAGTTGTAGGACGTAGGATAAAAAAATAACTCAATAGCTATGTACTGTAAAATAAAATGAAAGAATATTATAGTATTTTATTAAAACTTGAACTAATTAAATTAAAAATAATAATCTTAAACACTGTGGTTTATATAAAATTGATCGTTTTTCTCTCTAACGAGAATAATTAGATACGAAGAAATTCCAGTCAACGCATTACATTTTTACGCGAATACATTTTTATTACACATTAAATATGCACCAAAAACAAATAATGTGTTCGGAAGACTTTATTTAAATTTGATGAAGCACACTAACAAAAAATGAAGCACTAAAACATGAAATGCACGAAAGAAACACAAATTTAAGTTAACAATATGTGTTGTAAATACAAGCAAGATTGATTTCAACATACACAAGGACAAAAACATTAAATACATTAAAAACAAAATATCTACCCAAAACAAAATAACGCTGTGAAGACAGTACAATCAAGACATATAGCAGTAAAATCATGAAATAGTAAAAAAATAGAAACTACATAAAAGAACAGCCTTTAAATTGAATTTCTGATTATCATGCTCTCGAGTGGAACATATAATTTTCCATGAAACACTGTAAGCAAAGAATATGTTTCTCAATGCACCCACTATATTTTGCCTTAACTTGTTTTACATAATGGAGTTACAGATGTCACGCCTGATTTTTAAGCAACTTCTTATGCGCTTACGTTAGGGAGGTCTTGCTCTGAAACCATCAAGGAGATTTCGTGTACCTGCAGAACTGTACATACGGGGTTGCCTAATAATAAGGGACAAATTCCATAACTGTTATATGTCTTTCCCCAGTTCATGTCCCATGCCAAAATTTGAACATATTTGACCCATCTATATGCCCTAGAAGCTCGTATCATTTATTCTGAGACATCTGTACTATAGCGAGTGATTAAATGCAATGAAAAAGAAATTACAATTATGCCTCTGTTCTTTTGTGCTCTGTTCGATCTGTAGTGTTCTCTCTTCATGTCTGCAAAATTTAATTTTCCGAGTGATTTTTGTCGGTTCTTTTATAGTTAATAACTAAGCTTTTCCATGACAGCATCCTAATAGACATCCTAATAAATTGACCATTAAGTGTATGCGCATTTCTTGCGTTGAGAGACAACTGACCGTAACCTGTTTAAGCGTTTCAACCTGCAAATGTTTGTATTTGCATGCATCATAACTGCAATAACGACTTTTTAACGAGTACTATTTAAATAGCATTTTTGGGCAGAAAAAAATTATTATGAATTATGCATTACTCTGCGTTGTTTTTAAGCACTGAAAGCACATTCAAAGTAGCTTATTTATTCGGTCGATAACGTTCAATGAATTAAAAATATTTTTTTATTTGTTTACATAAAGACAGTGTATGTTTATAAACAATATCAATACATAGCTTTCAGTTAAAACGACAATCCATTTCTCTCCCATTAACAACTCTCAATTGTCCTTTGCTAGACGCACTTTTGATGGTATGCAAAATCCTTCAAACGAGTTTTCACAGGTCTTAATTCAAACGTAACTACCGTAATTTTGTTGTAAAGTAAATAATGATACAAAACATGTATCAGAAAATAGCAATTTTCTGTATTAACCGTTAATTGTCAATTACAGTGTTGTTCATTTTTCGTTTGATTTGATTTCATTGTATGCTGAGAAAAAAAATAGCATACATGTTTCACGCAGGAGGAAAAGGAGGTGACAGCAAAGGTTAGATTGATCCCACAAAAAGCATTCACTGTGTCTCCACCTGCTCACTCAGAACAAACGTTCTGCGGCACTGTTTCTCTTCAGTACTGCCGAAATCGAACGAAACAGGAACGGAATCCGAGTCCGTCCGCGACATTGCAAATCCGATTGAGTAACCATAAAGAAGAACCAGTTTAATTCGAGCGGAACAAGATGGACGCATGGAGGAGCACCGGTGAAGAGTGTTTGGGAGACGGACAGAGCGCAGCGCTGCAGATGCGAGCGCCCAGCGAAGCGGGGACGAGTGAATGGGCGGAAAATTGAGGGCGCGGAGCGGCTTTGAGAGGGGGCAACGAGTGCGGGGTGGAGGCGGGTTCGAAGGTGGAGTGAGGCAAGGGGGGGGGGGGGGGAAATGGGGGGGGAGGTGCGGTGGAGAATGGAAAGCGAGCGTCGAGCCTGACGCAGAAGCGGGGACGGACGCGAAAACGAGGGTAGGGACGGTGTAAGAGCCTGGGGGCGAAGGCAAGAATGTGGATGGGAGTGGGGTTGAAGTAGTAACAGGGGAGGAGTTGGAGAGAAGGCAGAAGTGGGTGTGTACCCGACCGGGACGTGTGTGGACGCGAGTTCGAAGACTGACAGGCCTGGGTGAGTGGAGGCGGCAGCATTGGCAGGGATGAGAGTGGAGAAGGTATTGCGATTAAGAGTGGAGCATGCAGTAGGATCGAGGCATGGATGTCCGGTCGAAAGCGGGGCGGCGATTAGGATAAAAGCAGAGGCGGGGCGGGAGTGGGACTGGAGGCGAGGTGGATCGGGACAAGGCATGAGGAAGAGTGGAAGTGGTATGAGAGGTGGGGTGGACCCGAGATAAAAAGTGAACTTAAACCTGCGCGCACAGTGAGGCGGGTGGGGACGGTGCCAGACAGAAGCAAAGTTAGAATCGTGAGCGGGGGCGGGGTTGCAGTAGCGACAGAAGGGGAGCAGGAGCGAAGACGCAAGCGGGTGGGGGCGGGGACAGGTATGAACGCGGAGCGGTAGTGGAGGCGGAAGTATTGATGAGCAGAGATGAGAGTGGAGATGGCATTATCAGCAAGAGTGGAACCTACAGCAGGAGCGGGACGCAGAGGTGCGACCGAGGGCAGGGATGGAGGCTAGAGCAGCAGTAGAGGTGAGGGCGGGGTCGAGGCTAGAGACCCGATCGCAAGCATGAGCGTTATCTGGCGCCGGAGCGTTTGGTGGAGGCGAGATCGAGGGTGGGGCCGGGGCTGGAGGCAGGAACGAGGGCGGGTGGGGGGCGGAGCCAGCGGAGGCAAAGCGGCGCTCCGCTCGCGGCCGGCCGCCGGGCCGCCCCTTTTATTTATGGAACAATATTTCACGGCGCGGCGGCGCAGGCGGGGAGGGGGCGGGGCGGGGCGCCGGCAGCGCGCCAATCGGTCGTTTCACTAACTGACGCGGCCCCGGAAGGCGGCGGCGGTCCGTCTTGGCATCCCCCGCCACCGCCACCGCAGTACTGGCGGCGTTCGATGTTTGCCGCCATGCCCCAGTCCTGTCTCAGTGCGCCTCTCGACATGCCCTTATTTTCAGAAACTCGGTTGAGAGGCCAACGTATTCATACGATTGGGGTTAACTACACGGGTGGATATCTCTAGACATCCCCTACAATAAATGCTTCGATGTTGTGGATGGACTTCACGACTTATTCATTTTTTTCTAGAAAAATTAAATATTTAATTTATTGTAATGAAGGATCCTTGTAATCAAATATCCCTTCAATGAATTTTGATGAATGCAGCTAAAACATGTATAATGTTACATCTCGACCTGTTTTTTTTATTTGTTAAACCACCAATTTTATTTATAATAATAACTCTCGCCGTTAACTAAATAAGAGTTTTAAATACATCTGATTCATTGAAAAATGTAAAAGAAGAACTTTTGAGATTTTGAGGTTTAGTGATGTAAGTAACATTATTAATTCTTTATTTCATTACAACACTAGTGAGGTGCGATTTCAGTATATTTTTGGTCATGTATTTCCTTTGGAGATTTTTCTTCTCTTTCCTCTTGTCAAATACCATTAACTGTTCTGAGAAGTAGACCTCAATTCTGTATTTGACGTGAACAAGTTTTCAATTGCTGGCTTATGAGAACATGAAGCCACCCTGACCGGCTTAGGTAACTCAGGGCATTAATTGATGTCGCTGCAGTGCCTCTCACCTACAGATCGTAGACCGACGTTGGCCCTATTTCGACTTTAGTCAGGTAACTAGGACTAATTCAGTCATCGTTTCGAGAAAGGTTCTGGCGGTCGCCTGCTCTGATTTGTAGTTTTCCCTGGTTTCACGTATCATTACCAGGCGAATGGCGTTGTAGAAACGTACCCAATGCGCCACGGACCGCGTCACACATGTCAGGAGTCCCTTCCAGAGTTTAGAGTTTGTCTTGGCTGGGGCAGTGCCCCGTTAGTGGGAGTTACTGGTTGGGGGTAATCCCCACAATTGGACGTGTAGGCCGACATCGGACTTCGACATCCAGAGCGGGAAGATCACTGCCAATTCCCGTGATGAAAACGCATGCACTACACTTACGGTATTAATGATCATAGCAGTTGACACGTCTGGAAACACCAATCAATCAATCAGTCAATGAAGTTGTCCTGTACTGAAAACAAGGAAGGTGAGAGATTTATTTATCGTACGGCTTGATTTTTAGGGAAGGCGGCACATTGAATGCATATCCGAAGCAAGTATCTCAACCATTTTGTCATCGTCACTTCTTGGAAAGTCATTTAAATAGGGATGTAATCATGATGATAATGATGATGAGTAGGGGAGTTATGAGCGTAAAAACGAAGAATCTAGGGGAATGAGGGGATGAGGAAACGAGACATCCCTAATAAATCCCTCGTGAACCCGCTTGTGCTGCACAAATTACACATGAATCGAATGAATATCGAACTTCGGTTTCAGCCGTGAAGCTGAGCTATCCACCACTTACACCACGGATCGCCCTAGACTAGACACGACCATACACCATCTTTTATTCCGTTTCCCGATATCAATTTATCCTTTACACCCAGCGAACTCCCCGGCGTTACGTGGGACATCTTCACTTTCCTCAGCTTTAGAAGACCGCTGGCGGCACCTGGCGCCCGGGACAGCTCCGTCCATGACGGCGGCGGCGGGTGCCGTCCACCGGACGGGGGGCGTTTACGGCGGCCGTCGCGACGCCGCGTCCCCAGCAGTTAGGCGCCGCCGAGCCGAGCCCTTTATTGGCGTCGCGACGCCTGACGCTCGCTTACGAGCCCTTCGCCTCGCCTCGCGTCGCCGTCCCTCCCCCTGCTCTCCCGCGCGCTCGGCTTCTGGGCTGGCCGTTGGCCCCCACGCACTTCCAGGCGGATTTTCCTGCCGCCGCCCTGCACGCAGTTTGAAACGCGATTCGCTGGAAGGAACGGAATTACGGAAGCTCAAGAACGGGTTTAAAAGATAACGGAAAATTTGAATAATAATGATTTTTATATAATACTGGTGAGTTTTTACAACACCTGTATATATGTCTTGAAATAGTATTATACTCGTTAATATGATAAATTTTATCAAAACGCCGACAGCTTTATTTATTTATTGATGGGAATAGGGCTCTACCATGGTAATGCCTCATTTTCGACATCCGAAATATTACCAAGAAGACATAGAAACAGAAACGCCTGAGGTGACTTTATATGCTTGTGTATATGCATACGAAGTTATTTTTTTACAAAGCTCCTAGAGAAAGCGATTTCTTTTAGGGTATGCACAGCGTGCTAAAAGTTCATTTTTTAGCTCTAGTGCTACAAGTGAGATAATGCTCAAATGTTCAGATCATGAAGTGAATTCAAGAAAGAAAACACAAAACTTTTGTCTGACCTCATCAAGTACGTAATGTAAAAGAGTACATAATTTGGTAATATGTATGACACACGTTGTTCAAGTTATTTTATTTTGTTCCTAAGACTGCGTTACTTGGTCTTTCGGCCTCGTGTGCAATATTTTCTGCTCGCAAAATAAAAAGCCAATTTTACCACACGTATCATAACTCATTGCCACCTCGAAAGCCATAGAAAACATCACCGTGCGTATCTTATTTCTCATTGCACTTCTTATCTTTTACCATATTTCTCTTCAACCTACCATTGTTTTCTTCTTTTTTCTATGACCCTACAACTCACACGTTTACTCTTTCTCTGGAGCATGTCACAGCATCTCTCGTATCTTATCTTTTACAATGAGAATCAATAAGACGTTCTTTCCATGTTATAAATCTCTTGTTACCCTCGTTGGTTTAGATTACCAATTTTGTAGGATCTCTTCCAGTTCAATTTTTGTTTCGCGCAACACCGCCTTTCCGCGTACCTCCGATTTCAGCCAATTTGATTCCTTAACCCTGTCGATCACTCACAGCGCCAACCACCGCGACGACGTCAACACCATCTCCACCTCGCCACGCCCTCTCTGCCCCCTCCACCGCGTCTTTCACCCCCACCATTCGCCTCCCACACGTCTTCCCGCAGTAAATGGACGCGCATAAAATCCGTCTCCACGACCAATCCACTTCCGGAAGGATCAAGAAGCAATGGAGGAGCTTGGGGTTTTATGCGCCGACAAAGTACGAGTTTCTGTTTCCTCCAGGGCGCAGTTTAGCCGCCTATTAAGCGGGAAATTCGTTTGGAAGGAATTTA
The DNA here is from genome assembly GCA_011170035.1 of Teleogryllus occipitalis. Taxonomy (NCBI): domain Eukaryota; kingdom Metazoa; phylum Arthropoda; class Insecta; order Orthoptera; family Gryllidae; genus Teleogryllus; species Teleogryllus occipitalis. The sequence goes on along the minus strand of BLKR01000641.1, from coordinate 109,989 downwards.
ATCGACTTGTCGGGCGTTGCTTCTCGTGCGCGGCCGATGACGGCGGCGCGCGCTTCCCAGCGACACTTGCGCTTTCTGCGGCATCGCGTCACCCCATCCCATTCCGTCCCACCACGTCTCCCCCGTCCCACCCCGTCCCACCACGTCTCCCCCGTCCCACCACGTCCCACCCCGACCCACCCCGTCCCACCCCGCCCCACCCCGTCCCACCCCGTCCCACCCCGTCCCACCCCGTCCCACCCCGTCCCACCCCGTCCCACCCCGTCCCACCCTGTCCCCAATTCCCGTCCCACCCCGTCCCACCCCGTCCCACCCTGTCCCACCCCGTCCCACCCCTGTCCCACCTCGTCCCACCCTGTCCCACCCCGTCCCACCCCGTCCCACCCTGTCCCACCCTGTCCTACCCTTCGTCCCACCCTGTCCCACCGTCCCACCCCCCGTCCCACCCCGTCCCACCCCTGTCCCACCCCGTCCCACCCTGTCCCACCCCTGTCCATCCCACCCCGTCCCACCCCGTCCCACCCCGTCCCACCCCGTCTCATCCGTCAGGCCACGATGCACCCCGTCCCGCCCCTTACAACCTCGCCACGCACTCCGTTCTACGCGTCGCATCAATCCCACATCGTCCCACACCGTCTCACACTGCCCTACTCCGTCCCACCCCGTCTGACCCAATGCTCCTTGTGCTTTGAACGCCACCGCCTCCAAGTTGCCGCCGCCGCCACATTTTTGCGGTGTGCCGTGCGAGTTGAAAACTTTGAAATTGCCGAGTAATAAATCCAGGACGGAGACACGAGCCGAGATGCAGCCCGCGCTGTCAAGAGTTTCCGAGGCTGTCGCGGCGGGAGGCTGCTTCGTGCTTCGCGGCTCTCGGTGGGAGGTCCCGCTTTCGGCTCGGGGCGCGCGCACTGGGTGACTGGCAGCGCGTAAACACGGAAAACGCGCTCGCGTGGAAGACTTATACTGCCCCATGCGGAGTTTAAACTCGCCTTCGGAAAGCGCTGTGCAATTCGTTTTGTAACTGAAAAAAGGAAAAAAATTAATAAACATATATATTAATAGAGGGAGTTGGCAAATTGACTGGGTTGTGTATCTATTACTATGTAGATACATGAGTGGAACATATTACAGCATGTCATTTCATGATCTGTAGTAAAATGTACTAAATTTTACTAATTATTAACTAAGAAGAGCAAGTATACAATTTAAGATCTGAAAACTCATTCATTCTGAGTTTTGAAAGAAGATTCTGAGAACGATGAGTATGAAGACAGTGGCCCACCTCGGCGTTGGGATCTGCCTTTCACATTAAATATTGAAGAAAATATCAGTGTTACCTGTGTTTGGGCGAAAGAAAATCGGTTTCCTTTCTGTTTCTATTCTATTACTCTTGTGTGTACTAAAATTCACACGAAGTTTATGCGCCAAACACGCTGGTTCACGGAGAATCTACCGAAACGAAGTTTCGAAACGCAATACCAACCTTCCATAAGTAATTCATCTTTCACTGCAGTCGATACGCGCGTATTACCTGTAACTAGGCGATCCGCCAAAAGACCGCTGATTTTCAAACAATGTGATCACGTCGCATCTTTTTTTTTTTATTAGTTTTGATGGTAGGTACATAGATTAGTTGTTGACAACTTTACATATGTATTGATTTCATATAGACTAACTTAAAATTAACTTATAATTAACTTAAAATTAACTTACAACTATTACAATGGGAGAGGAATCCCTAGTGGGTCCTCTAATCAGGTTCCAATTCGGCGAATTTGATGAGAAATGAATGGTAGGGGTATTTATTTGTAATTCTGGTTTGATGGATGGGATTTTTACCGAGTCTGAAAGGCGCCAGGGAGGGGATTTGATTTAAGCTGGAGTAAGAGTTGGTGGAGAGATAAGCTATATGCTGTGATAACGGTTCGAGGTTAAATTCCTTATGAAGTTGGAGGTTGGATACGAACCATGGGGCGTTGGCAATTGTTCTAAGAAACTGATTCTGTATTACTTGAATTCTGTTAATGTTAGTTTTGGAGGCGTTGATCCATATGGGGCAGGCGTACAGTAGTAGCGGTCTTATTACTGTTTTGAATATTAGTATGGAGGAATTGAATGGTACCGAGCTATTTCTGTGAATTATTGGTTTTAGCAGCAGTAATTTTATTTTGGCTTGAATTAGTTTGTTATCTATGTGTTGCTTCCAGTTTAGTTTGGTGTCTAGTTGAAGGCCGAGATATTTAACCGGTTTGTTGGGAGGTAACCATTCTATTGTGCTATTGTTCAGTGTCATAGGAGTGGGTGGCCGTCGCATCTTAGCGGGGAGAACTAATTTTCTCCAAAATATCGACAATGTACAGTGTTGCCTACGCTCACTGGCCTTCGGCATCTCGGATTTGGCGCGCTCTCACGGCCATATTTGAAGGCAGTTCAAAGATCTTTCTTACAACAAATAGTTTCAGTTTCTCTCTGTAATGCAGTCGGTAGTTTTGAAGGAAAAATAACGCACCTCTGTAATATATACTTTGTGTGTCGAATGTATGTCGTCTCAGCACTTTATACATCGACTAAAATAATCAAAATAAATTCTTACTGTATGAAGGCAAAATATGTGTAGATGAGACCGTAAAATTAAACTGTTTAAAATCTTAGAAGATGCTTTGGCTCAAAGTTAACTTAAATCTTAAGATTATTCAGCCAGCGAAAATATTGTTATTTGTACCTTGTAGTTATTGTGCCTTTAGAATAATGAAATGTCTTTCGAACAAGCATAGCAACTAGAAGAGAAAGTTTGATCATTCTCCTGTTTCCATTCACTGACCGGGAGCAGTGGCTCAGTGCATCAACTGATGTCACTGCAGCTCCTCTGACGGGGAGGTCCTGGTTCGAAAATTCAACGGCGGAATGATTTTCAACACTAGGTTTTCAGCTAGGTCGAATTCAGTCGCTGTGTGGAGGAGAATCATTGGGGCCGGCTGTTCTGATCGGTAGTTTTCTGTACTTTCTCCAATCAACACCAGGCGAATGTCGGAGCAGCACAATAACAAACGAGCCACGAACTTTCGCGCGATCTTTCCTTCCTCTTCCTTGTACTATCCTTACACACACACACACACACACACACACACACACACAAACATGCACTACACTACCACACATGCCAGGAGACCGATCGAGGACTTAGAACTTGCCCCACTTGCGCGCTGCCCCGGTGGGAGATATCTGATTAGGGAAACCCAGTTAGCCGACGGTACATCGGCACCGGATCTGGCCATCCAGCGGGAGACAACTGCTACCTCCCGAGCAAACGTACGCACAACACTTACGGGTCTAATTATCATAGTAGGTGGCGCGCCCGGAATAATTAACAATTAATCATTGATAACATTAGTGCAGATTAACATCTGTTGTTTCTGAGTTCACCGTGTAATTAAATGTAAATCAGCCGTATTATTTAATCAGTTGTTAGAAAACTACGTAAATTTATATAAGTTAACACATTCTACCATCATAATGATTATTAAGAAACAAAATGATCTGTGATCTCGTCCACATCCAACCCAGTGCATGCCGAAGTGGAAAGGAATATTCACAATAAGCCTACTATTTAATGCTACTGTCCATCATCAGTTACAATTTTTAATATTAACATCTTCAAAAATTATTGTTTAGATAATTAAATTAATTTATAAGAATTTAGGATTAAATAGCATCAAAGAACCCTAGGATCTCGCAACTATTAATTAATCACACCAAAGCAAAGTAGATGTATTATTAGAACTTAATTCATTATCTCTCTCTCACTCTCACTCTCTCTTCTCACTCTCTCCTTCTTCCTCTCTCTCCCTCTCCCTCTCTCTCTCCCTCTCTCTCCCTCTTTCTCTCCCTGTTTCTCCCTCTCTCCCCCTCTCTCCCCCTCTCTCCCCCTCTCTCTCCCCCTCTCTCCCTCTCTCCCCCTCTCTCCCCCTCTCTCCACCCCTCTCCCCCCTCTCTCCCCCTCTCCCCTCTCCACCTCCCACTTCCTCTCCTCCTCTCTCTCCTTCCCCCACTCTCTCCTTCTTCCTCTCTCTCTCCCTCTCCCTCTCTCCCTCTCTCCCTCTTTTTCTCTCCCTGTTTCTCCCTCTCTCCCCCTCTCTCCCCCTCTCTCCCTCTCCCTCTCTCTCCTTCTCCCACTCTCTCCTTCTTCCTCTCTCTCCCTCTCCCTCTCTCTCCTTCTCTCTCGCTCTCAGAATGTCGATCATCAGCTGGCAATACTTTCCTTCATCGGGTGAATGTCCTTGCGTCTCATTACGTAGATCTGGTCTGCGCGGGTCGTCTAGATTCACCCTCTGCGGTGCGAAAAGATTTTGGACTGCAGTATTCAAAAACAAGCTATTTTAGAGGAAAGGTTGCGCGGGTAATAACTATTGTCTTAAAACGCTCGAAGGGCCCCTGCTTCGCGCTTTTGCCACTCCTTCATTATTTTCTGCCGCAATGCATGGAAGCGCATTTTTTTCTTTTTACTGTTGTATAATTTTAATTGTCATATTTTAATTATTATTATTATTATTATTTTCTAAGAAATAGTAATGAATTGAAAACATCCTAAGCATTATTTGCTCACAATATTCAATTAAGTCTTAAAACATTATTTGAAGGAAATGAATGGTTTAGGTTTGGAATAATGAAAATTCAGTATTCGAAAAAATATCTTAAACACTATTTCTTTCGAGTGGTTTATTTTCACTAATAACATTTCAGTAATATTGATCTGTCTTAGAACAGTCCCTTGAAATATTTCTCACTCGAAAGATGCATCTCTGGGCGTTTCGTACTTTGCGTGTGAAAGCCGTAGTACTAAAATACTACGTTCCTACATTTTACCGGCCAACTAGAACATGTGTTTTCTCCTCTGAACGACCAGTAAAAATTTTACTCTCAGCCTTCCCACCCCACCCCCTGCTACTTCATCCAGTAATCACTCGATCCGGAACCGCAATCTCCAAGTCGCGCTCGTCCTCTCTGGGCGCGCAACTCCTTGTTCCGTATTTCACGCCGGCAGACGTACAATATTTTCCTCGAGTATTTGCCCTGAATCTTTGTGCGCTGGGAACTGTAAGCGTGTTTGCTGGAGCCGCTCCGCCGCCGTCGAAATCCCTTCGGAGCGCGGCTGGCGCGGTGCCACGTGCCGCCACCCCTCCCCCCCGCCACCCCCCGCTCCACGCCCCGTCCCCCCATCGCGCACCGCCCACGCCTCAGACCCAGTCCCGCCTCAACGCCGCCCTCACCTCGCCCGCCGCGCTCCTCGCCCCACTTTCGCCTCAGACCCGTCTCCTCCTGCCTCGTCCTCAACGTGCCACGTCTCCCTCCCCCACCCCCAAACTCCCTCTCGCCACGCCTCTCGTCCTCAGCCCGCCGCGCTCCTCGCCCCCTCCGCCTCTCGCGCATCGCTCTCGCCTCCTTATCCGCCCCCGCACTAGACTCCGTGTCCCCCGCCCCGTCCACAGTCACATACGCCACACACCAGCGCCTCCGCCCCCTCCACCCATCGTACACCGCCCTCGCCTCAGATCCAATCTCACCCCGCTCGTCCTCAACGTGCCTCGGCCCCCACCCCTCCGCCCCTCGTGCATAGCCCCTACCTCGTTATCCACCACCGCGTGAGACCAGGACTCGCCCTGCTCCCGCCACGCCCACAGTCCGTTACGCCCCCCCCCCCCCCGAGTGCCTCCCACTCCGTCGTCCCCCATGCACCGGACTCGCCTCCTTACCCGCCTCTGCAGCAGACCACGTCTCACGCCGTCCTCAGCATGCCGCGCCCTTCGCCTCCTCTACCCCTCGCCCACCTCACCTGCCTCTTGTCCGCCCCAGCCACAGATCCCCTCTCGTCCAGCCCCCAGCCCATCCTAAACCCGCCGCGCTTCCCAGCCCCTCTTATCTCCTCCACCGCGCCCACCGACCCTTCTACCCTTTGTGCACCGGTCGCGTCTCCTTACCCGCCCCCGCTCCAGACCCCGCTCGCGCCCGACCCGCGCCCCGCCCGTGCCCCGACCGCGTCCCGCCTATACCCTGCCTGCGCCCCACCTATACCCCGCCCGCACCCGCCCGCGCACCGCCCGCGCACCGCCCGCGCACCGCCCGCGCACCGCCCGCGCACCGCCCGCGCACCGCCCGCGCACCGCCCGCGCACCGCCCGCGCACCGCCCGCGCACCGCCCGCGCACCGCCCGCGCACCGCCCGCGCACCGCCCGCGCACCGCCCGCGCACCGCCCGCGCGCACCGCCTGCGCACCGCTCCGCGCACCGCCCGCGCACCGCACGCGCACCGCACGCGCACTGCACGCGCACCGCACGCGCACCGCCTGCGCACCGCACGCGCACCGCCCGCGCACCGCACGCGCACCCACGCGCACTGCACGCGCACCGACCGCGCACTGACCGCGCACCGCCTGCGCACTGCCTGCGCACTGCCTGCGCACCGCCCAGGCACCGCCTGCGCACTGCCTGCGCACCCGCCCGCGCACCGCCCGCGCACCGCCCGCGCACCGCCCGCGCACCGCCCGCGCACCGCCCGCGCACCGCCCGCGCACCGCCCGCGCACCGCCCGCGCACCGCCCGCGCACCGCCCGCGCACCGCCCGCGCACCGCCCGCGCACCGCCCGCGCACCGCCTCGCACCGCCTCGCACCGCCCGCATCCTCAGCGCGCCGCGCTCCCCGCCCCCTCTTCCCTTCCGCTCACGCTCCCTTATTCACCACCGGCCGCGTACCATCCACTCCCCCGCCGTCTCCACCATCGGCCCAGGCCCTGACCCGCCCTGGCCCACCGCTCCTCTCCGAGATCCCCTTTCCGTCCTCCCTCGCACCCCGCCGCGAGGGAGACAGCGCCCAATGACGTCATGCGCCATCCCTTCCGAGAGAATCCCCGGCGCTACGTGGGCGAAGCGGTGAGAGGGGCGTAAGAGATAAAGAGGGTCAGTGACCGATGTTTTCTCAAATCCTTACGGGCATTCTAGGGAACTACTTTGATATGTATTGTAAAGACAGCGCAACGATCTGCGGAAGATTTTTTTGGTTAAATGTTTTAAAGAATATTCACGTTTTAAGAACTGCGTTATTACATTTTATTAACATTTATAATTAACAAACTCCAATTCCACCATCATATAGTAGCACCCAAATACCTATATCGTTAGTCACGGGGGTTCTCTAGTCATCCTATTATTAACCATGTAAAATAAATAATTATACACCACACGTTTATTTATTGAATGTTGTACTAAGAATGGCACTCTCCAAGTATAAACTGAAGAAAAAATACATAGTTGCAAATTATGGACCTCACATTAATAGTTCGAGAAATATGACTTCAAATTCTGAAAGTAAATAAGAACTTTTCTTGTATTTATAGGCACATATAAAATTGGCCCAGTTATTTTTTGCTGAATGTCTCGGATGTTTTTTAGAACCTCCACGTTTTCTGCGATTTGAGGTTGTTTCAGACACTGTAATCGAAACAAACGACCATTATGAACTACGGAAATATCACTAAGATAAATTCTTCAGCTGTTATAACACCCTAGACACCAACAAGAGAAACTCGGTAACCCCGCACAAATAATTTAAAGTTAAAATCAAAACAATCACTAAACGGTTATTATTTTATATTGATCGTGAAATCAGTCTACTTAATGATAAATTCCATTTAATAGTCAATGGAAGTATGGTATATTCTTTAATATCAATTATTTTATCGCATTTCGTTTGGAATATGAAAACAAGTTACATGCACAATGAACACGTTTGTAAAGATGTAAACGATAATTTTTACTCCCGTAATTGATCTAACAGAGGAGTACAGTTTCAATTAACACTTGCACAATCTCCGTCGGAGCACGAGTAATATAGTTGCGCTTTCATGCAGCACCGCCATATCCGTTGAACTAAGCACGAACGCTTTTCCCTTAAGAGTAACTCCTTTGACAAATAGGTGTGAAATGAGATTACACCCACTTGGATGTGTTTTGTACGCAACGCCTGTGCAACGTTTTATACGCAAATAAGATTAGTACCCAAGGCACTCTCACCCAAGCCCTCATTAGATAGACTCTCCCATTGGACATTTTAAAAATATTTTACAATTCAATGTGCATATCGACCCAGCAACTAGTGAAATTTCCAATTACTTGCCAACTCGTCGGTTCAATTTAACGCATTTTGTAGATAAGAAATAAAACCCAGCCAATCGTTTTCCCAATCACCAATTCCAGATTTACTTTTCCCAACCCCGATTTTTTAATTTTTTTCTTATTATTCCCGACTTCGTTTTATCATATTCTTGCGGTCCCTTCATATTATTGCGGTTCGTGCAGTCCATCACCCGTTTATTAGGGACCGGCATAAGAGAAACCACGGAAAAATAACGGTCAGAGCAGTCAACTAATTTTCCTCCAGATAGCGGTTTAATTCGTCTAAGATCTTAGCTAGTGACGGAAATCCTGCCACTGTCGGGACTTGAACTCTAGGAACTTCTAATCAAAATCCCTGCAGTGACATCAGTGTCATCATTGAGCCACCTCAACCGATTGGGGGGGGGCTGATTAAGCTACAATAATGCACACGTACTTCTAAATTACGCTCTAACCAACATTTGCCTGACTCCTAACTAACATCCAAAGCACCGTAAATTTCACTTGCTTCGTTTCCCTTGACTTCTCTTTTTTGACGCATCATTGCTAATGTTAATGGAAATTCTGCGTGTTATCGGTGACGTCGGAAGCCAAGCATCGAGTGCGTGTGTACACGCGCTAAGGGCGATTCTCATCTCGTAATATTTGAACGGAGACACTTCCTTCGGAGAGCCTCACAATCTTTTCTCCATTCGACGTGATTGTGTTTTCGCCAGAATCGCCTCCAGAAAAGAAAGAAAAAACATACTTGTTTACAGAGGACGTTGCGACACTAGATTTCAAATTCAGAAGTATTAACACAGGCATAGGTCGGTTTGTTTAGTTCATCTTGTTTACTTTTTTTCACTTTTACTTTACTTCGTGAGATCTGAATCAATACTAGACATTTTTAACTTACATCTTCCAGTAGGGAAGTCTACATCGTGAGGTACTTAGGTAATTCTTTCTTTCTTAATTCGGGTTTCATTGCTCGTTTTTAAATCTTACTGTTTTGGTTTCAATTCAAAACAATTGTCAATCGAATCAGAATGCGTAACCTGATGACCTTATAAATTTCATATGACGATCATGATGTCTGATGCATGCAACTGCGATGCGTGTTGAGACGCAGTCAAAACTTAAAAATATTGACGAAAATCTCCATTTTGTTCCTTCAGTTGAAAGGGTTGTCCCCAGGGAGTTCGTGTATCTGCCAAACACGAATGCAGAATAAATTGCTGTGTTGCATCACATCATGCTACCGCAACAGCTGAATTACAACGCCTTTCTATTGTGTCTATGCGGTTGCCAAGAAGAGAAAATTTATTACTCAGAAGACAATTGAAAAATTTAACAAGTATGCACATACTTCATATTCTGACAAGTCCTAAGACAATTTCAAGAATATTATACTTTTTCAGGATCAATATGCTAGAAACTGTTATTGTACACCGTTCTTTTATATATAAAGACGTTTAAATGTACTATTTTGTCTACTTAATTCTTAATTAACGATGTGAAAGTTGATGATGCGAAGTTTGCCTACCAATCAGATTCGTGATATCAAAAGTGTACCAAGTACGAGTATAACTTTATTGCGTTATGTTTCCTGCCAAATATTAATTAGCAAAATGTGGCCGTATTCAACCCTCAATATGCTGTTAGAGTGTATTACGCAATTAGTTTATAATGTTAAGCTTCATCGGATGAGTACGTTTTCAAAACGAGCGACAATAGAAGCGAGTTTTCAAATTTGTACGAATGCAATAAAGCAATATTAAAAACGAGTTGCATACGCAAATTTTTGGATTACAGAATTATAAATTTATAAGAGAATCGGAGTTAATTTTTGGAAACAATTTTATTGTGACGTCACGGGTAATTGACATTTGTACGAAAAAATAGTTGTCGGTTGTTAGGCTTCCCGCTACCTCCTCACGATTCTCTCACCGTGATTGGCTGAATGTACGTGCAATTATTCGTGTCATGAACGGCAAATACGGCATAATCTATGCAATAAAATATCTTTTATGAACGATTTATTGTATCGAAAAAGTTCCTTTATAATGCTAGAATACAAGTTCATTTATAATGCTAGAATACAAATAATCTATTATTTGGGTACCAGCATTATAAACGATATTTTATGTTGCAATAAATCGTTTATATTCGAGCATTTTACGGCACAAATAAAGACGTATTAACATTTTACGGCACGAACGATTTAACATTTTGCGCCATGACACATTCAGCCATTCGCCGCGAGAGAATCGTGGGGAGTTAAAGGCCGAATCGAGGAACAGCCGACCACTATTTTCTCGCACTGACGTCAAATACCCGATACGTCACAAAAAAAGGTGTTTCGCAAAATTAAGTTTGATTCTATTATATATTTACAATGCTGTTTTACAAAAAAATAGCAACAATATGCAACTCATTTATAATGTTGCTTTATTGCATTCGTACAAATTTGAAAACTCGCTACCACTGTCACTCAATTTCAAAACATGCACTCATGCCATAAAGCTTAACATTATATAAACAAATTGAATAAACTACTATTAACTTTCACCGACATGACACCATCAACTGATGTCAATGCAGCGCCTCTGACCGGAAGATGGTAGGTTCGAGTCCTGACGGCGGCAGAATTTTCGACACTAGCTTTTCATCTAGGTCGAATTCAGTCGCTGTCTGGAGGAGAATTCTAGCGGCCGGCTGCTCTGATCGGTAGTTTTCCGTGGTTTCTCTGATCAACACCAGGCGAATGCCGGAGAAGTACCCTATCAAACGGACCACGGACCGCACGATCTTTCCTTCCTCCTTCTTGTCCTATCCTCTCCCCTTACACACACACACACACACACACTAACATGCACTACACTACCACATATTCCGGGAGATCGGTCGGGAGTTTAGAGCTTGTCCCGGCTGGGGCGGTGCCCCGCTGGTGGGAGAGTCCTGGTTAGGGGGAATCCCCACTAGACGACGGTAGGTCGGCGCCGGATCTCGCCATCCAGCGGTGGAAGATCACCGCCATCTCCCGAGAAAAAAACATGCACTACACTTACGTGACTAATTTCCTGAGTAGTTGACGCGCCCGGAAACACGAAAAAATCAATCAACTACTAACATTCATTCTGATCCACTCTGCATAGTAGTGAACGTGTCATTGCGATCGCTTGATTGCGCTTGCGATGAGTCCTCTTTGCCCCCGAATAGAAGCTGAAAATGCTGCGAGGGCCCTCGCGTGGGTGGATCGCGTGGAGTGCTCCCCGCCGGGGCCCTCGAAGCGTGCGCACGCGTGCTGAGCAGCGCCCTCCTTTGTGTTGCAGGCTGCGAGTGACGTGCGATGACACGCATCTGCACTACATCTCGCCGCACCAATTCATCGACTCGCCCGAGTGGGAGGCGAACCACGACACCAGCGACGACGTCTTTCAAGTGAGTGCTTTGAGCGAATGCTGAGATGGTTCCTTGTGTTGCTTCATTAATTACTTGAATTATCGTTTTTCCGTGTTGTCGCGGCAGGAAGTATTATGCATTGACGAAGGACATGATCAGGGATTAGAGCACAAATGCATTGTTGATTTACTGTTGAAAATGGATTTTACTACATCGGAGCGAATACTTTTGTGAACAATCTTTGCAAAAAACGCTGATTTTTATCTGTGTTCAAAAGTCAAGTAGTAAATGGCTTAGGGTAGGGATCACAGAATTTTGAAAACGTGCACAGACTTCACTTCTCCTCATAGCACGTCACACACACGCATTTAACTACTTTTGACATAAAATAAATAAGTGCTCCTTCTTATATAATGTTGTGAAAGTTGTTGACGCAAATAGTTGCTTACCAATCAGAGGCGTGGTATTAAAAGTGTATCACGTGTGACTTTGTAATGTGAAGTTTCCAGCCAGATGTTGATTAGCAAACTGTGGCCATCTTCAATTCTCCAACATGGTATAATAATATATTATGCAATAGTTCATCAAGTTAAGCATTATCGCATGAGTACGTGTTTTGTACGAATTTATACAAATCCATTAAAGCAGTATTATAAATGAGTTGCATAAGCCAATTATTTCGTACAACAGAATTCATTTTATTAGAGAATCAAAGTTTTTTGGAAAGATTTTTGTAATTTTTTAAAAGAACTTTATTGTTGCCTGACCGCGCCGCGCAGCACCGTCCTAGAGCCTCTATAATTCCGTCAACGGAGAGTTCAGGACACAGGATAAATTGAAAGTGGCCGTTGCGGCCATTGTGGTGGATGATATGCGCGCGGGTTTCAAATCTGACCCTGCAATTGTGCTCGTTTTCATCATATATTTGTTTTGGGAGAATGTAACAGAAATAAAAATATAAAATGAAAAAGAAAACCATTAGCTGCATGAGGACAATGTTTAGATTTGTTTTCTATGCAGCTGCCATTTTTCTTTAATAATATAGATATGCAAGTTTTCACACGAAAGGTCTTTAACATTAACAATCAATAAGGAACACCACAGATATTCTCCTCATACTACTTCGTTCTGAGGAATTGTACTGTGCTAACGTGTACACTGAGTTTGAATTTGGAACAATGAATCTGTTTGTACACTTATACATTCATGCCGGGCAACTCTGAACCATATTGTATTACGCACATTTTCATACAGTTAAATAATACACTCGCCGAAAATAACATATCGTTATTCTAAACAACTAACTTGCCTCTGTGACAGTCGCAGCGATGTCTATGAGGCATGCACGTTTCCACTACAATGGTGGCCTTCAAATTATCCCGCGACTGCAGCGCTCTCAGTGGATCTAGTTTAATTCTATTGCAACGTCTTTGCCCGCCCCCGTGCGATGCGATGCTAGCGCGCTCGTTCGTTCGCTTTAGAGGCTCGCGTGATGATGCCTTGATGAGCGTGAAATTGCTCATTCCTTCTACGCTTATCCCTTTATCGCAGAGGCGGCGTTGGAAGAAGGTTCGATGTTCACAAACCGTTTTAGTTCCAAAAAACGCACCTTCCAGTTTCTCAGTCAAGTACGTAATATAGATTCCGAAACATAAACATTTCAAAATTAGCATCGCTTGGTGTTGATTATGAAGTTATCGAATTTGCTATTTCTTTTAAACGTTTCCAAATTTATGATACTCTATTATGGTTTTAGTAATAATAATAATAGTAATGATAATAACAGTAATAATAATAATAATGAATATTTATAAATGATTATGACAATCGTAAAATGTTAAATGAGCCTTGTTTTGAGTGTTTGATTATTTTACTTAATGATTTTGTCGAGTATTTTTATCCCCAGAAGTCCTAATTTATCTATTTAGCATTCATATTGATGTGAATTCAGATAAATCAACTGTCGTCTTCGAATAGTGCTTTAAATTGCTGGTTGTGAGTAAGGAATAACAGTTCCTTGAAAGAATTATGTATGAACTGCTTGGTGGTCGTCACGTATGAACTTCGAAACAAAGTGGGAGGAATTATTCCGCAAAACTTGGGAAGATTTATTCGAAGACTTTTTATCTCCTCTATTTCCCGGTGAAGTTTCTTCCAAATTTGTGTTTTTGTGGACATTTATCATTTTAGTGTGGCAGTAACGTCACTTTCTCTTTTGGTTTAACTTTGACTGTGCTGGTTTAATGGTTGTAAGTGACACTCGTCACCCAAATTTCCGCATATTCCATCCTTTTGAATTCCCTAAAAATGTTAAATTCCTTTTCTGTCCTTTTGGTCAATCAGAAATATTTCTATTGAAGATATTTATTTTCTCCTTACGGTGTCTCCCTACGGTCCCTACTGTACATTACTTGTTATTTCTTATCCCAGCTTTTGACAAACGTTATGTCAAGAACTACTTTAACTGCAGTTTTTACTCCTCAATATATAATTGTGGAACACTTCCGACTTCTTGTTTTCCAAAGTATACAACGTTCGAAATGGTCCAACTACTCAATTACATTTTCTGAAAACATAACAGGTTATTCACTTCAAATATAATTAAATATCAAAGCGTTGAACAAATTAATGGGCTTCATCGCATTGTTCAGAGATATTTGACTGAAGAACACGAATAAAATGGAAGTGAATGCAACTAACAATTATGCCAAATCATTATTATTGCCAATTTTTCTATTTTTCTTCCAGTTTTGTCATTACTGACTCAAGAAAAATTGAAATTTCCGTCATTAATTTGCATTGGGCTCTTCTGAATTGTGTAGTTATGAGCACAGTGCAAAAAACAATTATACGAATACCGTGCACATTACAAAGAAAATGCTATAAAACAATGTGACGTGAAAATAAATGCCTACCTCAGCTATAAAAGCAACTTCTAATGCTTCATTAGGATGACGTCGGAATCAAAATTGCCATAAAACCGTTTATTACTGTACGTTACTGCTTTCAAGCAAGCGTCTCTAATGGAACGGATCCTGTACTGTTCATTTGTTACAGTACTAATGAATACTCTTATATGTTCATAGACCATTTTATCATCGAAGTATTTAAAAATGTATACGCAGCTGAAAGGTCTTTTGTTTTTAAAAAATTCTGAGAGATTTTCCAGTTTTCTATAATGTATGAAGAGAATTATAGAATAAAGGATATGGCTTCTTTCGAAGCGGATGTCATATATGCTTGTTCAGATTGTGTACAAACTCGCATGCTCTTAATTAGTGTTAATTAATTATTATTTTTGATTTACTAACTTTGAAAAGTATTCATCTACTTTATACCTCATTATAGCAATCAAACGCATCTTGTTGTCAAATGTCAAGAGATACTGAAGAGAAAACAAGGTCTGGTTTCTGGAACAAAAGAATGAAAACTTTCATGTTTTATCTCGTGGAATACTTAAATTCTTTATTTCATTGGGATTGCAAACAATATGGGTAGACTATTCACATGATATTTCAAGTATATTAACGATTGAATGAGTTTGGGAGATTTGGTCATCATTCCCACTTTTCAGTTTTTCAAGTCGACAATTCCATGATTCACGTTTAACAATCCTCTTACTTTTCAGAATAGTAGTGTTTCATTTTCTAACTTTAGGACAGGAAAACACGTGACCAATAGTCTTGACCCTTCATTGATATGCATTTGTTCGATAAACAAGCTGTATCTCAAAATTTAAAAAAATGTGTGTCTGATTTTCTCTCTCCAAGCCTTTCAATTATACACATGTTTCATCCATCACAAAGTATCGTAGAATTGCATTCATGAATTTGTTATTTAGTATCTATTTAAAATTGCATACGTATCCCACAATTTAAAAAAATCATTGATACAATGCGTAGCGTGAGCTCAATAGTTATTTATGTATCGAGGCCGAAAAATGAATGATTTTTGATGAGGTGTTTACCAACCGAGGTGGAGCTAAGGTTGATAAATTAACCGAGTCCAAAATCACTAAATGTCGGCCAAGGTGCATACTACTATTTTTCACATACTCATCTCCCAATTTTAGGTTTGAATTTTTACAGAGACCTCATTTACGCCATGCGGTTCGTCGTATAGATGCAGATGTTCTTCTATATTATCACCTCTGAAGCTGGCAATACTGTCACAATTGTAAATGTATTATCATTATTATTATTCATTATTATTATTATTATTATTATTATTATTATTATTATTATTATTATTATTATTTTGTAGCACTGAATATGGTTGCAATGCGGCCGAAAAAGCTTTATGCCAAAATAAGTACATACGACGAAACAACACCTCAAATTCATTTACATGATGCAAATGTTAACGCCGCACCATTTCCTATCACTGTCACAATTGTTAATGCGTGCAGAATTTGCTGTTGGTTTTGGCGATTTGTTTCGTAAGTAGGGAGTGCGATATACTAGAGATTATAACTGAGGAAGCTGAAGCTGCTACTGAGAGTTTACTTTTTCAAAATCAAAGAATTCTTACGAAAGAGAGTATGAACTCTTTTTAAAATGGAAAAGAGAAAAACATGTAACCGCGGTAGACGAAACAACTATGCTGGCTTATCTCTATGAAAACGTATTACACTTTCATAAGTAAAACTAATTTAATTGGGTAAGATAACTAACTTTATTTGTACAATAGTCCCCGACAGTGAAACCGTCAACATTAGAGAGCAAATATTCGAAGCTAAAGTCAACCCTAGGTTATAAAGAAAACACAGATGTCGGGCAGTATCACAGAGTTAAATCATTTTTGAAGCGCAAGTCAGAAAAAATTGAACCTAAAAAATCGAAATTTTTTACAAAAGAGATAAATCGATTATGGCTCCAGCACCTGATGGCATTTATTTTTTAATAAAAGTAAGTATTGTAATATTTCCTTCTAATGAAATTTGCATTTTCTAGAGTTTAGATTCGCACGTGCATTTAGGAGGCTTTGATTATTGGTGTCGCAGGTGCATGCAGAAGAAAAGAATTATATAATCTGAGAACAAAAAATATCGAGGAAAAAGATTTTGCTCTAATAATTTTGCTTTGAAATACTAAAACTAGCGTTCAAAGAATGTTTACTGTGACCGCGGAATGTGCTGTAATTAACCCTGTTCATCTTCATCGAAAGCATGTTTCTATGCGGCCAGAACACACGCCTCACGAAAAGTTTTTAATATATTATAAAAATAATAAGTGCTCTATTCAACCTGTTGTCCTTCATTGTATTGGTAAAATGCTTACCACAGTTGCACAGTTTCTAAAATTTCATAATGCAAATCAATACGCTGGACAATGTTTTAGGCGGTCTTCCGCTACGATATTAGCAGGCGCTGGAGCTACTTTAACAAATATTAAAAGACAAGTTGGGTGAAAAAGTTCAAAGGTATCTGAAGTATTCCTGGAAGATTCAGTGGAGTATAGAAACATAGTAGCTAGGATGATCTTGCAAAACGAAAATTGTCCTTCTGTTAGAGTTGAGATTACTTAAATTTCTGTTGAAACTCCTAGCACGAGTGCTCAATGCCCCGAAGACGTAACAGTTCTAGGTATAATATTTCACAATATATAATAATGTTTTTTTAATATAAATCTTATCAATAAATAAGTTAAAAATATTCATGTATTCAAAAAATAATAAATATTATTTGCCAATGTGTCAACAGTCATTTGTACTTGTCTTGTTTACTTGACTTTGCCAGGGTAACCGTCCTCTAAAATCCATTCTTGGCCTAGACCGCCTAAGCTCACCTTAGTGGCGTATAAATGCTCTGCCAAATACGTGTTTTGAAGTAAGGATACGAAAAAGGATATTTTTTGTCTACAACCATTTTTCACTCTGCAAAACGTGGTGTATAAAAACAGAATATTTGATAGTTAAAACATCTTACATTTTCTTTCATTAATAAGAAACCTTAGCAGTTTGCAAAGGGAATTTCCAAGTGATGAGTATGCTACTATTTTTAGCAGGGTTTCCGAAGGAAGCAGACCACCGCATGTCTAAGTAGATGTCACATCAAATTACTACCAAGATGAATGCCTCCCGCGAAAAAGCGGGCAGATAAGGGGCGTGAGCCAGTTTTGCGGTATATTACTCTTAACAAGTATTAAAGTCTATTAAAGCTCGCCTCGGCTCGAAACCGGCGCTCGCCGAAGAAGTCGAGTTGGGGAAGGGGTGAAGGGGCGGGGTAGCGTAGGGGGAGCAGGGTAGAGCATGGCGTGGAGGGGGCGGGGCGGAGGGGAGCGGGCGGGGCGGGGATGGCGGAGAACAGCGAAGACGACGGCCGAGGCAGGGGCTGTGGGGGTGGTTGAATCGATGCTGGCGCCGCAGAGCCCTTATCGGCCGTGCTATGAACTAATTAAGAAATGAAGCATCACGGCTCGCTAAGTGCCTCCGTGGCTTCGTTTTTAAACTCACTCCTTAAAATTGCCTTCATTAGTGTAGTAATTGCATCGTAAATAGTACAAAAGTTGACTCGCTCTCGAAACGTGCGGAGGAAACGGAACCGAATTGAAAGTTGCCACTCCGCAGGCACGAAGATACTTGTGCGACTTCTTCTTTGCGCCGCCGAGCACAACAGGCGCTCTAATTGTATCACGGTACTCTTCAGTTAAGTACATGTAAGGGTTTTATTCTGAAAGCCAACGGGCATTTGAATGCCTCCTTCGAGTACAAAATTAATAATAATAATAATATATTTAAGAAATAAACAGAGCAAATACTGTTAAGAAAGGCTTTTAAAAATGCTTTTGTTTCCTGTGCCTATTGTTTCCTTTGTTTCTTATTCTTTTGTTATTTCTTTCGTATTAAGATATATTATAATTAAATGATTTTCAGATGTCAATTCAATACGTATTTTATTTCATTTCATCAAATTCAGAATAAGTGTTAAATGTATTATTACAGTAAATTGATACAATCATTTGGGTCTTCTAGTTATGACTTTCAGAATAAATAAAGTTTATTTCATAATGTCATGGATAGGACTTACGAAGCAAATTGGGGGGAACAGAAATCAAAGAAAATAAGAACTAGTCTTTGAGTTGTAAAAAAAATTCAGTAATAAATTATAAGCAATTAATCAACTGCTTCCGAGGTTTACCACTTCAAAATTGTTAAAATGAAAATAATATAAGTAAATTATGTACTATATAACCACCTTTACCACTTGAGAACTGCTGAAATGAAAATTGTATAATATACTAAATAATCTCTCATCTAAAATTTAAAAAAACAATGATGGCAAATATTTCGCTACAGTACACTTGCAATAGAATCATTAAAGATCTTAATATGTAAATTTTTTATTACTACTATTAAGCGTACGGGGAAACTAACACCTCTGAAAAGTATGTTGTCACTAATGACCTCTTGTTGATGTGACTGTGAATAAATAAAATCTAGTGGTGGTACAACACCACATACTTTCTTACATTCTTTCTCACTTCTGAAATTTTCGAAAATTCATTGAGTTCAACGGAATGGAGACCTACGCTATTTTTAAGCGCCTTTTGGTCTATCCACAAAAAAATCACGAAAAATGTTGGGGACATTTTCGAGAAAATAATTCATATTGTATTGGACTCAATCAGATATTACGCAAAAAGGTACGTTTTTTTATAAATGTACGTAAACAATTATTTTGGGAGACAGATTTTATTTTAGAAAACTATCTCTAACATAATTATGTAACTTTTCCAATGTTATATTTTTGTAATATTCGAAAAAGCCGAGATTTCGCCAAAAATGGGACCAGCACCAGTTTTTACTGCCATTTGCTACAGAGATAGAAAAAATTGAGAAAAAAATTAATAGCTATTTTTGAGAAAATGTTTAGTTAAAAATTGGCTATATTTCTCGAAAAAACGGGAAAAACTACTCATAAATTTGTGGAAACATGAACATGCCCTTCTTTCAAGATCTGTTATTTAGGAAAATATTTTATTTAAAAAATTCTGTCTTCAATATTCTAATTGCAGAAAGATAGAGAAACAATTTTGAAATTTTCAATTTTCGAAAAATTCAGAGGTTTCAACAAAAATGCCTGAGTTTTTAAGCGTTCGCTACGCTGTTCGAGGACAAAGCTTAATCAAAAAAATTTGAGCAGAAAGATCTGAGAAAATTTTCAAAATGTTATAGAATAGATTTATTATTAATACTGCTATTGAGTGTCGTAATTGGTGGCATAATATCTTAAATTGACTTGTATTAGGCTTACATTGACTAAAAATAAATTACAAAAGAAGTAGTTAATTCAAAAACAATAATTAATAATAAATAGTACATAATATCACCGCGCAAGCCTTACTCCACTTCACTTCACTGCACAACACTTAACAGTAATGCATTGCTTCCACATTCCCTTCATAATACAACACTGTGCTGCACTACACCGCACTGCGCTACATAAATAGTATAATAATAGTAATAATAATAATAGTAATAATAATAATAATAATAATAATAATAATAATAATAATAATAATAATAATAATAATAATAATAATAAAACGACTAATTTAACAGGAAATGCTACTAATTTAACAGTAGAAACTTAACAGTGATACATTGACTAGCTAGAAAACTAATTTATTTTTAAACTTGCTCAAGCTTTGAGGAAAGGATTCTAAGATTGTCGCAAGAAAACTGTTTCAGTTTCTAATTGTTCACCTTGTAAATGAAAATTTCCCGACGTACGAAAACGTCCGGACGTCCTATGAGTTGATGTTGAGGCTTATGATGATATGTTGATGAGGCTTAATGTATAGTGTCCCCAAAAATAAAAATATTTGTTTGATACTCACAGGATATTGAGAGTTCGTTTAGACCGATCGACTAATATACATTTTCGAGAAAATCGTCTAAACGGTTTAGGCCCCAGCGATGACCACAGACGGACAGACAGACTTACATACGGGCAGAAAAATGGACAGACAGACAAACGGACTGAATGACATACGAACAGACTGGCATACAGACTGACACAAAGAGAGACTGACATACGAACAGACTGATATACGGGCAGACGGGTAGACAGACAGAAGGGAAGGTACACAGACATATGCTTTACCCACAATTGATTTTTCGGAATCAAGGACCCACAAAATATTGATTGTGATTACACAACATGTTCGAGAGAATAATGAGTTCCACCTATTCGTTACCAAGGTCCGACAAAGGATTTTTTGTCGAAAAGTCACCGATTTCCGCATTAAAATTATCTGTCATTTCTACGTATGAATGTAGTATGGCGAGACAGTAAAAACAGTACTAAATTTTGTTGATACGATGATTATATAATAAAAATGTAAAATAATAATAATATTATAATCTTCCAGTTGTAAAAAATCAATATAAAAAGTATTGGTACGTTAATATTATGTAATGGGTTGGGGTGCTTGGTATGCGGGGCACCGACCCAGCTGGGACAAGCTCTAAGCTCCCGACCGGTCTCCCGGAATGTGTGGTAGTGTAGTGCATGTTAGTGTAAGTGTGGCTGAAAGGGGAGAGAATAGGACAAGGAAGAGGAAGGAAATATCGCGCGCGGTCCGTGGCCCGTTTGTTAGGGTACTGCCCCGGCATTCGCCTGGATGGTGGTGTTGATTGGAGAAACCACGGAAACTACCGATCAGAGCAGCCGGCCACTAGAATTCTCCTCCAGACAGCGACTGAATTCGACCTAGCTGAAAAGCTAATGTCGAAAATCCTACCTCCGTCAGGACTCGAATCTAGGATCTTCCGATCAGAGGCAGTGACATCAGTTGTTGTTTTCTTTTTTGCACTGAGCTACCACTCCCGGTTCGAAGTAGTATAATTATGGGAATTAGAAGTAATTATTTCAACAACAAAAATTGATTACGCGCCATTATTAGAGTATTAGTTGTTGCGTTTTTGGTTGTTTTTTTTAGAAAGGAAAGACCATGTTTGTGGTAACTGAAATATGTAATGTGAATTCGGTAGACTAATATTTCTACGGAAAGTGAAAAAGCTGCGTTAGTTTCAGTTTAGATGCGTGTATTAGACTAAATTGGTGAATTTTTCATTCATAACATTCATTGATAACATTCAATTAATGATTTGGAGCGACTTTGAAGCAAAATTTGCATTGAAATTTTACTCAAGATTGATGGAAAGTTCATATAAACTTCCAAATTCGGAAGAAGTACTTATGTATACGGTAGTGTGTGAGTGAATTAACTTGATATTTGGATATTTTTAATTTGACGAAAGTTAAATTTCTATTATACTAATTCGATCTCAGCTCTTTATTCGCTGGAAACTATTTTCCTATATTAATTTTAACGTATCTTCGGCCAGCTCCTGTATAATGTGCCAATGCAACCACTTCCGTTTCAATACACACGTGTCTAACGGGTTGCGCACTCACCCCTTTCTTCAACAAAAGATTGCTCACGCTCTTAAATTTCTCTAAGGTTAATTTGAAATTTTCATTTCGTAATCGAGATTTCATGCAAGTAATGATGAAAATAAAGCCTGAACGTTCAATTTCCATAATCGTACACTATTAAAAGTGATCTTTCGGATGATAAGAAGAGTAAACACCTATTTCTAACAAAGACGTCTTTGTTTTTTTACTTTTTACATGCTTAGAAAATGTGTTATTTCTTTGTCAAATGTCACTATTTTTAAATATTAATTTATAAACATTTATAAAATAAACAATTATTTATTAAATAATATAAATAATATTTAATAATATAATAAATAAACAATTATTTATTACATTAAATAAAAACATTTTATTTCTTCCTAAACCCATTTTATTTTCTCGCAACTGCTTACGCAATACACAGAACATATTGTATTGCTGCGGGGAAAAAAACACAATTTTAAACAGCAACGAAAAAGAGCATACATTTTCTTCTTATATACAGTACATTACTTCCTATAACACATTGTGAAGTCAGTATCCATTATTTGTGGGTTCTTGATATCGAAAACTTGATTGACGGCAAAACGTCTGTGTATCTGACTATCCGCTTGTTGGTCTATGATCAACGCTAGCCCTTAAACCGTTCACCCAATTTTCTCCAAAACTGATGTTCCCCAATCGATCTTGCTGATGCCGCGGCTTCTTGATTTTTAAACTTTTTTTTTAATTTTGCGGGGTACATTACACGAAGCCCGTGGGATATTTTCAAAAACATTGGCGCAAACTCTTTGATTAAATATTCATGTTTTCTTCCGGGCTGATGGGCCGTGCTCCAATTGACTTTGAACTGCCAAAAAACTGCCTCTTTGATTAAATATTGCTGTCGGATAGTGTAAAGGTATCTTAAGAATAGTGTCTCATATTCGTGGAACTCCCTCGTTTTTCGAAAATTGCGAATGTTTCTTTTCTTCGCTGTTATCCTACAACTAAAATATTGAAGATAAAAATTTGTTTCTTGATGAAATTTGTTCTTTAAAGACAAATTTTCAAATAGGGGCACGTAAATTTTTTTCGAAAATTGCAGAAATTTAAAATATTTTTGGGGACTTTTTTCTTAATTATATGTGCAATTTTCTAAAATTCGAAGTAAGTTCGTCAAAAATTGGACTTGCGATATATTTATAAGCTAATTCTCACTGACAAAAAGAAAAACAAAAAAATTGGAGTCGTATTTGAGAAAGCCTTGTTTTTAAAATAGCCTTTTCATCCAAAATTATACGAAATTGTACTGATGTCAATTAAAGATCTAATATTGAAGAACTGATTCTACTAAGAAAAAACGTATATCTTCACTATTGTAGTTGTATAAAGACGTCGCAGGAACTTTGAACTTTGCAATATTTGACAATTCAGAGAATGTAACGAAAATCGGACCTGCGCCAATATTATAACGTATTTTGTTCTATCTGCGAGAAAAATTAAAGAAACAATATGGAACCATTATTGGGTAAATCTTTAAAATGTCTAAGAAACTTAATGTAAAGTATCCCCAAATATTAAAATATCTGTTTTAAATTCAAGGTATCGTGACATCTGCAAAATCGGTTCCGGATTACCAGTTGTGGTGAAAATCCTGCTTACAGTGTTGGCTGTTTACGGTTGGTGCCTAAACTGTAAGCAGTATATTTACTGGCGACCGGACGCACGTCACCCATTATCCAATTTTTCGGTATCAAGGACGAACAAAACGTGGGTTCTGACTACATAAAGTGTTCGATGAAATAATGTAGTATTTACAGGAATAATATATACTAACTTTTTTGATGTAAGGTTGGTTGGTAATTCCGAGCGTGTCAACAGTTTTGGTCATTAGTCCCGTAAGTATAGTGCATGTTTTTCCCTCGGGAGATGATGGTGATCTTCCCCCACTGTATGACGAGATCCGGCGCCGACCTACCGTCGGCTAGCGGGGTTTCCCACTAACCAGGACTGTCCCACCAGCGGGGCACCGCCCCAGCCGGGACAAGCTCTAAGCTCCCGGCCGGTCTCCCGGAGTACATGTTAGTGTAAGTGTGTGTGTAAGGGGAGAGGATAGGACAAGGAAGAGGAAGGCAATATCGCGCACGGTCCGTGGCACGTTTGTTACGGTACTGCTCCGGCATTCGCCTGGTGTTGATTGCAGAAACCACGGAAAACTACCGATCAGAGCAGCCGGCCGCTAGAATTATCTTCCAGGCAGCGACTGGATTCGACCTAGCTGAAAAGCTAGTGTCAAAAATCCTGCCACCGTCAGGACTCGAACCTAGGACCTCCCGGTCAGATTCGATGTAAGGGATCCGCAAAACTAGTTTCTCTGTAAAATTGCCGCTTTTGGTTGCAGAACTACTATAATTTCTTTAAATGCGTATTTAGTTTACGAGAAAGTAAAATTACATCACGAGAACGTTTTATCACCCCATATTTAATTCAAATCCCTATTACATTGAGTGTATGTGATTGTTAGTGGGAGTGTTGGTGCAAATAGTTGTGGTGGTGCTGTGCGCAGGTGACGATCACAGCGGAGCAGGAGTGCGTGTACATCTGCTGGCCGCGGATCAAGCTGGAACGCGTTCTGCGCCACAGACCGTTGCTCAAGACTGTTCTCGACAACATCATCGGTGAGTCTCTTCCAGGGCAGGAGAAACCAACTTCTATAAAAATACTAGAGATAATTCTATTTATATTATATGTCTGTTGATTTTGCAAAAGAAATATAATATCCCAAGTTGATTAATGATAGTTATTAAAGAGACAGTGTATTATATATTTCACATTAAAACACATTTATAAGTTTTGAAACATATTGTCAAGGGAATTTTGCGATTCCATTTCAAAGCGAATTTTGACAATTTTCGATGTGAATGATTTGTTATCTTAACTAGTTTTGTATGTCAATTTGTTAAAATTTTGGATTTTCTTTTATAGATTTATGTAACCTCACGCACCTAACGATGACAATGGAACAATTGTCGTAACGTCGTGAACGCAATGTGTTATAATAAATATAACTATGTTTTAATGAAAAATATACAACAAACTGTTTCTTTAATAACGGTTTTTAATCAACTTGGGATCTATTATATTCATTTTGCAAATAATATAGGTGTCATCTCTTATAAATTGAACAATCAGATTACATTTAAAAAATTTAATTGCTTCCTCTTGTCAGCAAATGAATATAAAACATGAATGTAATGTAACGAATACAGTACAATGCAAGAAAGGTACAAAGTGATAAGACACTAAAAAGACAAATATATAATTGTAGGAAATACGTCACAACAATTTTAATAAACATAATAAAATGAGGGTTTAATTCTGCAAATCATTCTTTGCAATTATTTTAATGCATAATATATAATACATTCGTATAGAAATCATATAATGTGATTTCTTGATGAAAACTCCGCTCCATCACGCTAAATGTTATAGTTAGAAAGTAATATTTACCGTATGATTTTTCAAAGGAAAATAGGAAAATAGCAACAGATCTCGGGATTTTAAAAATGTTGAACAAAATGAATAAGTAATAAAAATCAATAACACTGTTTAAATAATACATATAGATTACAGTATATATATATATATATATATATATATATATATATATATATATATATATATATATATATATATATATATATCGTAACAAAATATTAATCAAATATTAATTAAATGACTAATAACAGATTTGTGTCTGTTTCATTCCTCTCAGCCAATCATAGTCCACTGGTATTATTCTGTATTTTATATGAACTTGAAATAAGCAATCAAATCATACCGTTTACGTGCATAAAAGTGAATGCACATATGAGGTAATGACTCATCGCTATCGGAGATAATAAATTACACCGGTTGGAATTTATGTCGCAAACGTGGTGTGCAACCGGACGCACTTATATGGATTTACGTTAGTGGTGTGTAATAATATTGTTGACAATCCCCCTAAAATGTTGGTGTCCAAGATGTATTTTTTCGTTAAACATGAAAAACAGTATTACTAACACAACTGCAACGCCCTTGATAAGTAACACAAACTCCAATGAGTTATTTTATTGCAGCAAATATGTAATTTCTGTATTGCATAATTCAGTTAACTGAACTGTAACATACTAAATAACAAAATTATGCTAGAATACATTAATGTTCTTCGAGATTGATTAGCCACATTTCATTGATTTCACTATCATGTGAAAGAAGTTTGTGGATAGAAGTCAAAGTAATTAAAATTACCTGTTTTCTTCAAGAGTAACCTCACTCGATCTGCTGATATCAGCTGAGACTTTGAGAGGAATTATATTTAACAATAACTTGATATAAGTTGTTGATAATCAGATTCATTGCAATTATTTTTCACATATTTTGCTCATATTATAGTTTGTGGGAAATAACGAGTTCTCAGTTCTTCTTTTAAAGGAAATACAATACATTCATTAATAATGATTCATTCAGAATAGCATGTCTAAAAATGGTGATTTCCCCACTGGATTCTGTATGAAAGTTCATAGAATTAACTGCATATTATTAATGCAATTAACTGCATATCGAAGGTTTAGTGCACAAACATCTTATGTCCACGTTTTGGGGTTAATATAATTCTTGGAGACTTCTAGTTTATATCTACGTAGTGCACAAAGAATGTATGTCTACCTAAGAAGAATCATGATTTTACCCAGAAAGCCACATTAATGTTCCATAAGTCAAAACTAGGAATTCTGTTTTCTAAGGCATCGATATGTAACACTGCTTCCATACGCGTACCCACTCCCCCATATACATCCTACTTTTGTACTCCATATTAAACAAATATATACTAACCCTTGCCGGTCATCCGGCTTCATTCACGTTTAAGTCGCACCTCGCCAGCACGTTCGGCAACATTTGGCGTCACTCGACACCCCTTGGCTAAGGTCGTTTCGACCGCCTTTTAGAGTACGCTTGAGAATCTAGCAAACCCACAAAATTAAGACTAGAAATATGACATATCATTATCATCATTATCTAAGATTATCTTCATGTATAGGTTGCAAACTTTTTATGGGAAGCTCTGGCGAGATTCATGATAGACAATAATTTTGTTACGCTTTTAGTGCGAACAAAACAGGCCTTTGTTCTAAATGAAATCTGGTGACGAACTAAATTATTATTATGAAACGGAAAATCTCTATATAAATTTCATCTGATTCCCCCTTATGGAATTAAAATTCTTTTACTTTCTTAGCTGGTGTAGTAAATGTATGAAATGGGATGGACTTCTTTCGCACCTGTCCAAAGGAAGCCGTGTAAATGAAGACGTTTGCTCTCAAAAATCCTACACATCATTATCGGTTGAACCCACAAACGAGA
This sequence comes from Teleogryllus occipitalis, assembly GCA_011170035.1. Taxonomy (NCBI): domain Eukaryota; kingdom Metazoa; phylum Arthropoda; class Insecta; order Orthoptera; family Gryllidae; genus Teleogryllus; species Teleogryllus occipitalis. Next base: position 82,626 of record BLKR01000641.1, on the reverse strand, counting down.
CGTATGAATGGTCCAACATGCTTCTCATCACATCAATTTCAGCAGAATCTCAGAACGTAAATTTTGAATTGTTTATATGTTCCAAAATGTTTAATTTTTTAAAGTTTTTCTTTTTAAATATATTGGCGTCTATGAAAAATAAATTGGCTTCTCTTTCTTAAGTCGTCAATGCAATTGCCTTTCTGGTTTTCAAACAGAGGCGTACAACTCGGTCACAGTCAAAGCCGTAAATTACAACAATGTAATACGTATATATTATTTTAATCTTCAATATATTTTCACTCGACGGATTAAACTAACTTGCTCCCAATGGGTATGTGATATTGAAGAGTAATTTTTGTTCATGAGAAAATATTAATATATCATTAAACATACGTACATGTGACGATTCCCGAGAGATGGCACTTACAGGTAATCGCGCTGTCCTGTTTCCCGGACACGTTACCAGATAGCGCGAGTGCCTCTGCCAACAAGTGCAACATCTACACCCTGCTCTCGACAGAAAAATTCTTAGTACCTGCACCGGCATTGCCTAGAAAATAATTAAGTACTATTTAATTTCACTGGAATACAATGTCATTAGTTGATTACTGCCTCATGATTAATGGACATGGCTAATGGATCATGATTAATGTTCATCATTACTAGGGCTCGGATTCTGATGACGTTATCTTTTCATTGGTGCATTCTAATCGTAGCTAATTTGATTGATTCATTGATTAGTGATACCGGGCGCGTCAACTAACTAGGTCGTTATTCCCGTAAGTGTAGTGCATGTTTTTCCATCGGGAGGTGGCGGTGATCTTCCCCCACTGGATGGCGAGATCCGGCGCCGACCTACCGTCGACAAGCAGGGTTTTCCTCAACCAGGTATCTCCCACCAGCGGGGTACCGCCCCACCCGAGACAAGCAATAAGCTCCCCACATGTGAAATAGTGTAGTGCATGTAAGCGTAAATGAGGGTGTGAGTGTGGTTGTGTGTAAGGGTAAGGGGTCAGAATAGGACAAGAAAGAGAAAAGAAAAATCGCGCGTGGTCTGTGGTTCGATTGTTAGAGTAGATCCCCGGCATTCGCCTGATGTTGGTCGGAGAATCCACGGAAAACTACCGATCAGAGCAGCCGGCCGCTAGAATTCTTCTACAGACAGCGGCTGAATTCGACCTTGCTCAGAAGCTAGTGTCGAAAATCCTGCCGCCATCCGGACTCGCACCTAGGACCTCCCGGTCAGAGGCACTGCAGTAGCTAATTTGTAAATGAATCTTTATCACCATATATAGGTGATATAAATATATAGTTACTGGGTATTTTTTGTCATTTTTTGCCATTTTCCAATTTTTAGGTCATTCTTTACCTTTTCGTAATGTTTGACATTTTTACGCACTTTGTTTCCTTTTCGTGTTTTCTGTTAGTGAACTTTACATGAATTTACAGTGACACACTAAAACAAAGTGTTTATTGTATCATTATTTCATATTGAAATTCACTACTGTTGTGGACTCTGTTTTTGAAACTCTCAAAATTACACCAATCTCCGGTAACTTCTTCGACCTTTCAAAACTAACGGTTGGAAGATCGGAGCTCGGGATTACATTTTCTCCTAAAATAAGAACTACAGCCATTTGATATGTTTAGACCATGGAGGATGGTTTTGCACCAAACACCACTTTCAACAATGTTAAATTAAATATTGGCATTTGTATTTACTATCTTGGAGCACTTAGCGAGTTATGATTTCTCGATAGAAAGAGTGATTTCCGTTTTATTGTTAAAAACTGTATAAAGATCATGCGTAAGAGAAAGCTTGTTTATATTAATAATACAAGTCTCAATCGCACATGGGAAGATAATAAATGGTGTTGCGTGTTTAAATTACGGTTATTTTGTAGTTGTAATATACAATTTAAATTAGTAAATACTCGTGGGTATGTTTTTACATGTTATAATGACACTCTACCTCTTAATACTTTCAAATTTGACAACATTCACATGCGGACATGTCACCCTACTCTGGAGTAGGGTATTGTACCACATAAACTTTCTCTCCTACCAAATAACAAAAGCTGTTAAATAAACGGCTTGTATGTAAAAATATATCTCTTGAGTTACCTAACATTTGTCTATCATTATAAAAGTTGTAAAAATATTATTTTAGTTTCACAAATACAAAAACACCGTTTCCTGATACAAAGTCACTGCAAAAGACGGTATATTAAATATAATTTTAACAAATCTTTCATAAAATTATAAAATTCGTTGAATAAATAAATATTTTCATACATATTTTTGAGTATTTGAAAAATGGGATTATTTTCACCTTTTTTAAGTAATTTTATAGGTAATTTTCAAAGAGTTTTTAGATCATAAGAATCCAAGCCCTGATCATCACTAAGTTAAAATTCTTCAAGAATTTGAACAGCAAACTCTACAACCCGAAATTGTCATTTACAGGATAACTCATATTAATTTATCAGATTACGTATCAAATTCGAAATATATAAAAAATCATAGGCACAACAATTTTTTTTATTTTTAACATTTTTATTTCTTTCTCAGGTACGAGTTAAATGCCATATCTTTTTTATTGATTGCGTACAGATGTTAGCTTCCTACTCATTCACCGAGGATCAAACGTAATCGGTTTCCTGCTGATGCAAGTTTAACATAAATATTTTTCTACTTGTTTATGTTAATTTTAGATAATACTTTAAAATTATATAACAGATGATTTAATTTCACATTTGAATTGTCATATCATAACTACTCTAAATACCGCATTACTCTGTTGAGTTTTAAATACTTTTTCATTTTTATCACAAAATCCATTGATGGTGTAAATAAATTAATTAAAATGAATTGAAATATAATGAATACAAAATTGTATATCATTGGCGTTGTTTTATGTATTACTAAGAGTGCTATTATCTGCCAGCCTCGATGACCGAGACTGGCAGAAGATGAAAATTCTCTCAGCGTCTTCAATTGGCATAAGTGTTCTTGATAAGTATTCTCCAAGAACCGTGGACTTTTCATGAGCATAAGTGTTCAATAGCTGCCATATGAATTCGCGAAGAGCCCTGCAAGAGAGGGGTTACCACGTGTCAAGAATTCTGTAGAAGTGTCTATACACCAAACAACAACATTCAGGAATAATTAATTGTATATTATTAATGATACTGATGATCCAACATCCTGAAAAATTGTAGAAAATAGAACATGAAATAAATATATTGTAAAATAAATTAATGTTAAGAAAGAATATCATCAAGGCAATTTTCGTGTTTATTGTTGTCGTTGATAATATCTCTGCCATTACACTTAGATTTGCGTGTACATATAAATAAATAAATGCCTTTTTTGGTGGTGAGGCTCACTGGCCTGCTCATCCACCTGATAAGAGTGTTGAACTAACCAAAAGCACTGTGTGAGGATGCGGGTGATCTGAAGGAGCGCGTTGGCGCGTGTGCTGCAGGCAAGGACATCACGCACAAGCTGTACTCCCTGAACGAGCAGCTGGCGCTGGCGGGCGCGGCGGCGGTGGCGGAGGCGGCGGCGGCGGCGCTGTCGCGGCCGGCCGACCACTGGCGCCACGCCATGAGCCGCTCGCTCAGCGTGGACGCCGTGCACACGGGCACGCGCGGCCACGTGCGCTCGCTCGCCTGGCGCCAGTCCTCACACCGCACCTCCTCCGCGCTCACCGAGGGCAAGTGTGAGTACGCCCCCCCCCCCGACCCTTCCACGCCGTCGACACCTCATCCTTCCCTCTCTCTCAAGCTCTCTCCCTCTCAACCTCTCCCCCATCAACCCCTCTCTCCCTCTCAATCTCTCCCTCCCTCCCTCCCAACCTCTCCATCCCTCTCAACCTCTCCCTCCCTCTCAACCTCACTCCCTCTCAACCTCTCTCAACTTCTCCCCCAATCAACCTCTCTCACTCCCTCTCAACTTTTCTCTCTCTCTCAACCTCCCTCCCCCTCTCATCATCTCAACATCTCTCCCTCTCAACCTCTCTCCTTCTCAACCTCTTTCCCCTCTCCTTCTCCCCTCTCAACCTCCCACTCTCAACCTTTCAACCTCTCAACCTCTCTCTCTCAACCTCTCTCTCTCAACCTCTCTCTCTCAACCTCTCTCTCTCACCCTCTCTCTCAACCTCTCTCTCAACCTCTCTGTCACCCTCTCTCTCAACCTCTCTCTCAACCCCTCTCTCTCAACCCCTCTCTCTCCCTCACAACTTCTTTCTCCATCTCAACCTCTTTCTCCCTCTCAATCTGTCTCTCCCTCTGAACCTCTCTCACTGTCTCCCTTCCTCTAACTCCCTCTCTAGCTCGCTCATTACCTCACTATGTCTCTCTCCCCTTCCCCTCTCACTCTTCCGTTCTCCTCCGTCTCCCCCTCTCTCGCTATTTCTCCCTCTCTCGCTCCTCTCGACTCTTGCATTCTCTCCCTCTGTCATCCTTTCTCGCTCTCTTTCCCCCTCCATCCCTCCCTCCCTCTCTCTCTCTCTCTCTCTCTCTCTCTCTCTCAAATATGTAAAAGTTTGAATTGAAACGTGATTAGATTTCGGTTTTCATTACGATCTTTAAATTTTTGAAAATTGAAAAAAGTTTAAATTTAATTTGCAACATAAACTTCACCTTCTTTATTGAAACTATAGATTTTTTCTGCCTCTAAACCAATTTAAATTATTTTCTGTACGGTGTTTTCAAATTATTAGTCGGTTTTGTTTATGTTTGAAACAAATTATATTAATTTTCCAAAAACACATAAACAGTATTTTCTAATGGCTACACATTTTTAGTTTACGCTTTTTACATCGATTAAGAACAGTTTCAGGAATAATATGGAATTAGTGCTATTTTTATTAAAAACCTTTGAATTTTCAAAACTAACATAAGAATACATGATGTTTTTCAGAGGAATAAAGAGAGACAAAGAGATAACAATATTTTTAATATACATACACGAATGTCTCAGAAAAATTTATAATTAAGTCAACTCAAAAATGTTAAATCGACTTCAAAATAAAATATCTTTTAAAATTAAAAATATTTTCCAATATGTTTTGATCTTTCGATTCGGCGATGGCTATTTAACAAAACAATTACCATGTAAAGTCAGTGCTCAATCAATAGGTCCAATACAGTTTGATTTTTTAAATTGTTTTTTTACACTTTTGAGTCGGTTTTACATTTTAAAATTGACATTTTGTTGACCACAAGATTGGGTACAAATTTAAACAAATCACCAAAAATCTATGGCAAGAAATGTACGCATTACACATTTTTTACGGACGGTAAGTATCTACATAATTTTTAAGTCATGCGAATATTTCCATTTCATGAAATGGCATCTGAATGTGTAATTGCTCTTCACCTGCCAGTGCAGAAAGGCAATTTAGAAATAATATGTGAAAAGACAATTCTGTGCCATTTCATAATGGGAGTGTCGGTAGCAAAGAGCGATTGAAATTCGAATGAAAGGCTTGTCAACTAACTTTCTAGATAAATTGGCAAATCAATTCTTTTATCTGAACTAAAAGTCGACTACACATTATAAAAATATTCACAAATTAAGACGAAAAGTGAAACAGCACAATTTCTTATAATTTATGAAGTTGCTGTTGGGTAATTTAAAAGAATTTTTGTGAGAAATTGATATTCTGCTCAAATGTAGCTGACTGTTGTAGCGACCTCTTGAATTTGAAACGGGAACTTAGATTATTTAGGATACTACGGAAACCTCAGTTAGATCTCAAAATTTTCTCAATAATGACTCAAAATTTTTAGATTAATATTTCTGAGATAGGATAAAGTACGTCTAAAAAAACCGCGCTGATTCGATTTTCGTTCAATTCTCTAAACCTTCGAAAATAACAAACGTTCAATTTTTTCGGTGTCTTCTTACCACTATAATATTGTTTTTGAACTAGACCCTACAAATAACTATTTACTATACATGCATTTGATTTTTTCAGATAAGCATGTGCTAAACACGTCTCTCTCTCTCTCTCTCTCTCTCTCTCTCTCTCTCTCTCTCTCTCTCTCTCTCTCTCTCTCTCTCTCTCTCTCTCTCTCTCTCTCTATCTATCTATCTATCTTTTTCTCTTACTTTCTATCGTATTTACAAAAGACTGCGATTTCGATTCTCAACGTACGTTAATTCTGTATATATCAATCCACCATTTGAATCAGATTGAAATTCGTATTTCCCCGAGTCAAAACACAAAAGCGTCAATTTGCAAAAGAAAAAACATCATCAGGAACTTTTATCGCTCTCCGATTAGCTGAGCATTCAATAATACACAAATCAAGGGTACTCTTTAAGAGCCTTCGCGACAGTAAGTTTTGTATTAAATGCTGCCACTTCTCTCGGAGCGAAGAAAATCTACCGTTTGTCACCCAACGTATTCCTGGACGTTTGTCACTCGTTTGTGATGGCATTCGAATGAGCTGCTCTTCGTCTTCTTCGATGCTTCTTGCGTCACTCTCGAGGCGCAATTTTCGATATTGCTAGTCGATCACCCTAAACGCCTCTTTTTATCTTCTCGCATGCCGGAATTCAAAATAATAATTTCTTTTCGTCTTCGACTTATCGATCAAGTTGTGGGCACTGAATGTAATCCAATGTGCTATAAAAGCTCACATAAAATCTCTTCAAAGATTTGAGGTACATTTATTGAAATAATTTTCAGTTACGATGCAATAAAAACACTTTCATATCTGAAAGAAACTTTGTCATTTTAAGGGGAAATTTCAGTGAAATTCTTTGTTTTTATACTGCACAATTTGTAGAACCAGATACTAAATTTGTGAACGTTAAATTCGTTCCGTTTTCAAATTCAATTATCAACACCTGACTTCTTTACATTTGAAACATAGCAATGAAACTCATTTAATTATATGAATGGATCTGTCGTCCGCTCTCGAGCAGAACATTTTCGTAAACTGTTTAACTGTTCGTGGTTAACTGTTTGTTTTTCCATCCATGTGGAATTGGAGGTAAATGAGTCGTCTATGTAAGCGGTTCACTCATTGCCCTGTTACCGCCCTCTGACGTTGTTTGAGGAGAGGTTTTCTCCTTCATTGCGTGTGTAGCGCGGCAACTTTTATTACGGAACCGCGGGCTCTGCAGACTACCTTGTTTTTCGGCGAATCCAGTTAAAAGTTTTCTTTAAACTCACCGCGTACCTCAACTCGCTGAGCCAATCGAGGCGAACAACAGCGCGTCGCTTCTCTTCTGTCTACGCCAGTGATGTGTTATGTTGTAACACGCGCTAGTAAATTCGATGCAGAATTCACAAAGTGAAGAGTAGATGAAATTAAAACAACAAAAATTGTTATAATGTATGAAACAACAAAAATTGTTGTAATGTATGAAACAACAAAAATTGAATAATATATGTTTCTTTCAGTTTATTCAAATATATACATTTTAGACAATCAGTAGTAAAAGAGATACTTTCAGGGCATGCCTGGCGTGCTACAAGTTCAATTTTAGCACTAGTGCTAAAAGTGAGACGATTCTCTAGTGTTCAGCAAAATATTTGAATGTAATAAAGAAAACAAAATACTTTCGTATGACCGCATTAGTTACTATGAACTGGATGTATCAAAACTTTAGTTTTGTAAAAAACAATTGTGTCGATAAAAAGCATACCTCTGAAGATATACGCGAAATACTAAAAATAGAGAGGTTTTTTGCAATTTTCTTTGTGAAACCGATGTTTTGAGGTGGCAAACATCAAATTCAAATTCAACACCCTCAGGAACATAGAACCACTGAGAAAAAAACTTCTAAAATGTTTCCTGGATCCGATACGTTTTGACGGACAATTGGTGATATGTACAATTGAGTTAACATAAAAGGAAATAAGCAAGGCAGTCTGACACACGTGGTAAAAGTTATTTTATTTTGCCTGCAGGAATACATCATTCGGCCTAGCATCGCAACCTTTCCTACTCGCAAAATAAAATGTTAATTTTAATACCAGTTTATTACCTACCTCTTTCATACGAAAATGACACTCGGTCAAAACAAAACGTGAATTTGCGCCTCCCTCCCTCTCATATCCCGCTGACCATCCGCTCTTACCATGCTTGCACTCTCTACCCCGAATATTATCTGAGATGCAGAAAAAATTGTTTCGTCTGCTACATTTATCGTCAGGATTTTATGTTAGTTACAATAATGATTATAAATTTCTCCAAATGTCAACAAGGATATACTTTTCGTTCATTCCAGAACTTTTCACTTCCTGCTTCCGTTCCGAATCTGAAGTTGTTTGTATTTCAAAGCACGAGGATCATAGCATGACAGATTTTTATAGTAGAGATTATGTCTCCCTGGCGTTACGCTAAAACGGTACGTTATGGAAATTCTTAAATTATCTGTAAATTATTAAATTATGTAACAAAATGTAAATTCATCAATCAGTAATGGCAATTTCGAACAGAATTGAATATTGAATTCTCTAAATTGTTGATTAATAATAGTAATAATCTTGATATTATCAAAAATAACGTGAAACTATCACCATCATTAGCAGCAGCACGGATTAGGCTGATCCAGGATGTTCCGGCAAAGTTGTCTAGAGAAGGCAATCCCTTCTTTGGTCTTCCTACTTTTCGTTTTCCTTTTGTGAGATAGTAAAATGCCATCTAGAGCAATCCCTCATTGTTCATTCTTTGTAAATGGTCTATCCAGGTATTCTACATGTATTTATCTTGTCTTGTACGCTGGTATTTCCCAATTCTTCTCTTAATCCTCATTTTCGATGTGGTCCATTAATGTACAGCCCTTCACATACCTAACAAATCGCATTTCTTGTGCGTTAATTCTCATATTTTCCCTAGATGTTGTTACCCATTTTTCGCATTCATTCAAGAGAGCAGATAAGGTCATTGTTTTATAAAACTTGAGTTTGGTTCCTTTTCGTAATTTCTTTTCCAATGTTCTTTTCATAGTGCCACATATTGCCTGAAATTTAGAATTTTTTTCTTGCACGTCAAGAAGAGGGAGCGTATGTGTTACTACTAAGCATTAACTACATTTCCAAACCAAAAATCTTTAGGCCAAGTTTTACATAATTACATATAATCACATAAGCACAATAATTACATAAGTTGCTTAAAGATGTATGTTAGGATAGTATCGTAAAAATTATTCCTGATGATAACTAATGAAAACAAGAAAAAGGAATCAAAGGCAACTCGCCTGATGCTTCTTTCGCCCATACGTTCCCTGGTCCTTTCTGGGTTTTCGAGCCAACCTCAGCAGCGGAACAAAAGAGCGGCAACCGCGCGCGAGGAACCGACTGCCACAAAGGCCGCCAGGAGCGCTGCTCGCGCGATTAGTGTCAAATGGAAACAGCTCTCTCTCGGGAACGCCTTTGGGAGGTGGCGCTGCGTTTTCAAAAGGGACATCACAAAACGAGCGCCCCCGCCGCCCCCATCGCTCTTGCCGCTATCCCCGCCCTCGCCGTTCTTGCCACCTCCAACATCCCCCACACCCGCCATCCCCTGCCCATGCTGACTCCGCCCCCGCCGCCACCATCGTCGCCGCCTCCACCGTCTCCCCGCTACTGTGCCTCCGCCGCTTCCATCGCCACCCCCGCCTCCGGCGCCACCGCCTCCTCCGCCACCGGCGCCTCTGCCATCGCCGCCACTACCACTACCGCCACCGCCACCGCCATGGCCACCGCCACCCCAGCCACTGCCGCCACCGCCGCCACCGCCACCTCTGCCACCGCCACCTCTGCCATCGCCGCCTCTGCCTTCCCCGCCTCTGCCATCGCCGCCACGCCTCCACCACCACTACCGCCACCGCTCCCGACACCACCGCTGCAACCGCCAACGCCGCCACTGCCATCGCCGCCACCACCACCGCCATCGCCGCCACCGCCGCCGCCACCGCCGCCACGGCCGCCACCACCTCCAACATCCCTGCCGTGGGACGCGTTCCCAACATCAAGGAGGGGCCTCCTGGCCCAAAGGAAGTCCCTATTCATTGGGAACGAGAAAGCAGGAGTTTTAAAATAAAACACGTGGGCGACGAAGTGAAATGACGCGAGTAAAAGCTGCCACTGAAAAACGCGGTGGGCGGACCCTGCTCTGGAGGGAAGCGACGCGAACAAAGCAATCGGTCTCAAAGTTCTAAATGTTCGCCGCCGGGGAATGTTTTATGAAGTTGCTGGATAGTTGCTGGGAGAGGAAGGAATTGTTATCGCACTTGCTTGGAGAAGGGTCTGAAAGGGGTGTATTTTCAAAGGACGCTGGAAAATTGCTGAATCGTTTATCTCCTTTGCTTTCGTAGCTTAAAATATTCTCATGTGGGATAGGTATCTTTAATGCTGATGAATGCTGAAGTCTTGCTATTATTTACTACGAAGTTCCATAATTGAGTTCCATAATTCTCAAAGTGTCTAATCACAACAAAATCAGTTCTATCAGTTTCATACATTATCAATCAGTTTTATACATTAATAAAGAATTCTATTAAAATCGCTTCTCGAAATATGCATTTCTCTTTTTATTGTCTACTTTCTCTATTTATTATATGAAATATAGAACATCTTATTCCCTATCTTACTTCTGTATTTAAATGCTTTTTATTCTCATTCTTCTCTCTCCAGATTTTTCATTTATTCCTACACAGTATCGATTACGAGTAATAATCTTGTTCTAGCAATAAACGCTGGGCATGTTCAGCTAAGTACGAAACAGAGGAAGATGAATTGAGTAGAACAAGCATTGCTACCCACTATCAGATTCTGTGTCCAATGCGGGCGTATGTGGTTCAACCCAACAGAGATAATAAAGAAAATGAGATTCACAAGTTAATTTACTTCAGTTTCTCCCTGGAATTTCAACGCAGCTTTTACACGTCAGCCTCTGACCAGTCTCTCAGGCAGTGTTCGTGATGTCGACAATGAAAAAGTAAATAGTGAAAGTAAAATTATCTCCACATTTGTATTTAGGAACTTGAAAAGTTTCTTTTATTATTCAACATACAAATGAAATAACTTTCCCTGTCTTCCATATCTACATAATCTGAAGATATTGCTTAACTTATTACATTTTTACCCATCTTATTAGACTGAATGATTTCTTTTAAGATATGGTGTTGCTTATTCACGTAATCACTTTATTAGATAATGATTTAAGAAATATGTTACAATTAGACCGAGAACACAATTTTTAAAATGCCGTTTTTGATTAAAGATGAGAACAAACTTTGCTTAGAAGTTTTAACATTTGGGTAGTTAACAAAATTTAGCAATGATATACGTGTATTCGTTCCAAACACTGAATCTGATGATTGTGAATATCAAACGTAATCACTTACTTAGCTAGTCATTAACAGTCACCAAATCCCGAAGTGAAATGGGCAGTGTGATAGATAGAATAGATATGAATGTCATACAATGTTTTATCCACCATGTAAAGATTCGAATAATTATGAGTTTCGTTTAATTTCGACTATTTGCCCAGCAAAATGCTTTTGTAAGAGAGAATAGTAGGGAAGAGGTGTTAATATTAGTAAAGGATACCATGATTTGTATGATTATGTAAAGTTTTACTCAAATGAAATATTCTAAAATGTACATGCTTCCCAGAAATTAATATATTGTGGAAGCAACACCCCAATAAACACGCTTCCGCGGACTATGAGTCTGCAAATTAAATTTTGCCTCAACAATGAATTAGAAAGTGAATCTATAGTTTGTGTTTTTAAGTATCTTTTGTTTGAACCTGTCATGATGTTTCTTTAAAACCGTCAGAATATTCTAAATAAATGTCAAAAGATCTGTTTTCTTTTACAAAATGTCACTCCCCTTGCGTACTGCGATTTCATTTCTCGGCGCGTTGTCTAGCGAAATGATGTAATAAAATTGGATTTATTTTTCTTATTATATTTTAGAACAATTATTTGTACCTAAAATATTCAGCATTAAACGAAATCTTGTACTCTTTTTCCAAATGCTATTAACATGGAAGATAGTTAAGTTGTAAAACCAATAAGTTTTATCATTATACAGATACTCTGTACAAACTACATGTGACAGAAGCTTTGGGACCTGATTAGAGTTTTTATGCGAGATTGATATAAACTCGAAGAGTTCATTAATCAATAAATATGTTCCGTATGTGTAAACACTTTTAAGAGAGACTCGTTTAATTTAAACATTTAAACGCGTTTTATGTCGACGGGTTTCTTTCGAAGCAATAACCGCATGTGGGATTCCTACATACTAGGTCGACTCAATTCACTTAAACAATCCTAGCACAACTATAATGTAGGCAATTCTGAAGTGAAACAATCTTTATACTCTTTGTTCTATTTAGGTTGTTATCTCAATCTAAATATTCAGTATCACAAACCACTGAAGCCTTCAAACCAAAAAAAAGAATAATGTAATGCGTGAAAAAATACAATTATTCCAGCAGCTGTTAAATGCGACCTAATTACATGTATGGTTCACTACCAATTTTACAATACTCTTGCAGGTGAAAAGGTGGACTGGATCTCTCGGGTTACTATTGCTTCTCGAGCAAAGAAAACATCGTATCGTCTCAAAACTCATGTAAATTTTCACTCCACGGTCATGTAGTTGCATCCCAGATAATAGCGAGTGTTGGAGAATTAACATTAAAATATACATCGCTGCTCCCTTGGTATTTGAGAAAATGTCTGTTTTACGGATAATGACATCGATAGGAACTGAGTTAAACAGTAAGCGAGTTTGAGTATGTTTATTATCCTTCATCCTCTACTTTCCTTCTCCCCTTAGCTTACTTTTTGTCCTCTTTTACCAATATAATAAATACTTTCAGCATGCTCTATTTATTTTTGCTTTTTGATACAAAATAAGACATTTAGAAAGAAAAATCGTAAATAACTTCAAATTAGTTCACCAACTCTCCTTAAGTACAGCGGGAGAGAAAGGGAGGGGAGGGAGAGAAAGGGAGGGGAGAGAGAGAAAGGGAGAGAGATAGAGGGAGGGAGAGAGAGCAGTTGTGAATAGTTCAAAAGATATTTAATTTGCTAATAGAGTATGAAATATTCCCCATTTGTATGTTCATATTTGCTCATAACTGTAACAATATTTTGCATACTATGTCTTTATTAACTAAGAACTGTGTAAAAAAGTTAACCAGTTTCATTGAAGGCAATTGATAATTCGTATTTCTAAGGGGAACACAATCAGATTCCTCTGTTTACATTAAACGTGCGACTGTGAATAGTTAGTGAATCGTTTAAGTGACATTTAATTTGCTAATAGAGTATGAAATTTCCCCATTTCTATGCTCATATTTGCTAAACTAAAATTTACAGAAGATACCTTTATTAACTAATAACTGTTATAAAATATTAACCAGTTGCATTGAAGGCAATTGACAATCCGTATTTCAAAGGGGAAACAATATCATTCCTCTGTTTACGTTAAACGTGCGACGTGAATATAACGTGCGGGTGAATTTTCTAGCTACCATTTGTTGTCCTCTTTAGAATCCACTTGGAATACAGAGAAAGCTGCTCTCTCCCCGTCATAAAGTTCAACAATCTCAATTTTGCTCGAAATATCATATACCATTTACGTCTGATATTTTTCCACATTTCCACATTTCCATTCAGACCACAATGAATAAGAAAAATAGTATTTTTTATAAAATGTTATAAAAAATCTGTTAATGGATGCCAGTTTAACAATTATCATACGTAGCTGCCGCAGCGTCAATTCGCTGTTTTTGGCAAGCGACATGTCTTTCCAGCCTGAAACACCTAGAATTAAAAAATTCTTCCCATGTTCTACAGCAATCGAACATTTTGAAATGATTTTAACTCAACAAATCTTCAAATATTTCCGTCTCCCCCTATTTGTTCAGTATCTACTCCTTCTAATATCTTATGTCTGCACATACTTCCATTAAAATACTGAAATTCACCTATTTTATCATTGAATATTACAAACATCTTGACAAATTGTGTTATTTTAGATTATTTGCCAGTTTTATCATCTGCAAAAGTGGTGTCAATTTTTTACGTTAGTGATTTAGAACTTTTATACTACTACATAAAACGCATAATTTGTTAATTAAATTGGCATTGATGTTATATAATAACTGAAATGGTGTAAAACTTGTGAAAACCAACATTGTAGAATATGTAAAAGAGTCCTTGAATTATATGAAGAGAGTAATTTACCGTTTCCATAATTCGAACTCCTTCTTATTGTCTAATCATCTTTGTTCTTACTTGAAACTATCAATCTACATTGTCAACAATCTCATATCAAAGACTTCAAAAAGAACTTTTATTTGACTTCTGTCAAATGTGTCAAATAGTAAAGTAGTGAAATTTGTTTCGTTGAATATACACTGTTAAATTATTTGATGAAATTATGCTATTTTCTGTTTGATTTAGTCTTTAGGAAGATCCCAGAATGAAGTTGAAACGTTGGCAGTAATCAAAGAAATAAGAAATGGAGCCAATATTTGCCGGTATTAGTATTTCTTCAGATATCTCAGAATAAATGTAACAAACATCAAGGACATATAGAGTGATAGAAAATGAAAACTGGTTGCCAATGAACTTGAAGGAAATTTCAAATAACAGAGTTAAATGTATGATTTTAACTCATCATTTTTAGGAAACTCCATGTGCACTAGGGTTCTGCAAGTACTCGAACATAAAATATCATGACAGCATCAAATGATGGACTGCCAAGGACAAGTGCATAATGGGTTGCTTACCAAACGGGAAATGCTCGCATGAGTCTCTTGATTACATGTGATTTCCTAACACATGTTCATTGACAAAAAAATGATCACTTTCTACCCTTCTACATGATATAGAAGTTTGTGACGTTTATCCAGAGACACCTTTAATGGTGCAAGGAGTCCAAATGGAAACAGTTTTTTGTTTGTGTACGCGGTTTTCCTCAACCAGGTATCTCCCACAACCGGGGCACTGCCCCAGCCGAAACAAGCACTGAGCTCCCCACATGTTAAGTAGTGCAGTGCATGTAAGCGTAAATGTGTGTGTATGCGTAAGAGGTGAAGATAGGACAAGGAAGAGAAAGGAAAAATCGCGCGCGGTCCGTGGTTCGATTGTGAGAATACAGCCCCGGCATTCACCTGGTGTTGGTCAGAGAATCCACGCAAAACTACCGATAAGAGCAACCAACAGCTAGAATTCTCCTCCGAATTTGTCATGACTCTCTATCCTGCGATTTATTCAGAGCTGCCTCTGACAGGTTCACCAGCTGCTACGGGGCCACCCAATCGGGAGCTCATACGTTACAACAGTAACGTCACTATGATGACGTTCAACCTTTCGATTGGATGACACTGTAACAGCTGATTTACGTCAGAGGCAGCTCTGAATAAATCCAAGTATAGGTAGTGTCGAAAATCCTGTCACCGTTGGGACTTGAACCGGAAGATTTCCCTGTCAGAGGCACCACAGTGGCATCAGTTGATACCCTGAGGCACCTCAGACCGTTTGTGTGTGTATGTGTGTGTGGGTGGGTGTGGGTGGGTGGGTGTGTGAGTGTGTAATGACCGCTTCCAGTGAGGTTGCAGGGCTAAGAGGAGCGCGGTGCGGCTGCGCAGGGTGCACGGGCTCGCCAGGGCGCGGCAGCGGCGGCGGCGGTGGCGGCGGCGGCGGCAGCGGGGCCTCGTCGGCCGACACGTACGGGTCGACGCAGCGCTGGACGCCCGTGGTGACGGCCAGCCACTTCCCGCCTACGTCGCCCTTCACGGGCTACACGCTGCCCTCCGCCCACCACCTGCCCCCGGCGGCGGCGGTGGCGGCGGCGCATGCGCAGGAGGAGGCCACGGAGCTGGTGCACCTGGGCGGGCCGTCGCCGCCGCTCTCGGCCGCGTCGCTGCCCGCGCACACCCACGCACACGCCCTCGCCCACGCCCACCCGCTCGCCCCGGGCTACGCGCGCGCGCTACACTCGCAGCCGCACTACCAGCAGCAGGTACCAGCAGCCCCGCCTTCTTCGCCGCTCTCTCCTCGCCCTCTTTCTGTCTTTCTGTGCCTACTCATTCTCTTTCTCCTAATTCTCATTCTCCTATTCTCACTCACCTAATTCTCTTTCTCATTAGATTTCTGCTCCTTCAATGCCTACTCATTCTCTTTCTCCTCAGTTTCTTTCTCCTCATCCCCTTTCTCTTCATTCTCTTTCTCATTAGATTTCTGCTCCTTCTATGCCGACTTATTGGCGTTCTCCTCAGTCTCTTTCTTCTCATCCCTTTCATTGTTCATTCTTTCTCCTCATTCTCTTTCTCCCAATTCTCATTCTCCTAATTCTCTCTCTCTCTCTCTCCTAATTCTCTTTCTCATTATATGTCTACTCCTTCTATATCTACTCATTCTTTCTCCACATTCTCTTTTTCCTCATCCTCTTTCTTTTATTGTCTTTCTGCTTACACTCCTTCTCCTCAACTCCTTTTACCAGATATCCTTATTTGAACTATTCATCCACATTCCCTTTTTAATTTCCCCCAACCATGTGTTCTGTATGATATTCATATTTCCTTATTTACTTCATTGTATTTCAGAAATTTTGGGGTGAATTCATCAATATAATTTTACACAATACTCATACTTGTAAAATCGTATCGTATTTGTAATTACACTAGACATTCTTGTCAATTGCATTCCATCATTACGTCTATGCTTTATGTTTGCACATCGTTTCAGGTGTTTTGATCTGCCCAGAAACATTTACATACTTATTTCTTACCTTTACATAATGTTTACATACTATCTTTATTTTTCACTTTTGTAGAGGCAGGAAATTCACAAAGAAGCTCAATCCATCTCAAGAAAGGGCAAGCGTGTATGAGTGTGGATGGGTGCGTGTGTGTTTCTCGTTTTAATTCAGAATTATGTAATTGCCAGAATTTAAAATTTAAAGTTATTTAAAGCAATTTTTATCACAGCGTACCTACATTTCAGTAAAAGTTTGGGTTTTTCTTATTACATGGTAACATCCAGACTTGTCTTTCAAAACAAGAAAATAATTACCTTCACTCTCGAAAAGAAGTATCATTAATTTGATTAATTTTATTAAATAGCGGCAATTTTACTCGACTCAAAGAAAATGGCAAAGTACACTCCTGACCACAAGCAAAATTGTTCACGAAAACGTAAATTTTGTATCATAGATTTTTATTTCATGCATATTTTAAAAAGAATATTAATATTTCATTGACAAAGTGAATACAATACATAAAGAATTGAATTTTTGAAGAAAATATCGTTTACGGAGAAAAGAAGCTTCTGATGGGGGAGGGGATGAGAGAGAGGGAGTGATTATCCAGACGAAAGGGCAAGAGAGGGTGATATTCTTTATTGATAAATTATTGATAAAAGAAAGTGCATTAAGGGGAGAGGTGTGAGAGAGCGGCAGTGAGAATTCTAATAAAAGAGAGCCGATTATGTGAAAGCGAATGTGCAGTAAGTAGGAGGAGTGTGAGTGGGTGTGAGAATTTGAAAGAAAGAGTGAGCGGTATGTAGTGACCAGAGAGCGCAGTGGCGTGGGAGGGGAGTGACGGTGCGGTGACGTGTGGCGCAGGTGGCGCTGGTGCAGCCGCTGGTGCCGTCGCCGGCGCCCGCCTCGTCGTCCGGGACGCCGCCGGCGCCGGCGGGGCCGCCGCTGCCGCCCATCAACACGGGCGCGGCGCGGCAGCGGCCCCCGCAGCAGCGGCGCGAAGTCAAGTTCGAGTCGCCCGTCTGACGGCAGCCTCCCGGCGGCGGGTGGGGCGGCGGCGCGCCGGCGCTGCAGCCCTCCGCCGCCGGGGCCCCCGCCGCCCACGCCCTCTCGCCCACGGCGACCGGGTGCGTGCCCGCCGGGAACAACCGCTGCCACAGCGCGGCGCAGACGGACGCCTACATGTTTCCGTGGCCGCGCGTGTGACGTCGCCGGCCGGCGGCCGACACCAGCCCTCAACTAGCCGAGATATCTCTTGCCCCGCCCCGACGCCGCGCCCGCCCACAAGCTCGCACGCCCGCTCGGCGCCCCGCCCGCGCCCGCGCCCGCGCCCGCCGCAAGCCACCCCGCTCGGGTTGCCACCCGTGTGGACTCGTCACTGGAGACCACGTCATTCGCTTCTCGGTGCGAAACACGGATAAGCTATTAGATACTCAACTTCAATGTATTCGTTACTAAAGAACAGAATGTCAGCCTATTGAAATACTGACATTTTCGAAGAGTTATCTTACTGATAACGTTCGTCAACAGTAGTAACATTTCAGTTTTTAACAGATATTTCTTGACAGGATGAGGTATGTTTGAAGGAAGTGGCATTTCACATTTTATGAGCCTGTTTTTTAAGCCCTGCGTTTCATGCGTTTAAAGTACGGTTGAATCACTCTAATAAATAAAGTTAATCATGTTTAAATGTCCCCAATTTTGTTTACAACTATTCGTTCCCACCAAAAAATTTAAGAGAAAAATTGTTATGAAACTATTTCAAAAAATAGATTTTCCAGATGTCGTAAATGCCATCAACTATCTATAGTCTTCAGTAACGAATCCATTCGGCTGGCAACGCCTCTTTCCTCCAGAATCGGAGGAACCGTTCTCGGGGCGCGCGCGGGACCCGTTCCCAAAGACAAGGAGAACGAATCAGGGCGCGCTTCGGCCCGTGGCCAAGGCGGGCAGCCCTTCTGCAAGGCCTGTGCTCCAAGCTCTTCGTTCCCGAGGAGACCGCTGAGGATGGCTCACGCTCAAGTGGAAGTTGGACGTACATACGAATGTTAGGTCCTTTCGACTTTCGGATGGAGTGAAATTTCTTTGTTTGCTGACCTGTGCGAAGTGTCTAGCGGAAATATATTTTATTAACAGTAGTACGAGAAATGGTTCCATCATCAAAGATTTGAAATTACCAGTTGGGATAATACTGCTCCTGATGGAGTTTCCGTAAATGACGAACCAAGTCGGTAGAAGGAGATGTCATAATGATATTTTATCAATAACAAGCATAAAGAAAAAAATTGTAAGAAGGAGTATTCCAAGAATATTCGAGCAGAAAAAGTTTGTTCAATATTCGAAAAGATGTGGAATGTAAATGTCAATATTCCGCTGACACATACAATATGTTACATGCAAATAATGGTATTCATCCATTCCGAAATCGAAATAACAAATTCACCAGAGTGCAGCGATTTGTGAAGTAGAACAGTCGCGTAAAAGTCACCAGTTTGATTTGTTAGAAACATTATCCAGCATGCAAAACTCCCAACGAGTTATCTGTCACGGGCTAATCGACGGGCTAAGACGCAGCATAGAAGGCTTCGTGCCTGCTTCGTTGCAAATTAAAGTGGCTGCAACATAAAGTTGCCGAGTTTTTACAGTCGCCGGGCGGGCTGTCATGCTGCGACTCAAGTTTTTCGCAGTTCCGAACCTTGCATTCCAATAAGATCGCGTCGCGCAGGCTGTCATGTGATATAATCGCGAAATTTCCTCTTTCGGGGACGCGCGATCTCCCTTTATATTCAGATTTTCCGGGTGGAATGGGTAAACGGTAGGTACTTAGGCGAGCGTGCGGTAGGAAACGGACTGTCGCCTTAAGGAACGAATTTATTGGCGTTCTGCTACATTTTCTTTTCCGCTTCCTCTTTGCTGTTTTCTTCTTACGACGCTTCTCGTGCTCACCAGTGAGAAAGTAAACAATTTCCGAAAACTGTGTTCAGTGCTCAGAGTACAACATATTGGTTACTCGGATAAACGTAGGTTCTAAGAATCTAAAATTGTGTTCATGTTTCGAGAGGCGAGAGTTTTGACTTCTGTTTTCTGAATTGCCTTCGGCGTTCTGCTCTTTCAACATCTTTAATAAAATATTTCATTTAATTTTTCCATTCCTCATTTGCTTCTTTCGAGCGACAGAACCGAGATGGCCTGAAAAAAAGTCGTCATTCCGCTGTAGTACTTTAAGAAGTGCAGGTGCCTTCCAAGCATCGTCTTAGAGAATACAGCCAAGTGACAAAGCAAAGTGCGTTCTCAAAATGTAGCTGCACAACGGTAGACACTGCATGTTAGAACATAGAAACAGAAATTTAAACAAAACAAAAAAAAACAAATACAAAAAACCATTCCATCGTGGCCAGTGCGATTCACTCGAGGAAGAGGATACGAAAATCCACGTTTAGAAACGTTTCACTCTCTCCGCGCTGCAGTGACGATCAGAGTTAGTTGTGTTCGCTTGTTGCGTTGCACCGCGCGTCGGCGGGCGCCCTGTGCAGGGCGGGGCGGCGGGGCGCGGGCAGAGCACTTCTCAGCAGCCCGCAAGACCCCGGAGAAACTGGGATGATAGAGGATGGAGCAGACAAGGTCACTTCGGCAATAGCGCATTCATAGCGAGCTGTAGACGGAAAGAAACAGCAACCGCATGCATGACGCGTTTCATGATCCAATTTACTGTTCACCTTAATAATGGATATACTCTCAATAACGTTACAGAATTGGCAATACTGTATAGGACTGGATTGCCGTGATGATGTAGTGTTGGCTCACGCCTCGTGAACACAGACAGGTTGTCTTTAACAGTATAATTAGTGATAATTCACTTTCCGCTATTTAGCTGTGACCTTGCTCGGAAATGGAAATTTAGATATTAATAGCGCGATTTTTAATTGAAAACCTAAATCAGATAAAATCTCGCAGAGGGGACGCTTGACAAAAATCGCCACTCGCGTCATTGACATTGTCTACCTTGTTTGGATGACTGTCAACCTGTAGGGTTACCAGAGACGTAGTTGAAAAAATCAGGATTGTCGAATCAAAAAATCAGGACAATACACAAAAGTCGGTAATTTTTTTTATAATAGCATACAGGTACAAAATTCTTAAACTACTACCGAAGATAGATCAATTTATACATTAATACTGCAATTTACCGTAAATTATATGAATATGAAACTTTATTATTAAGTATTCTTCATATCTCTTGTTTCAACATTTCCCTTACAAATAAGACATACTTATTGTTCTTATAGTTAGAACCACTGAGTTTCCTACTAATATCACGTTTTTTCTCTAAAGTAAATTTATTTTTTGTATATTTTATATTAAAAATATTGATATTGCATTAAACAGTAAAATGATGATACACATTAAAAAGTGAGGACTTTTGAAAATAAATCAGGTCAGTCAGAACAGAGTCCTATTTTCTGATAAATGAGGACGCCTGGTAACCCTAAGCTGGTGATCCTGAGAGCTGAACGGCTGCTGCGGAAAGCTCCGCCGCGCGTGGCGGCGCCACCATCGCGGCCGACCCCGCCCGGGCGCCTGCCTCGGCCTTTTTAAGCATCTGAGTCTCTTTGATATAAGTGTGTTTTTGTATTGTGTCGCTTGCTGCGGTCGACATCGCCGCCTGCTGTCCCTTTGCGTTTGTCTCACTGGCTAAAGGAGCTATGCATCAACAATCATCGGTCTGGTGCGCATCCCTGCTGCACCTTTCTCTCAGAACGTTCCAGATATATTCTAAACAATCGGGGAATAAGATCGATTGTGTCTCTATTTTCATAATTTTGGTTTAACATCTCTTGAAATGTATGTCAGAGCGTTTTGTAACGGCTTTTTAAACAATTTAAACCTAGCGTTTGCCAAAAATGTTCACAAATAGATAAGCAGGAAAAAATTTAGATGAAACTCATAGCATCTAAGACATAGGCGTTTCTTATATAAAGAAAATTCACTAACCATCCTCATATATTAGATAATTTTGCCTTTACGCGTTCATGCACATAAAAGAAACATTTTTTAAAAACTGATAAAACGATGACAACTATACTCCACTCACAACATGAAACTTCTACACAGATGCCTTAATACTGAAAAAGACTGCGAAAATATTAAGTACTTTATAAACTTCCCCTACCACTAGGCTTCACTCGCCCCTTCCAAGCAAGCTGCTGCCCCGTGTGTCGTGATGGGCGACAGCGGAGGCTGTGTAGTGGACAGAAGAGGATAAGAGAGAAGACGAATAAGAAGAGGAGGAAAAAACCAAAGAAGAAGAGAAAAAGAAGAGTTCGCAACGGCGCCGCTAGAGGCGCTGCTATCGCGAACCGAGTGCATCCCGTGACGCCCACCCCTATTTCAGTGTCTCCTTGGGTTTCCCCGCATGGTTGTTCGATTCTTGTGTCCGCTCATCGTTTCGCGTCTTGCTCGTTTCTCCGTTTGTTCCGTGGCCTCACGCCCCCGACTCCTCCTCTGGTGTATGTGTGTTGTTGTGACCGCGCGGGTGATCGAACCCGTGCCCCCCGTCGGCTCCCGCCACCCCCGACTCGCCGCTTGGACAAGGGTCGTTCCCACCTCGCTCCGCCCGCCCGCGCGGGCGATCGATAGTCGATTCTGCGTCGACTTCCTGTGCGCGACTTTTCAAAGGGTGATTAATGATGTACCTAAAGATCTAGTCCATGATGTATGGAAAACTAACTGCGGTTTCTGCTCTGGGCACAAAATATGTTATAGTATATAACGCTATGCTATGCTTGCTCATACGCCGCTTCATACTACTTTTGTGATAAATTAACCGAATTATTCGTTTACAAAGCGAGAATAGTGTCACTGCTGTAAATGCCTAATTACTAAACAAGAGAAGCTCATTATTTTTATCGCCGCCATATCAAATAAATGTCTGAAACTAACGTCAATTCGTTTTTCTAAGATCTTCGCCTGCTTTTCATACTATTCGTTTGTAAAAAAAATAAATAATAATAATAATAATAGCGATAAAGCTAGTTGATGAAACGGCAGTGTGCCACTTCCTTGCTTTGCTTTAAAAAAAAAAAAAGAAAAAAGATTGGTGTTGTGTCCACTGCTTGTCCTCCAAGCGGCGTCGGCGCGGCGCGGCGGCGGGAGCCAGGCGAGGGGGCGCGGGCGGCCGCGCGGTCCTGTGTTCGATGTCCCTCGTGTCCGGCGGCTGCCGCTAGGCACCGCCGAGTGCCCTTCGGCGCCACGCCGCCGAAGGCTCGGGGCTGGAAGCGGCGTTCTCCTCGCGAGGCAGGCAGCGCGCGCGCGGCCCGCGCCGCCTCCCGGGCCCGGACGCAGGCATGGCACGAGCGGAGGCCCACAGGGATCGAAATGCGGCCCTTGAGTTTTGGTCAGAAAAGGAACACGTTAATTTTGTAATAAACTAATTTTTTCCCTTTTCGGAGCTTGCTTCAGGGCCTCTTAATAAAAATATAATAATATTTCTCACTAAACAATCATCATCCTTGAGGACTTGTAACATAAACATACATTTTGCTGCATTCTACATTTCTTAAGTTGTAGTTAATAGATCGCATTAATGCAACTTGTTTTGTAAAAGTGTAACGAGTAATAATATAAGTGATAATAATACAGCCAAAAATGTTATTAGATAGTTATTACGAGGACATGAAAATGGCTCCAAGAATGGTCCAAAGGTTTGCTTTAAAAATTTAATGTGTTTAATTTCTGATCGAAACTCACGAATCCATTCCAATAATATTTAATCAAAAGGTCAAAGCAAAAGAAAAATTTGAAAATAAGAATACTTTGAGGACGTTCAATAATAACAAGTAGTCAAAAATCGCTACACAAATGTTAATTGGTATACTAGGCGTGTATACCTTTGTTACACCTCATATTTACTGCGTCCGAGAGTAAGTAATTTTGAATCTGATTCACCTGGAAAATGTTTTGGCTTTTTCCTGTGGAAGCCTTCAAGCTCGCTGTAATTCCAATGGGCTGCATCCCCGAAAGACCATGCCAAATTCCGGCTCCGCGTCTACCGATTTCCCTGCTGCTCTCCGTGTAGAAAGCGTTGCGCCTTGCAAATGTAAGATATCGCGTTGATTTTTTGAATGCGAGTAGTACTTCAAAGACAAAATTTTGCTGCAACACCACGATATATATAATTGCGTGTGCCTTCTTTATACCGAAAGAACTATAATGTTCTGAGTCAAATTTCTGTGATTTGCGAGTATATCTTCAAATATTGATTCAAACATTTGTGGCTGTTGAAGTCTCTATTAACTTAGCAACAATCGGTGGATCGCGTTTATATATTTCGTTTTCTGCTTTGCCCAATTCAAGAAAGTTTATATGAAATAATATGAATTTTTTTGGAACTGAAAAGCTGATTGAATTTAACTCAAATTGAACGAATTTTAAGAAAATAAATATTATACCTTTTATTGGAGTTTGAAACGGTATAAAATATAAGAATGTAATATCGCGTTCCGATTTTTTGGAACAAGTCTAAATAGCAGTAATAAATTAAGATAGGGCAAAGTATAAAGAAATGATCGTAATATCTCGCTGAATGGCCGCGTTGAGAATGTGGCTCCAGCCCAGGTTTGGGAACGGGTGTGCAAGCCTCCTCACGGAGTCTTGCAACCTCCGCTCCATGTCGGATTCGTCCGCTAGGCTGTGCTGTGGTAGAGATGTATCGTTGTTCATTGGAAAGAGGAAACAGGAAGTGAGTCACTGACGATTCACGTTTGTTAAATAACAAATAATTTTATTTATAAAAATAAAACATCACACTTTAAAATGTCTGTACACACAGATTGTTTAATGTCATGGATTTAATGTGAAACATGTATATTGCTGTCCATTGAATGGTCATATTATCGATTGTTCATGTGTTCGATTTGAAGGCACAATGCACATGTGTTATTTTCTGTTCTGTGGCGAAATGGTGCCTCGTTCTCTGCTATTGAGCAAACTGAATGTTCCAGAGATAAAATACCTACAATAAAAGTTTCACTCAATTTGCGTTGGCTTCAATGTAATCTTATTACTGAATTCTCCTTCACGACCCATCCTTTCTTACAAAATTGCAGTTGTTATGTGAGATTGAAGAACATCTACTAATCCTCATTGAAAGTGAATTGGCGAATAATCGTTTCGTTTGAGCTAGTGTTTTAAAAACCGTTTGCTTTGATTACGTATTTATAAACCTCTTTAATTTTTAATTTCTTTCTTTTCTCTGGTCACCTCCTTATTTTGTTGTCAACGTAAAGAAACTATTCCAAAATTTAGATAATGTTTAAAAATGATATGTTCTATCATAAACAATTCCGTACTTCAGATACCACCTACGCCTAATTTTAATGTAAATATGTCTTCACTAAAACTGCAACTATAGCTTAGAGCGATTGTTCACCGAGAAACGTGACTTAATATATTTTGTATTAATGGGTTTGCAAATTCAAAATATGTAGCTTATTTTCTTCATCTTACTAAACATACTAATGCAGTCACTTTCAAGTTCTTATTCAGTAATACTCCACCCAATATTTTATTACCATCTATTTCTGTGCTCTATTAATCCAAGCTATTATTGTATTACATATAAAAACTGGCGCTGACAAATAAAACAGAAAACTATAGATGGTGCTGACTCTTCACCTTCCATGACACACACATGAATTTCATACAAGACAAGCGCGGAGCATGTCTTTTCTGTGCTATATTATCCCAACCAATTATTGTACCACATATACAAACTATCACTGACAAATAAAGCCGAAAACTGTTAATGGTGTAGATTCTTTCCCTTCCATAACACACACGTGAATTTCCTACAAACCGAGCGTGGAGCGTGATCTCGTCCCTGAGAGCACTCGGGATGATAAGACGTTTGCTGGCGCCCTTCATCCACGGCCTCCTTCGTGGGCCTCGAGGCGAGACGCAGGAAGAGATCTTGCCCTGAAGCGAACGATTTTCAAAACTCTTGCGATGGTTTATTCCTGTTTTTTCTACTGGAATGATAGGCATTCGCCAATATAATATTTAATTTCTAATTTTCATTTTAAAATAATTTTCTATTACACAGTTTCTTATCTTTTAGGATTGTCCTTATTCTTCCTAAGATAATCTGGTCCTAAACAAAACGCCGCTGACGTGACGGTTCATATTTATATTTCAGTATACATATATTATCCTACCTATCGTATGTAGTCTGTACTGCAATGCTAGCAGAGGACCTTGCTTTATAGATACTTGAGGACATGTAATTCAGAGAAGTTAACGATATGTTTCAACAGCCTACATATTTCTAATTATTTACTCATTTTTTCCACTCCTCTCACATATCTTTAAGTCCCTTTGGCTCCATATAGACGAGAAATACTTCTTTCATCTTCGTACAGAGATTGCGTAACTTTCCTGACGTGCTTAGTTCGAACAAATAGAGTTCAGAGTATGCATTCTAATGATTTCTAGAGCACTAGATAGTTTGTTCGCAGCTCTTATCCTCGTTCCAGACATGGACCATGTCTCATATTACACAATATTATTGTACAATGTTCTCTCGAAATTGCATGTGTCTTCAAGGACATTATTGGTAATATTGTAAATTTAAATTAATAAACAAAGTCTATTGTAAGAGCATAATTTACATGTTACAATAAGTTTTGTTCGATGATTTAAATTATTACATCCATTCAATTACGTCCTTTAAGCGGTCACAAACGAACAGTAGGTCTCCCTGAATGAACAATAGTTTGTGCACCACTGTGACAAGCTATATGGTACCTCAGTTCTCGTCTTGCTCGTATGAATAGCGAGGCTTCAAACCAGAGCAGTTCATGGAATTTTTAATCAACAAAATGATGTCATTTCATATTTCAAAGATAGTTCGTTAGTCCTTCATTCAATCTCTAATCAATCTCCATCGATATATTTATTCGCTGCACTCGGAGAGCAGAACAAAATATCAGATGCGATTCGAATGAGAAACTACATGCAGAGCAATCACAACACAAACCTATTTTGATCTTAGCAAGATGCCCGAAGTGAGTGACTGGATTTCAGACCGAGCAAACCCGGAAGATGGATAATAATTTCAAAACTTTGCAGTACTCCGGATCTGGGCCGCATTGCTTCGTCGGGGATTATCCGAGGCTCGCAACAATCCCGTCAAGTCGGCCCGGTGGCCGAAATCGCAAAGGTAGTAGTGTCGTAGTGATCTCGGACCGAAGGGACGCAGGGTTAGTCCCGCCTCTGGCATGGTTGTATTTGTGTTCATCCTTTCCCCGCTTATCTTCACCATGTTTCATCTTCACAGTTACCATAACGTTAACACCAATAGTGGTCGCTAAAGACCTAGATGTTGATGCGACCTTGAATAACAAAAAAAAATCCCTTTCAGTTTTACGCCACTCCGCCCCCCCCCCCTGAACTCCTTTCCCCCGGCCGCGCCGCGCCGTGGCGACAGTATCGCCCTGTCGTCGCGCGAGCGGGTGCCGTGCCGGTTATCACGCCGGCGGGATCGAGCCACGAGTGTGCGGCGGCGCGGCCCGCTCTCGCCCCCGATTAATTAACAGCCGCTCGCGGGAGATGAGATATCCGCCGCGTGAAACTCCGGATTCCGGCGCGCGCGGATCGCGATGGCGCGTCAACGACGTTTAGTCTCCGCACGCGCGCGCGTGAACGCAGCTGAGGTTTCTCCACTAGCTTGCGCGTGGGAGAGGCTGGAGTGAGATCTTTGCGTTCGACTTACCCCCAGCAAATAGAGGAACGAAAATCCACTCTTAACGTCCGTGTCCGTTAAGAAATTTTAACAGTTCGCCGTCCGTTAAGAATACTCGAAACATGAGAGTTGTAGGTAAAAATGGTGTGTCCAAGAAACTGTAATATTCATTTTGATGTTTTTTCTTATAAGAAAATGGTGTTTCGTAAGTGGTGATCGACACTCAGTTGTTTCTACAAATAATGTACGTGGTTATAAACCTGGGATATCCACCCGATTTACAATATTTAATCGCGTCCACTGTTTGCTCTATTGGCCCAATGATGTATATAAGCTGCCCAATGCATGACCAAACTACAATGATTCGTAATAAAATTGAAATAGTAAAAACAATGTAATAATAATGAAAATAAACTATAATCTCTGTAATTTAGAAATTGAATATTAAATAATTTGAAATATTCATAGACAAATTAAAAATTTCGTTAAAACATGTATTGAGGCCCTTATCCAGTTAGAGCTCTAAGCAAGTGCTGTGTCTGCTTAAGCATTAATTCACCCATTCACATGGGGCCTACAGATGATGGTGACACCGTGGAGATCGCTTACGGGCTGAGGTGTGTGGCTG
Organism: Teleogryllus occipitalis; assembly: GCA_011170035.1. Lineage (NCBI taxonomy): Eukaryota > Metazoa > Arthropoda > Insecta > Orthoptera > Gryllidae > Teleogryllus > Teleogryllus occipitalis. Next base: position 54,540 of record BLKR01000641.1, on the reverse strand, counting down.
GGACTTTGCCTTTAAGAGCGGTAAGCAATGAGTGACCTTTGCCCCTCTTTAATCCGCGGCATGTATAGATTCAAATTATTTCTAGCGAACCTCGCCTATTGTAAAGTTACTTTTATTTTACTTTCGTTTCTTGGTTTTCTGAAACGAACTGTCACTTAGGAAAAATGTGCCATTCAATATGCTCAAGTGTCTCTTTAATGCATCATGTTTTGTTTCTTAACTTACCACTTCTGCTAACACGACTGTAACTTTTCCGGAATTTCATTGTTCTTTTGGCTGATATGAAACATTTAAACAGCTTAAAATTTAATTAAATCATTACATTCCAATATTTACTGTTTCAGTATTTGTTAACTAATATATTTCAATAATAATATCAATATTCAAACTAATTTTCCCACAGCGCAACTGAAAACAAGCTGATAAACTAAAGCATGACGATATTGAGAAAAATGTATCAGAGCACGAGAATGACTGGAACTTCAAGTAATTTTCGACATCGCAAAAATGTTCACATACATGCTCTTCGTTTATAATACACGTCGTCACTTTCAGATCTCCCTTAGCAAACACTTTCGCTATTTCTTCACTGTACTTCATAACTCTTTATTTAAATAAAAACACAATGAAGTAGTTGAACTTGCTGTCTTAGGAGCGTTCAGACACACTATTTTTTCTTCAGTTGGCTCTTGTGGGTGTTAAGCGAAGAATAGTCTTTTGGCCTTCCATCACGCCATATTTATCTGCAGCGTTTGTGGTTTATTTTTTTCCTACAGACTTCAGTTTTTAACGACGTCACTATCTGAAACTCGATTCTGGATCTTCTGAAAGGTAATTACGTTTCAATTAAACATTGTGCACGTGGCAGCTCGCGAATGTCCTGGTATTCCGTGGCCTTTCAAATTTCCCCGAGCTTGCGGTGGCCTGGCTGTCATTGGCAGACATTAGCGCAGGAGCATCCGCGAGGAGATGGCGGAGGCGCCATTCTTGGCGTGGCGGGGAGCGATGCAATCCGCTCGCAGGAAGAGGTGTAGGGAAGGAGCCATCTGCGCCTCTAAGGACCGAGCGATGAGCACCTCGCGTGAGTGGTGTTGGGCATACTCCCACGACCAGGAGAGCGCCGCTCTTTCAGTGAAAATCAGTTCAAAGGAATGCAGCCACCTCAATCGTCTCGGCGTTGACCTGTCTACGTGAGACAATTCACTTAATGGATTTGTTTTGGTAATAACAATATTCTTTTGTGATAAGCCATTTGTATGGTAATTCCTTCCTTTTCTGTTATATACATTCGAATAAAGATGACACCTGATAATTTTCACTATGATTCTCTAAATTGGATTCTTGGCGCTGTTGCTTGAGAATATGAACATTTTATTAGGCCCTTCACATCCACTCACACATCCTTATTTGTTCACATCCACTAAGTAAACAATTTTAAACATTCAATTTTGTTTTGCTTTGGTAGCAACTCATTTTTTAGTTACTCAATCTAGCAAATTAATAAATCGAATAATTCTGACTTTGGAGGTTCGTTAATTTTTTTTTGCTTAAAATTTCTTTAATCTATACAATATTTACTGATTAATTTCACCATTTTTGTTACTTTAAATAATTTTATCTTTTTAAGTTAAACTCTACAAAACAAGTCAATTTAATCTCAACTCACTATTACTTTCCGCAGGCCTAAGCGTACGACTGTAATAAATATTTTGTTTCGGAATTGATAACAAAAATAGTTGTAGGATATTACAAACGACATGAAAGTTTGCAAAATAAGGTAGCCATGCAATCGTAAGAGAAGTAAACACGACAGTACGGAGAGTATAAATCCAGATAACATCGTATGTCATGTCCAAATGGACTTGCGTGTAAGGGGAACGCCCCCTGTCGTGTCACGGTAGGGATGACCTTTCAGCATACGTTTCTGACGCCATATGAGTTACGTTTCATAATGTTTATGAGATCTTATACCAAGCACTTAAATGAAAGTAATACTTTTTATGCTAGAAATTACACACGGTGGTCCTTGTATTGTACAACAAGGGACACAAAGTTTATGACGTACTCGACGAATTTGAGGGGACAACTGACACGTATGTTATTGAAAGGAGAGAAGCATTTTTTCGACGATAATTGGCAATCTAGAGATATAAATACGTTGTTAATTCGCCTTTTGGGTCTGTTTGATGGCTATAAGAATAATATTTGTATTTTATTTATTGCATTCCTGATGATTAAAAAATCTGCGAATCACCCATTTTAATTTCACAATCTCAGTGAGATTCTCTTGAATAACTTAGCTGTGTCTTGAAACCAGTACTTTTGGTTCTATGTAACACTCGTTCCTTTTAATTGTTTTCTTGGAACATTTTTTTACAATCAATTTTGTTGAAACAACAGAGAGAGCAGTTCCTCTTTAAAATAGCAATATTTAAAGATTTAGTCGAAAATCTTTCTTTATCTGCACATCCATTCATGCATATATCAAGAGCAAATTTGACAAAGATATAATTTGTCTTTTAAATTTGTCAAAAGCACTTCAGTCACGATGCGCAATTAAAAGATGGAAAAAATCATATAAACGAATGACAGCTCGACGTCGGTCTTCTGTCGGGCTTTGTGTTGTGACATGTCTTCTACAACGGGAGGGCGTGTTTCATGAAATTTCTCGCTTTATTTTCCTTTATAGCTGTGTTTGCTTTGCCCTCAACCTCGACATTGTACTGTTGGTGGGAGCGCTCGAATCAAAATTGATTTCTTTGTTCATACAATGCATTCTCGTTGATTTATCGCGCTATTCTTCTCCCGCGCCGAAAGTAAACAAATCGACCCGCTGAGTTGTTTGGGTCACAAGCCCCGTCGGCTATTCAGACGGGCCAGGAGCCATTGGGGATCTAATAATACTCTCAATGGCAGCCTTTGCCCGTTCACTGCACAGCTCGGCCTTTGCGCCAGATCTGAGAGGCGGAATTTGTCAACGAGCAGGGGCGAGCTTCGAGATATTGAGGCTTGATGGAGCTTATTCAGTCGCTTGCGAAATGTCTCGTTCCTCGAATAAAACGCCTGGATGAATATCGGAGCCGCCACATTGGGGATGGAAGGACTCGGTTTACTTACTTAGTCAATAGCTACAGATTTTTGTGCTGCTATTTAGTCTTTCAACACATGTTTTTATGTGATTGGTAGTTATTGTGGGAATATCTGTAGGTATTAAAACTTACTAGGAACCACCTGATATAACTATCGAGGAGACTCTTATCTGTAACAACTCGACCTTTGATGAAATGTAAAAGGCACATTTCACAACATGTCATTTGCATAGTTTAAAATAATCGAATCCTCGAAGTAATTATTGACGCATGAAGTTTTTGAGTCCAGAACCGACTTAGGTGGAATCGAATAAGGCTATTCAGTGCCATTCTTTTCGATCAACCATGAGGCGAACGTTTCACTTCCGTTTGTTTTCCAATAACGCATTAATAATACAGTTGTTATACTTTCAATAATACTTCTTTATTGAGACCGAGACTGGGGCAGAAGACGTAGCGTTATCCCATATTTTGTTTCCTTGTTATCCTTTCCTTATTTTTGATTTTTATTTTATTTTAAATTTCGTGTTATTCGAGGACGGAAACAAAATATCTGCCAATAATTGAATACTGTTGCTAGGAAGAGAGTTAGACTGCTAAATTACAGCATTGTTAATTATGCAACTGGAAATATGAATGTTAGTTATGAGGCTATCTGATTTTTAAGACCCTGTATCTTTATAAAGATCTTTCTTCAGTGCAGTCTTCAATTTAACTTTTTAGCGCATGCTTTTCCATTTGAATGACGACATATGCCAACGATGATGCACGTCGACATGTCTCGTTGATGACACTATCAAAGGAGAGAACGAAAGATGAAGGCAGAAATGAAGTGAGTAAAAAATCGTTATGTGAAACGCATCTGAATTTCGCAGGGTGACAGTAGGAGGTTGAGAGCAAACGATAATCTGAGAGAGGGGCGCTCCGAAACGAGAAGATAATGAGATTCGAAGGAGTGAGGAACGTGAGGTGTACGTGATGAAGTCGACACGATCAGCGGTAGGGGATAGCGGGGGATAAAACGTGGTTAGAAAGCTTCTATAGCCAGTTTTTGAGATAGCAAATTTTGTTTCAGAGGTCACGTAAGGTGAGGACCTTAATGAGGACCCGAAACCCAGTTCAAGGATTTCAAAAAAAGAAGTGTAAGGTAGGCGAAGAATGGGCGGAGAATGGAAAATTTAGATATAAAGTAGAAAGGAAAAATATCAGCTAAAATGTAAGCAACAGTTTCAGTACAGTGGATAGTGGAAAATAAGAGGATATCATGATTTTTAAGCCTCAATCCTTACTAATGAACTGGATATATCGTTAAAGTGGAATTGGTCGAGGTTTCCCGATATTTTTTTTAACTTCACGTATTCTTCATTAAGTAACGAGCTGGTATCACGTATCAAAGTGTCTCCGCTGAGTAAATATAACAAGCGAGATATCGTTAGTGGAGACATCTGGTATATATCAGCGAAAGTATTATTTCAAGATAATGGTGCTCGAGTTAAGAGGAACATGTGTGACAGGTTATAACAACAAATTTGATAGCCAGAATTCCGTGTGTGAAATGTTTCTGGTATTCTCTAAATATTTTCTTTTTTCTTCCAAGCATCACATTTATTAGAAGCATTATGCCGCACTTTAGTCATGTTGTTCATTCATAATCGGAAAAATGAAATCATAGGATAGATTTGACGGTACTGAGTATCTGTGTACCTACTAAATACATGCTACAATAAATTGCAACACTCGCATTCTCCTACGTACATTAAGATGGAAATAAGTTTTAGGCGACATTAATTGTAACTTGCAATTCTATTGCTCCCTAGATGACCTGGAGAACAGTTTGAACCACAGTAGAATGGCAAATACGAAAGTACTTCGAATGCAATTACTCGAGTGGTGGTGCATAAAACATATATACACAAGATACAAATTACAAATACACTGTTGTACACTGAGGGGAAACAAATGCCAATGTGTTTTTCCTCAGAATACGTCAGTGTTGAAAGTGAATGACACCCATTTTGTTCGTCAAGTGGGTCAGATATTTATCTCCGTAACATTGTCATGGAAGATAAAACAAGCGAAGGGCACGTGAGGTGGCCAGTTCCCTCCATTTACAGGTCAATCACTTTCTTCCGATTGGAGTCTCTCCGACTGAGCGGAGGAGGTGGGGCGGGGTCAGCGCTCTGGCACAAATGTAAAGGGGTCAAAGGAGTCACGAACCTCAAAATAAACGTTCACCAAGATAATGAACAAAAGTCTGATTTAATTTACAAACAATTTTAACAGTCCAGTTCCTTTACCTATAGATTGTACGTGTCGTCCTGTTTGCGAACGTCAACATACTACTGTTTTAACTATGGAAATTTATTTCTGATTGTAAACATTTACGATTTTCCCTCTACTCTATTGAAATAATTTTTATTGACATAATTTTTGCCGGTTTTTTTCGAGTCTTTGAGAAACTAGGGAGAATATAATATAGTAGTAATTTAACTATCCCATCGATATATTTGCTTTCCACCTGTGTACGATCGTCTCAAAAGACGTTTCTGACGCGTGACAGATGATGTATTTCGTCAGATATATACAGGTTTTCAGAATAAATGTTACAAACTTCAAGACAATGTAGGGTGGTCGAAGATAATAATCTTTGGGCCATTAGGATGTCGTGGGAAATCTCATTCTACTCCGAAGTTACATTTGCGGCATTTATCCTTGACACATAAGTAATATGTCTTGTATACGTATTTGGAACTTATATAAAATCTGGAATGGTATGTTTACCTATTGCACAAAAGTACATAATTCCGTACAATTTATTTACATGAAATTTACCACCACATATTCATTGAAAAAACGTAATCATCTTCGACCGCCAACACACCCTAGAAGTTTGTAACGTTGATTCCAAGCAGCCTGCGAAATCTTAGGGACTTCTTGCGTGGCGTAGTGTACAACAATCGACAGCAATCTCGATCTTCTGCGCGTGCGGAGATGCACAAAAGTGATGCAAAACTAGAACTTCGCATGCGCAGAAAATCGATAGTGCTACTGATTGCTGTAACGCTTCGCCGAGCAAAATTCTCTCTTGTGCATTCGTACCATCATGAAAAGACACGGGTGAGCTATTGCACAGCATATCCGACTTCAGCCAATGATCGTCCAGCATTAGTTTGCGACCCAATATTAGTGGGAAATTTAAATGCAGCCAGATACCAAAATTATCTTGTTATACGAGTAAGTCATTGAAATAGATATATTAAGCATTATATATATATATATATATATATATATATATATATATATATAAAATTTCAACTACATCTTCATTGTGTTATTTTTTGTTGATCATCATTCGAAATTGTGGCTTGAAGCCAGTTTCAAAATGTTTCTCAACATTTCTCGCTGTCCATGCAACCTGGCTGCTGGCGTCTGGTTTGGCTTCTCAAACGAAGTGCACGCGTTGTGGTCACGTGGTTCGTCTCACCCATGTCTTCTCCTCATGATTGGTCCCGCGCCGTGCGATGTCTGTCGCGCGGGGCGCGTGAGGGCGCGGCGGGCGCGCGCCGCGGGTCCCGACCGCGAGCACTCGTCGGCGTGGGGCGGCGGTCGGCGTGGCCGAGCGCGCAGAGTGCGCGAGTGCGGTCGGTGGGGCGGGGTGCGGGGGTGGGGGAGGCGGGGTGGGGGGCGCTCGCGGGGCCGCCTCTCCCTCGGGCTCCCGCCGAAGGGAGCGCGCGGAGCGACGGCCGCGGGGAGGGCGAGCGCGCGCGCCGAGCCCTCACGTGCGTCGACGCCATCTTGATCACCGTCACCAAATGGCCGCTCGGACGGTGGCCTTTAAAAAAAGGCAAACCAAAAAAGTATAAGGGAAAAATGAAAGATGTCGACTCCATCTTGATCACCGTCACTAAATGGAGACTCAGGTGATGTCGTAAATTGGTAAAAACAATGGCAAACCAGAAAGGTATATGGAAGAAATAAAAGTGGTCAACTCCATTTTTATCACCATCACCAAATAGGAACTCGGACGATGGCGCAAATTGGTAAAAACTAGCAAAATAGAAAAGTATATGGAAGAAATAAAAGAGGTCACGACATCACTGTAATGAAGGACGAAATATGAGAAAGAGTTATTTGAAGATTTGGGATGAAAGATACTCTCCTTAATGACTAGTGTAGCATCGTTAACTTGTAGGTATTTCCAGTTAAGATGTTAGAAACTTCACTTAAGATGTTAAAACTCATACAGGCAGCCTACGTTTCATTCAATATTCTTTTAAAGTTCTAGATGTTCATGTCCAATAAATAATTCGCAATAAAGATTTTAAATCGCGTCATTTCTATGTTTAACTCCATGCGCCTCACATTTGATGTTATCGTAAGTTACTCTCTTCCTTGCTACGATCCGGAAGTGTGATCTTATACTCCCTATTGCATGTCAATTTCGTGTTCGTTTTTAAGTAGGGTATTCACTTCAGATCAGGAGTGAGAACTATTCAACGCCTTAAAACGAGACAAACAAAACGATTCGTGTTTTACGAGGTGGAAGATCATTGGTCGGACAAGAGAGTATCCTCTTTACGGCTGTTGGCGTGTTGCTAAGTCATTCCGAGCGCTTTATAAGATTAACTATGCACTCATTCACACTTCATGAAAAACAGATTTAAACAGAACTCGATTATCTTGCATTTCTCGTTTACGGCCTTTCGTGTCGGTGCCTCCTACAATCTTACAAGCACGCGACAAGACCCAGTTTTCTCGGTGTGATGCTTCGGAAGTTTCGTTCGTATATTTCGGCGACGTACCCTCGAGGACCGGCAATGAATATTTCATGGCGTTCTCACGTTGAATGTCGGGTTCGAAATCGCAAAGGCCGTACGGCAACGCTGCCAGCTGCTGTGACAAATGACTCGGATAGTTGCATCGCGCGGCTGTACAGTGGGAAAAGATTGCTTGCTCGACGGTCAGAGAGATCTTTGCGTTGCTTTTGAACATTATGTAATGCTTTAGTGTTGCCTTGATAATCATCTGTTGACCACCCCTCCGCTGTTGACTGTGGAAAATTTCGTTTCTCTAGGGGTGCATAGGTGCTGCTCTTCGTACATTTGCTTTGTTTTCAACATCCTTCAGAAGTTCTTAAGTACTTGTGTACTCTCTTGGTCTCCTTTGTTTCCTAACGTACATTGAGTTTTCTTCATGATTCAAGAGATTTCGTGAAATATCTTAGTCATTATTCAGGACTGCCTTTTAATGATAGTCGTCGTAGTTGGATCTTCTCATAAATTATCTCCTTGCTTTCACAGTTTTATCGTACAGTTATTTAGATCTAACGATTTTCCCGCCTCAATATGCGTAACCCCAGTTCGTCGTAGGCTACAATGCTTTAAGTCTCTTCAAATATTCACTCAAAATCCCTACCTCTCCTCTTCTTTTCTTAAATTCATGATGTCCTATGAGTCGTCCTTAATGCTGCGTTTCGTGGTTTCATAAAATTTGTTTGTTGGTCGAATAGCTTGAGTTTATTATATTTATTCAAAATGTTTTCGTACTCTCAAGTACAATTCAATACATCATTTGAAAGCTCTAATTTACTCATTAATGATTGACGATAGTAATATTGTTTACGCCATGGTTATGATTGAAGTGTCCACTGCTCAATAAATACTGGATATGTAAGTGAACGAATCCCCGAGAAAATTATTTCGGATGGAAACAACGAGGTGTCTCAAATAGAAGCAATATCCTTACTTTCAAACTCTACTTTATTTTTAAATGAATATGCTGAGAATACGATCTCCTGTTCTAAGCAACAGCATGACTCTTGACTGCAAGGCACATGTGAATATGCATGCCAATTCCCTCCACTTTCCTTTCTCTGTTCTGAAGCTAATGAAATGAAGCGCTTCCCAATAGATTTATTCTATATGTTGGTCTCAAATATACGAATTGTGACGCACTTCCAATAAACTTATAGCAGATATAAAGTTCAAACTACATAGTTCCAGTTCTGCGTGCTCTCACATATTTTTCCGAATGCGTCATTTCCGCGGTAGTTCAAAACTGCTGCAGATCGTAAAACTTGTAGACGTCTTTAATATGGGAACTGTTTTATAACAAATTGCCTCATTTTTGACATCTTCTTCTTCTCATAAATTATCGACAGTTTAATGATCTCCTAACGTCCCAGATTTGGCCTAAGACCAGAATTATATTTTACTTGGTGGATATATTGCCAGAATCCTCTTTGAAAGTGAGAATGTAAAAACTTTGAGCAAAACGCGCGTGTAACCTTCTTTTTTTTAGGTGATGCCTCTTTTTTGGAAAAGTCACATTTTAAAAATGAGAAATAATATTGATGAACATGTTATTATGCTCTAATTTCTCCAGCTTACGTCCATCAAATCTCTAATTGACTGAATCACACCGTACATCCCTTATACATTGAATTTTCTAGCAAATTACTCATGTACTTGATTTTCTGGTTTTGCCGGAGTTATTATTCCCTAAAAATGAACGACTACATCCTTAAGTATCAGTTCAAGAACCGCAAAACGTTCTGTATAAAACCTGTTCTCGTCAGAATTGCAACTATTGGGAATGTAATTTGAATATACAAAACCAACTTATGAAGGAGGTCATATCATGATTCGACAAAAGCTGGAGAGATAGCAGCTGGTGACGAGGGAAGCAGATATCATAATCACGGAAACTACGATGAGAAGTTGTCTTGGAAGAGGAAGTAGATTTTTTGATGATGACAATATTGCCGGAAGTAACAGTAGTTTTGACTGATGTTCTGCAATCGACGGAGAAGACGGTATATATATTTTTTTTAATTATAATTTTTTCATGAGTTAATCTGTATGAGACTTTATTATTCTTTGACCTTTCTCAGGAGTACGTTTTATTGTAAAGTAACCCATTGCGATAAAGCACTGAACGAACGGTTCATTAATGAAACTCCTTGGTGATTTAATATCGAAACGTGTAGCTTCTAAACAATGCCGTAAGAAGAACATAGGGCAACCCTCACAAGCACACAGAACCGGCCGGTTCCCCTCGCGTTTTCGGGGCCACTCCACCTCCTCCATCCACCCCGGCGAAGTGACGCGCGGGGGGCGGGGGCGGGGCCGGGGGCGGAGAGACAAAGGGTGCGTCGAAGACGTCGCGGCAAAGACGGAGGCGGAGGTGTTGGACATGGTGAAGGAGGCCGTGGAGAAGGCGGAGGTGAAGTAGGTGGTTGTGGTGGTCGTGGGCATGGTGGAGGCAGCGGAGGCGGAGGTGGACGTTGTGGTAGAAGTGACGGAGGTGGTGGAGGTGGCAGAGATTTTAGAGGAGGTGGAGGTGGTGGTGGTGTTGGTTGAGGTGGCGGAGGCGGCGGAGGCGGCGGAGGCGGCGGAGGCGGCGGAGGCGGCGGAGGCGGCGGAGGCGGCGGAGGCGGCGGAGGCGGCGGAGGCGGCGGAGGCGGCGGAGGCGGTGGAGGCGGCGGAGGCGGCGAAGGCGGCGGAGGCGGCGGAGACGGTGAAGACGGCGGAGGCGAAGGTGGAAGCGAAAGCGGACGCAAAGGCGGGGGCGGAGGCAGCGGAGGTGGCGGAGGCGGTCGAGGTGGAGGCGGTGGGGGCGGACGTGCAGGCGAAGGCGGCGGCGGCGGTGGACCGCCATCGATCTCGCCCTGCAACTGCAAAGGTCGAGGCGCCGCCGCCGGCGCCCTCTCGCCGCCCTCCGGCCAATTAGACGACGCGCGCTGCCTCGATCTGCGCGCGTAATCGCCGGCGCCACAATGGGGGCGGGCGCGGGGGCGGGCGCGGGGGCGGGCGCGGGGGCGGGCGCGGGGGCGGGCGCCACAATGGAGCGTCTGCGGAGAGTCTCCGGTGCACAATGCCACTGAGGGAGGCTCCCTCCGCCCCGCGCCGAGCAGCGCCGATCTGGGGCAGTTCGCCTGGGAAAAGCTCGCGCCCGCTCGCCGGCACAATGGGTGCTCCAACATTTTTAAGATACCGAACAGTGGAGAACAACGTAATAAATTACCCGACGAAGAACGGTTGAAATGGGACACTCCGTATTTCTACGGAACGTAATCAATGTGTATTTAAACGGGAAATGTGAAAGGATGGCGAAGATACGTAGTTTAGACACGTTTACTTCTGGTAGAACATCGACGAAACGTATTGACCGATGCAATTGTATTTCTTGAAGATGTCAACTCTAAAATGGCGTGAACAGTTAGGATTTACACGGAACAAACTTATTCAAAACGATCATTTGTAAAACTTGCAATGCTTTTCAACGTTTGCCCCTGAAACTTAAAACTTGTGTACATAATCCGAAGTTATATTTGTTTAGAAATTTCATATACAATAATATATATTTCATATAAATGTAGAGTTAACTGCTTTTCATATACTGATATGTGTAGGTTAATTCAGAATTGCAAGTTAGTTCTTTTTATGAGACACTTTTAATGAAATTCATTTCTATATCATCTACTTATGCCGAAACACTCAATCCAGCACACAAATCACTTCCAGTTTTCTTGCAGATAACAATTCGAGGCCGCATGCAAAGCACAACTCCTCCCCAAGACACTTCACGGGCATATCGGCATACACAATCTCTTCAACACCCGAGTACCCAAGCACTCGCGAGCATCGGCGTCCCCGTCGCGGTTCACAGATTCCAGGACACCTTCATACTCACAGCGTTTCCAGCAAACGGGGTAGTTCCGCTTTCGCCCGCACTTGCCACTCCCCCTTCCCTCAACCCCGCCCCACCCTGGGGCTGCTGCGTGTGCTCGCGGCCGCGTGCCTCGGGGAACGGGGCTTCGAGAGCGCCGCGCCGCCGACCGACTTCCGCCCCGCCATCGGTGGCGGCGGGCGCCTACTTCCGGCGCGGCGTGCGGGCGCGCGCCAAACGGTGCGCGTCCCCGCGGCCACGCCCACCCGCACGCACGCATACGCGTGCGGAACAGTCGTAGCTGGTAAATACGACGGGGGAAAGGGTTTCTCTGAGGTCGTCACGGGCTACGAATGACGCCCTGGTTTTGGCTTAATGTGGCGCCATCAGTGAAATGATAGGTTTGAACGCTGCGAGCATGAAATGAGGGGAGCTAATGTTTTCAGAGCAAATTTCTTTACTTTTATCTTGTAATGAATGGGTTGCAGGTCCCGGCCCGTTTAAACTGCCCCATTTAAACGGATTAACTTTTGTAAAAACGAACGTAGGTTTTGATCATACACAAAAGTGACTTACAAAAAGGTTTTTAATAATTCTGAAGAATAAATTAAACATCAAAATTTCTAGATAATTTTTTTTAGCTAATTGTTAGAAGTAAAATTCCTATATTTTTACGATACTTTCAATAATTTATTACAATTATTCAGGATGACACTGACTATCAATGTTTTTTATCATTGAATAACTTCACGAATTGGCAGAATTCCTGGACGTGAATGTTCAAAATATGTTAATCGCTATATGGTAAAACATGAAAATGTAGTAAGTTCAGAATCAAAACACACAGATAACACGTTGATTCCAAAATAGATTACACGCCGATGAAGAAGTTTGCTGGAAAGTAAAGTGGCGGCGAAGAAAGTTAGTAATTGAGGAAGAGCACGCTTCCTCTCAAATTTCGTCCTCCGTTACTCCGGTGGGCACGTTTCGCGCGCGCGAGTGCGTACAGTCGCATGCGGCAACAGCATCCCCACCACGCAGAGGCGATCGTCCCGCTACAGCAGCCGCCGCCCTCACTAACATAGTAGCGCCTCCGATTCCTCTTCGGAACCGGAACAGTGGGTAGCGACGGTGACAAAGGCGGAGGTGGAGTTGGAAGACGGCGGAGATTACGGAGGTGACGCAGATAGGTGGAGGACGAGGCGGTGGCGGCGGTAGAGGCGAAGGCGACGGAGGCGGAGTTGGGAGGTGGTGGAGGAGGAGGAGGAGGAGGAGGAGGAGGTGTCGGAGGCGTAGGCATCACAGTGGAATAGGTCGAGGTGGCGGAGTCGGTAGCGGCGGCACAGGTGATGGAGGTGGCGAAGGCGGAGGTGGTAGCGGAGGTGGAGTTAGAAGGCGGTGGAGATTACGGAGGTGACGCAGATAGGTGGAGGACGAGGCGGTGACGGCGGCAGAGGCGAAGGCGACGGAGGCGGAGTTGGGAGGTCGTGGAGGAGGAGGAGGTGTCGGAGGCGTAGGCATCACAGTGGTAGAGGTCGAGGTGGCGGAGTCGGTAGAGGCGGCACAGGTGATGGAGGTGGCGAAGGCGGAGGCGGCGGCGGAGGTAGCGGAGGCGGATGTGGAGGCGTAGGCAGTGGGAGTTGGGAGACTGCGGGGGCGGCGGAGGTGGTGGAGGAGATGGCGGCGGAGGTGGCTGCGAAGGCGGCAGCGGAGGCGGAGGCAGCGGCGGAGGTGGCAGAGGGGACGGAGGCAGTGGAAGCGGGGTTGAGAGCCGAGGCGGAGTTTGGAGACCGCGGGGGCGGCGGAGGCGGCGGCATTGACTGCGCCGCGGTGCCCTACTTGTCCGGGCCGCGCCGCGCCGCCGACCCACATGCCGCGGCGCTGCAGCCTCCGCCGGAGCTGACGGCGGGCCCTCGGGAGAAAGCAACTCGCACGTGGGCGCTAGAGCGCGGTGACTCGTCAAACATTGACCCGCCCGCTCGTCAGGTGGCGACTCGCGGGCGGCGTCGGGTTTCAAACGGATCTCAGGACGCTTCCAATGCGTTCCTTGTTCGCAGGCGGTCAGGCACTCGGAAGACTTCGGGTTCGTTCTCTGAAAGTCAGTCAACGATTCATAAACGAGTACATGTACATCTGGGCAACTCCGTTAGAAAGACGTGACGCCAGTGGTTTGTTCAGTTACTGCGACGTTACTCAGATTTTTTCAGAGATCTCTACAATGCAGTTTCGGTGTAATTTCTCAATGCCTTTAAACGACTGAATGGTTTCGAATCTAATCCATTAATTGCGTTCACATTCTATATCGATGCTCTGTACGAAGATGACGCAGAGTAGGTATTGGAAAGTATAATGCAATTCACGAACGTAACCTTGTATTTACGTTAAGGAATAACTCTTTTCTCAACTCCATAACTTTTATTTCCCTACGCAAATTGTTAATTTTTCCTTTAGAAAATGTAGCAACGTACTAGTGAGATGGTATTACGTATCAGTATACGTACGTGCGTTTCGTCATGAGCCAAACCAAAACAAGAAACATCTTAATCTTTTATATCTTAACCTTTCTATCTTCTTCTTAATATCTTATGTATCTTAATCCTTCAGAATGATGGGAGCAAATTGATTTTACTGTGCAGGCTCATTGCAATTAATGGACGTTAACTCACAATGGGAAGTCTTTGGATGTTAGCTGACTAGGAGCCACGCAGGCATTTATCGCCTCAACACGTGGTTTATCTTTCAATCTCAAACTGAACCCTTAAAAATAATACTCCATACGGAAAAGTAATGCGTCCTATGCATTGTAATATTCAATGCCAAACAATACATCACGCAACAACTGTATTTTGAATTTAAATGTGCAAGGTCCTCAGCTGAAATGCTACATTAATGGCAATAGAGTCTCTATACAGAGACTATAGATCTCTCTCATATACTCAATAGGATTTGTCCAGAGAAAGCCAAAATATATTCATTTTCCAAGATTCCTTCAAATAAACCTGTCTTGGAAGGTGTAATGAGTCAGCACACATCAAACATACACAACGTGAAGAGTCTACTCACACTTTTCTCTTTCAGAACTTTCGCGGTTCGGTCATCCAATAAACCGTGCTTGAAATGTTCGCTGATGTCCCACTTTCAAGAAAGCGAACGAAAACTGAACACTACTTTTAAAGCTCGGGAAACAAAACAATCGACTTCTGTGAATTCGCTTCTAAAAGGCGTACTCGCATAAAAGTACGCAAATGGCCACCAGTAGCAAACACAAACATCGCCGTAGCACTTCACGGAACGCTAATTCAAATGCAGAGAGTCTTTAAACACCAGAACCATGACAACTGCAGCGACACAAGAAAGGGTGGAACATCGTTATTTAACATACGCTTTTCACACTACGCTCCAGGCATTCAACAACCGTGGTACATTTCTTTTCACAACAGAAAGAGATTCTCACTCAGACTTTTCATTGTTCTGCGGCTGCGTATTTTCCACGAGAAGCTTTCCCGTATTTCCGCGACTAGTTGGAAATATAGCGCAGGCGCATTAGCATATCCAGCGCCCGGGGCTGGCTGCGGGAAGTTAGCAGCCGCGTCGCTTCGGAGAGGTCTCGGGGCCCGGGATCCCTTTTGCCTGGGATCTCCGACCGGCGACTTTCTTTTGTCACCGGCCGGTGCTCAGCAGATGGGAAGTTGCGGGCGCTGGGCGTCTGGAGTGGTGAGCGAGAGCGGGTGGGGGGAGGCGGAGGGCGCGGGTTCGCATCCCGCTTTCTCCGCGGAGGCGCGCGTCGCGCCGCGGGGGCCCTTGCTGCAACTGGTCGGAGCAGATGCGAGGGTGAGCGCAAAAAGCTCGTCCTACAGACACTTCGCACTTCCTTCTTCGCCATGTACTCGCTTGCGGGGATAGAAACACTTTACAAGTCCCACGTTCTGCGATGTAAGAGCACAAAGTTAAAAGGGAAGTACGTTACTTTGGAATTTAAGTAGAGTTTTTTAATTATTTTAATGCTTTTTGTCAATTAACATGAATGAACTCAAATTAAAACTATCACTACTTTCGATTTTCAAAAACAATTAGAATTGTAAAACAAATCTTTACTGGTAGTATATAAAATATCTTGTGCTGATATTCATATCTGCTCCATTTGAATTTACAGCATACCCCTCCACTTGCGATCCATTGATCATGGCGGCCGTACTGGGAACTAAGAAATAAGAGACATGGCAATTGGGATTTGTGACTATCCGATATCAGATAGCAAAATGTCATATTCTCTTAAAGAAAAAATTAAAGCACTTTTAAATAATGAAGAAGTAATTTATAATCATTTCGATCCCAGACATTACAACATTTCCAAATATTTAGGCGCTTGAAAATCTTTAGTAATTCAATAAAATTTCAGAACATCGGAATCTTAAATAGAAAAAATATGACTCGTTCATGTAAATAATTTGAATTTGCCTACAGGCAAACTCAAGAAATGTACTTTTAACAAGCGCTCTCTAGAATAACATTCCTACGCCAAAGAAAAAGAGCGTCCGTCGCACGCATTAACTTCCCTCTCGCTTTCGAGAGCCTCCTCGTAGTTCCCAGTCCGGCCGCGGCGCGCGCTGTGTCGCAGCCTCCGGTTGAGTCCCTCGATAGAGCCGCTCAACCTGGACGATCACCGACATTTAACATTCTCTCACCCGATAGTCCCTCCAGGCAGCATTCAGGAATTGAGGATAAATTATAACATTTGAGGACATTACAGAGATATTCAAATACATTCATTTTGGTTTTGAGGAGATTAGAGATTCCCAACACTCACAGTTCTAACATCCCTCACATTTTATACGTAGAGTATAAGAGAGAGTTCGATCTGCGCGCGGTATAATGTGTTGCGACACACCAAACTATTCAAAACCAATGCCATTATACTCGAAACTCTCTCTAACGCATTTAATTAACATTTATCCTCAACCTGTGTACCCTTCCTGGCGGGGCCATCGGGTGAGAGACAATCCAACACCGGCGACCGTTCAAGTCCCTTTTCTCTCTGTATCTCCGGACCGAACCTCCGGTGGACAACGCAGCGGCGGCGGCGAGCGGGTCGCGCGCGGGATTTGAACCCGGCGCGGCGCGGCGCCGGAGCCCGCGCCGGCGCCAATCAATAGGCGTCGCGCGCGCGGAGGTCGATGCGGCGTCGCGGCGCCAATCGCGGACGCCGCCGCGCCGCAGGACGCCGCCCCCGCCTCGCTCACCGCGCTCACCACGCTCACCACTCTCACCGCCAGCGCTTCAAACTTCCCACCTGCAGCTCCCCCCGAGCGAATGACCGGTGTGACTCGCAGTACCAGAAATTAATCCATAAAAAATAGGCGATACCCACAAGAAGATTACGTGTTGAATTATTTCTTAAAGGCGTGGGAAAAGTAGAATCCGTAGGGCAATGAACCAACGTCTAAAGTTAAGAGATTATGTTGATACAAAACAGAATTATCTGTAAACGACGGTTCTGATGTTCGTTTATTTGAAGAAGATAAGTTCGAAACGTTTAATTTTTTTTCATAAAGATGTACGAACTTCATTAGAGTTTCTTTTCAAATAAAAAATATTTTGTGGGAGACATTAATCAACATCGGTCAACGATCAAAAAGTCATACATGACCTGTTTTCCCTTTTGGTTTATCTGTTCGTACGTGAATGAACTAAAAGTAGCTGTAAAATTAACCAAAATAATCTATTAAGTTGGACATAGAATTTTGATTGGGATTCATACCGCCTGAAAGTGTGCCATCTCACTTTGATTAAAAACGTTTAGTGCTGTTTCGATGGCTTCGCTGATATCCGCTGTCACAGCGGTTGGTCGCCCGGGGAAAGCGGCGAAACGAATAGTTACTCCAGCAACTCACACTTTACGAGAAATCTCCCTCGTTGAATTTCTCAAACCGATGTACTCGACGATATGCATCGAGCCACCTCGGCGGGATGTGGCACGCCCTTTACCTCGTCTTCGCCTCCGGCGAGAGAAAGTTTCTTTAAAAACTCCGAAAAAAAAAATCTTCGAAACTTTCTTCAAAAAAATCTCTCGCCGGAGTTCGAAAACCGAAAGGGTCTGCTGGACCATTTTCCGGCAGATTATGCCGTTGTCCTATCATTTGTACACGTTCGTATCTTTGTAGTTCACTAAGTGTTCGTACGGGGCTGAGTGCTCAAGGGTAGCCAGCAAAGCCGCCCCCGCCCCCGCCGCCGTAGCTCGGAGGGCCGTAGGACGAGTGGCCGCTGTAGCTGGAGCCACCGTGGCCGCCGCCGCTGCTGCTGCTGCCGTATGTAAGGGCGACGCCGCCGTACCCTCCTCCTCCGCCGCCGTGGCCGCCGCCGTAGCCGCCGTAGCTGCCTTTACCCTTGGTGGGGTTCTTGGGCTGCGTGACGAAGTATCCCCAGGGCGCCCAGTATTTGTGGTGGCCGGCTTTCTGCGTGGGGCCGCGGTACACCTGCGGACATGTCAGCGCTGAACACGGCCCGTTTCCGTACACAATGCGGCCACCCTTCTCAGAACAAACACTACCACCAAAATCAAAATGATTGTAGTGTGTAAAATAAATCTCATGTAGTGACTGTCATGAAAAATAATACCAAATAAGATAAATGTGTGGCACATAACAAGTAAGTATTGAATATTCAGATATTTATGATTATTTTTCATGAACTACCATTTTCATGAAAATTCATTTTCATGGGGATTTTCATGAACGATCATTTCTTTTTTGTAACGTTCTTGTAAAAAATTAATGTTATATTGTTTTATTGTTTATGATGACCTTTAACTTCTTTACCACAATACAGGACATTGAATAATTAATCAGATTCATGATGAACCCTCTATAAGAATCTTGAATTCAGAGTCAAATCACTCTATAATGAATTTAGAAATTAAAATTACAAATCTGTCCTTAGAAATCAATAAAATAAATATTTACTTCTTTAATTTTAAACACGAAAAATATGTTGTAGTCAGTGTTCTCAGACCTACCGAAAGTAAAAAAAAGTCTGAGAAACGCATTAATTAATCAAATCCGAAAGAAATATGTATAAAATAAGAAGATAAATTTACAATCTTATTCATTAACGTCATTAATCAACAAAATAGGAAATAAAATAAGAAAATAATCAAAGAATAATCAGTCGGCATTAAACATGCATCGCCAATCATGCGCACGAATGACCCCAACGTCATCTCTTTCTCTCTCGTACCTGAATCCTCACTCTCCCAGCCACCGCTCCGTCACCTTTACTTCCTCCTCCATAACCTCCCCCTCCTCCCCCGTAGCTGGAGCCTCCTCCTCCTCCGTAAGTGGAGCCACCTGCTCCTCCGTAGCCTCCACCTCCTCCAAACCCGCCGTAGCTGGCGTGGGAGCTGGCGACGCTGCCGTGGCCCCCGGCGTCGCCGAAGCCGCCGTAGTCGCCGAGGCCGCCGCCGCCGCCGCCACCGTAGCCGCCGAAGGTGTCGAAGGAGTGGCCTCCGCCACCGAAGCCGCCGCCGCCGCCGAAGCTGCCGCCGCCGCCACCGTAGCCCCCGAACGACGCAGAGAGGTCGGTAGCCTGCGCCACCGGCTTGAACTCCCGCACGCTGTTGTGCATCGCGGGCGTCAGCGGAGTGACGTAGTTGTCGAAGAACTCCGGGTCGTACACGAGTTTCTGCGCGGTCGGGTAGTGGTTGCCTTCCGACGAAACGCTGGCCACGAGGGCAGCTAGCAGCGCCGAGGCGGCCATCATGACAAATGTCCAACTCTGCATAAAATGGAGAGGTTTTTTTTCTTTAACATAAAATTTTGATATTTGATTGTAAAGACAGAACATTTTTCATTGTAGTTGCTTTATTTTTTTGCCTATATTTTTTCAATATATTAGAATGTTTTTGGTCTTTGATTTTAAAGACAGAACATTGCAAAGCAATTACAATGAAGAATGTTCTGTCTTTAAAATCAATGACCAAAATCATTCTAGTATTTTGAAGAAATATAGACATAAAAAATAAATAATAATTTGAATAAAAGTTAGATGTGTAAGTTACATTTATTGAGTTCCGGTATAATTAGTTCACTCAAAATGTGCAGATATAACAAGAATTCATTTCTGTTTAATTTACTTCCGTTTATTGAAAAACGGAAATTGTTTCAGTATTACGTTCAACACACACAATTCTCGTGATGTGAAATACATATATGTTTAATTTTTATATTTTTAAGCACAATGCTTTGTGGTTGTTTAGTAATTACCCACTTTTAATTGTGCATTTGTTTTCCTTCTTAAAAATTCCTTCGAGGGTACAATGTGGTGAATATGACAAAATGTCAAGTCATGTGCGTGAAAGATGACATGAAACGTCGTCCTTCTACCTACAGAAAATCAAATTGTTGAAGAGACTGTGTTGTGAATCAGTATTCTCTGGAAGTAAATAACTCAATGAAAGTATCGTCCGTTTTGTTTTTAATTAAAAATATTTCACTGTACGGAGTTTTCTCGGTAGTTTGACTGTCACGATAAATTTACTCCAAAACAAGTAACGCCACAGATTATCGATCTCTAAGCTGAAGAGTACAGTATAAGGTTTCACGCCCCGTTTTGTTGGACATTTAGTAATAATTCCATGTTGCACAACACACATATTCTTCTTTCCTTGTAATGTATATATCTGATTGCGAGTGGCATAAAAGAGCTGAAAGTGGTCACTGTGGATTGAGGCATATTTCAATGCGCAGGCAAATTCAAATTAAACTAAAGAAAGTTATTTGTGTTTGAGATACTGACGAATCAGTTATAATAATAATCAGTCTTATAAAATGTATTAATATTTCGACAAAACAGGACAGCAAAATAATTATTATTGTATTATTCCCTTCCAATATCAAGTTTGGGGAATGAGAAGAAATCACCTCTTAATCACAACCCACAAACGGACATCAACCGACAAATGGACATCATATTGTCAGACTGCCTGAAGTTTCAACTTCCGAATTTTGTGAACAGCATTCTAACCTCTAATCAAACAAGTCGATAATACTTGTAAAACTCTTTCTGTCATATATTTAATTTCTCCTAATTTGCTCTTCACAACACATTCCTTCTACCCAGAGGTCAACCCATATCCTCTTTCACAAAGCCTGGTCTTCAGGATAAAGTTCTAAACAGACATTGCTTTCTACCCTATCATAACGGTGTTGTTCCCGAGAGAAAATGTGATTATTCATGACTTGCATGTCGTTAAATACCAGTACCTCCATCGCTACATCGTAACAAAAAAATCATGTAACTCGCCCACGTATCTCTAAGGCCAAAATTAATCATATTTCAAGTATATCCTAGAAGTAACAAAAAGTTAACAAGATTCGACAGTGCAAGTGATAGAACAACTTCCAACATCTTTTAATTGAAACTCTTATTCCTTGAGTTCATTGAGAGCACATCACAAAGATGTATAAAAACGGCAAAACGCTACCGAGCTGTTCTTTGCTCAGAATGCGTCCTTTCATGATGCATTTCGTGAGGTAGCAGATCTTAATTGCAATGCCGCCCGCGTCCTGCGGTGCGCTAAACGGGCGCAACGGTAAGGAGCAGCAAAGTGGTTATGCACCGCGCTGTTCATGACTCTGCTTTCTCTCGTTACAACCCACATCTCAACCGACAAATGACTACCTAAAGTCTCTGACATCCATTTTTTGTTTTATTTGCTTTTGTTTCTTTGTTTTTTGTTGTTTTTGTTTTTGATTCGGTTTGTGTGTGTGCAAGCATCATATTCTGTGAAACCATAGAGTACATAAATAATTAACACATTCGAAAATAATACATGTTCACATTTATTGCCACGAAAGTTTACTTGATATGAGTTCATTATACACTTGCTCGTAGTTGGAAGAAATCGTGTGAAAAGCGATTATGTAATGTATGAGCTCAATTAATGGTTTGGAGAATTTCTCGAGTAACTTCTACCTGACCGAAGTTTCGAGAAAGTAAATAACTCCTAAAAAGAAAGTTTGGCAAAAATACGTTTATTCAAGAGTTTTGCTCACAACCGCTGTCTACAGTATTTAACTCAAAAGCGATCTCTTACATTTTTTCCATCCTGTAACATCAGTTATTCTTATCATTAAAAATCTTTCTTACTACAGAATGGCCCATACATTTAATAATATTTTGACTACAGTTGCCTTATTAGTAATGAAATCTGCACAAAGCCGGTTGTAATAAATTTTGTACATTTTCCTCTTAGAGTTATCGTCACTGCTGGTCGTGTCCGAATAACATTGCGGAACAACGCAGTTTCCCGGTGTGTCAGAGAAATTTCAGTTTGGAAGCAAGGAAGCGAAGAGACGACAGTTCACAAAAACAGTGGAGGAAAGTAAACACCTCAAAAACGCTTTCGCGCGACAGATGTGCGCCGACACGGACTAGCTCCTTCGTAAAAAATCCGCAACGACTCCCATCATGATCTGCAAAGATAGCTAAGAAGTACGAGACTCTCAACGCTTAATACTCACATATCACTGCTCCAGATAAAATGACATACAAATGCATCATCTTCTACTTGAAAGATGGAAATTTTTAACTCTGTCCTGAAAGTTAATGTTAAGATCTTCATTCTATTTTAGAAAACCCTAATGAGTAGGCAAGATATTTTTAATTATTATTCCAGATGATTAAAATCGACAATAGTAATTCATAACCTCCATAAGAAAACGAAACATGAAACTATTTTGCAAATTAACGAGTTAAACCACATAAAAACTCCCAGTTTATGTGACCGATTAACTCTCTGCGTGTAATATGGTGCAGTTTCTTCGCCTCTCTAAAAGAGTCGTCTTCTATTTCAGGTGGCATATATTGCAGAAAATGAGTGAAAATACATTTTATGTGAATACAATTTGAACATGCGTTGATGTATGATCAAGTAAACACTGATGTATTACAGGTGAATTATTTTTTTAATGTAAAAACTAACACAGTACTCCGTCGGATAAATTCTTACGATCTAGAAATAATAGAACTGTAAGCTTTCAACATTGATTCAAATCCCAGTATCATGCACACTACTTTGCGTAGTGTCAAGAACATCTCTTACGAATGATTCGTAGGAGCTGTGAAAGAGGCGAATCTGCGCATCAGCCACATTTAAAGCATGTTTT
This sequence comes from Teleogryllus occipitalis, assembly GCA_011170035.1. NCBI lineage: Eukaryota > Metazoa > Arthropoda > Insecta > Orthoptera > Gryllidae > Teleogryllus > Teleogryllus occipitalis. The sequence goes on along the minus strand of BLKR01000641.1, from coordinate 31,619 downwards.
GGAGTTACTTGATGCGGCTGGGTATCACGATTTTTTGGAGCAGTTGTACATTCATTTCTTCTTTTTTTCGTACAAATTAGCCACTGTCAAATTATGAAGTTAAAGATAATTTTAACACTGATAAAAGGAATTTTCTGCATATTATCTGCGTCTGCTACAGCTCAAAGTAAATACAATTTGGTAAAAAAATAGTTACAATTATTGAATTCGTACATATTATGACTTAATCATAATTTCATTATTGAAATTAGAAAACATATTACCTCTCAAGGGCAGACAATTTTACGCATCGCATAATCTTGTTCTTTTAAAATGATACAAGTTGTAAATTCTAAGTCAGATAATTATTTACGCCACTTCTCTTGCAACGCTTTCTTGGTGCACGATCGCTGAGTGTGTGAGTTGCACATCACGCGTAATGAATGACACATGGTGCAAGCTTGCGGCAAGCACAAGTTCTGTGGCACCATGCTCCCTTCACACATTGCTATGTAATTTTGAAGAGATGATTATTAAAGCTATCACAATTGTCCACGAGCGACCTCGGCTAAAAGAAGTACAAATCCCATACCGGCTCAAAGGCTGGAAGGGCGCAAGGTTCGGAAGGGGAAAAGGGCACTTTGCGGTACGTAGGGCGATCTAGCGTAGTGAAGATAGCAACAAGATGCCCTGGAGAAAGGTCCGAAGGGATATTTGGTGGTTAGAGAGACGGATAAAAGTTGTAAAAGTTAAAGCCCAAACATAAGGAAATAGAGATCTACCTTCAAAGAAGAATTCTTAATATTAACTGACAAATTGTTTTTGGACCTCTTCGTCTAAACATTTCATTAAATCTCTCGGTATCGAAAGCTTTATTTAATTAAAATAACCAATATCACTAGATCCTCAATTTACTCTACATTTTTTCAATATACAAGAACTAATGTTAGGTAGCATTTGAAACAGCTAAGGTCATTAGCGATTCTATTACTTTAAGCTTTAGTGACATTTAAGTAGTGGAGATAACCCATACCTGATCCAATACACAATACACAATGAATAATAAATTACAATAATTCTTCATAAAAATGTAAATAAAAATTGTTAAATCTTAGGGGATAATATTCTGTTGTGACCTATAGTTTCCCTTTCCTCCTTGTCAAAGTAATGTCACTAGAAACAAAAGAAATACGGCATAACAAATCTACAACTTAGCGCTATTTACCATATTTTTCGTTACATTTAAGCAGAAAACATTTCGTTGGTGTAGTTTTGTTTAAATTTCATACCTCAGAATTCGCTAATTTGAAATACTGTGCAAGAGCTTTGAGTTAAATACACAAATGCATCTACATTTATATATATATATATATATATATATATATATATATATATATATATATATATATTCTAAATTCGAACAAATTTACTAGGCTGGTGGTTTCTGGTTTAACGTTCATTTCATATTTCAAGTACTATAACTGTGGTATATATTCTAGAAATTTGACATTCATACAATTTTTGCGTTTCATTATTGAAATAAAATTCCCATTAAATAAGTATTTAACAAATTGTTCTATAACAAAAAAAATTGAAATCTCTAAATCTTGAATAAATAGTATTTCACTGTTTGCACCTTATTATTAATCTAAAATATTAAATTTTGATACTGTCTCAAAGTACAATCTCGATAATATATCAAAAGACAAATTAGTAATCGATGAAATCATAAAGCACTATCAATATTTAGCCTTCAGGAAAGCTTAATTTTAGTCCCCATCAAACTAAGTTAAGATAACTTTTCAATTATTTTCCTAGAAATACATGCATAAATAATTTGAGAGCTTATTTAAAGAAATGTTCAAGAAAAAAGTTTTAGAAGCTGTAAAATAATATTTATTGCAATGTGGCTGAGAAAAGTAAAAAAATCCAATAAAACCTTTTTAGATATATTGAAGGCAATTATATTACAGTGTGGGTTTTACAGACGCTTATGGAGCACAGCGCTATTTAAGGAAAAGGTACAATCGTCGCCAGGTTCAAAGTTCTCCCCTAATAAATAATGTATAATCTATGCAGTACTACTCGCTCTAGACTCTACTTTTTTGTGTACAAGAAAGTGGTGGGGCAATTCCAAGGCAATAAACATTCAAAAATGAGGAGAAGTTATGTAGAGAAACCTACGTTAATGGATCTCTTACTAGTTTTCATACATTCTCTCTCTTCTAATTAATATTCTCCACCTTTTTTACAGATATAGTATAACTAGTAATCAATACAAGAAACTGTGTATCACAACGAACTAATCTACTGTAAATGTTCTGGCGTAGGTATAGGTTATCTAGAGATAAAGTGGCAGTGGAAAGAGAGATGATGTAGTCTAAGCTAATGTAGTCTAAGAGTAGTCTAAGAGAGATCTGATTATGTAGCACCTACTAAAACCCGAAAGCAACACTTCTTTATATTAGTTATATAAAATTTCGATCCAAACTGAGACGTGTATATTTTGAATATTTAGTTCGCCACAATAAAATGCTGTAGGCAATGTGCACTTGACACGTCACTGTCTCCAGTAAATTATTAATCAGATACGTCCAAGGAAAACGAGCTGCGAAAAGAGCTAATGTGAGGTAGCCACACAACTGGCCTGCGTCCAACTGATGCTAGTTCAAGATTATTAAGAAATTAATTAAATAAAAAGTTATTAATGAAATACGGCAAGGAGTAATCTATTATGAAAATGGTAAGACCTTAAACCTGTTCGTGGATCCCCAACCATTCTCCGATATCTGCGATATTTACTTCCACTTATGGTCCCACTTGCTACTTCAGGTCTTTATATTAATCGTTTTCTAGCTCCTCTCTTCTCATTTACAAATCTTCAGAAAATATTAATTTTCAGACGCCTGATATCCTCAAGAAAGGTTTTTAACTGGAAATGACGCTTTTGACTTAATTCGCGAGCTGACAACGGGCCACGTTGAGGCTTATAAGAAGCTTAATTTTTTTTAAATCAAACCGTTGAATCTTATATAGGTGGGGTATGCCTTTTATCAGATGGAATTATAAAATATATTGCTACTCGTATTTAATAACCCCGAATTCAATGCTTTGGTGAGGTAGGTCTTTATCGCACTTCAATTGATGTGCAGATCAGGGAGGTAAATAAATTTTGGAAGGATGCCGCAAGGACCGAACGCGATCCGTATGATGTTGGTTAAGGTGTTGCTCCGACATCCACTCGTAATTTAAACAAGTAAACCACAAAAACACCTATTATAGCTGCCAGCCTAAAGAATTCTCATCCATGCCGTGGCATCCTTCGACCCATCTATTACTTATCGGGTGTCGAAAATCCGCCACCGTCTGAATTCGAACGTAAAATGTCACATTCAATGAAACTTCAGTTGCAAACATGCACCCGTTCCTATTATTTGGCTCGTCAGCCCGCCGTGGACCTTAGCCGACTAGCGGTGAACCAGCCTCTCGACTATGAGGCAAGGGATTCGTGTGGTTAGCACGAAGACATCCCTTCACTGTACACACTGATCTTCGGATCCTTAGGGTGAGCTTTTTCATCGTTGCACAGCAATAGATACTGGGGCATTTGTAAGGAATGCTCATAGGTATAATTTTTCTCGGTCGGAAATCGAACCCGGGGTTGCGCCGTGGAAAGCGAGCACGCTAACGAACGAGCTACCGAGAGAGCAGTGGCGGCTCGTGGGTATTCGCACGTTCGCATGTCCACACCCACCGGTGTGATGTTTCTTAAACATTTCTTAACATGAGGGGAAGACAAGACCTCTTAGAGCGTTTCCGAAACATGGTATTTCAAAACACGCGCCGTTCAGAAGCTGCGATTGACAGTCCGCCGCCAATGCCCTTCGTGACAGCAGGCTAGAGCACACTTGGAAATGCGAGCGAGCAGTCGGGGTCGGTGGCTCCCGCGGGGCTGAAGGGGAAAGAGGGGGAACATGGTGGCTTACGGGTGGTGGGAGCACACTCCGGACCGTGCGGATATTACTGCGCAGGCGCGACCTCTGGAAGTGCCTTGACATGTCGTGAAGATATAACACAGAACAGAACTTTTTAAGAGAAGTGTGGCATTGATGAAAGAAAGTGTGTTATATCACTCCACTTAAATGAGCTCTCACCCCTTCCAAAGCAATTCTTCGGTAGCGCGCTAAACGCAAACACATTGCTGTGCAGTGTTGCATTCATAAGTATTGTGTTAATTGAATTTTATTTGCACATTTTGAAGGGAGTTGCAATTACGAATCCATTCCTAAGCATGTTAAAACCAAAATGTATTGTATAAACGTATGTAGGAGGCTACTTTTTAATGCATTTTGAAAAACCGAAGTTAGAGTGTTCGTCTTTCTGTAAAGTGTGTTTGAACAACTGACAATGAATAGCGTCGAAAATATTAAAATAACATCAATGGAAAAGTCACAGACAAAATTGCTGAAAAGAAACAGCATTTACTGAAGCGACACAGACTTTGTATTTCGTCAGTCAGTGTAGACGGCAAACGGCAAACTATCCAGATTTTTAAAGTATTGGGAATAGAAACTTGTACTTTTAAGCTTAAATTTGTACAGCGAGTTTATGGAAAATACTCCATAGCAAAATTGCGAGTAAAAAAGTTTCGAATCAACGTGTTTCTTGACACCCTTTGAAAAACATTCTGGAAGTGCCGAATCATGCGGTAACACGACACAAGTAGTAAATATTTCGGAGGGGTCCTTGCCGAGCGAAGTCGAAACGAATGTTGTGAAAAGAAATGCGGTCAACCCTCGTTGGTGATAAAAGGAAGTATTCAACATGTTATCGAACTTCATAAGATGCCTTGTTCCTAATAGTCATTATCCATGTTAATGAATATATGTGTATGCTTGGAATGTATGTCTGTATGTATGGGCATGTGTGTGTCAGTGTGTGTGTGAAAGAGAGAGAGAGAGAGAGGAGGGGAGGAAGGGAGAGAGAAGAGACGCGTTGCACACCCTAATAGTATGAGCACGAGCCGCCACTGCGAGAGAGACAAACATGCTCGTAGCAACACTTAATAGAAGTCAATGAACTTTACTCTGTGTTCAAAAAAAAGTAATGCCTGAAGTCAAGTCCGATTAAATAAGCCTGTGTTTGACACATAGCGTTAAGTCGTGACTGCCATGAATTATGTGATAGTGAGACGCAGTGGCATCTCAATGGAAAGTACCAATCACAGTACTCAGGAGTGCGTGAAATCAACCTACCGGAGAGCAATTCGTTATTTTAAAGCGTCAATTGCGAACATCCAATCGGGTCGCTGGCCCCGAAGAGAAGGCCGGCCTTTGGCAGAGGACGCGAGCGGCAGTCGCGAGAGAGAGGCGTGAATGAAAGAGTATTTAGTGTTTCCGGGCGCATTAACTTATTTGCCCACTAGTCTCTTAAGTGGCATGGAATACTCGAGGAGGTGGCACCGAGAGAGGTGGCTCAGTGCATCAACTGACGTCACCGCAGTGCCCCTCACCGGAAGGTCCTAGGTTCGAGTTCCGACGGCGGCAGGATTTTCGACACTAGCCAGATAGGTAGGTCGAATTCAATCGCTGTCTGGAGAAGACCATCTGAAGAAGAATTTTAGCCGCTGAGTGCTCTGATCGGTAGTTTTCCGTGGTCCGTATTGATCGGAGAAACCAAAGAAAACTACCTATCAGAGACGTCAGCTACTAGAAGAGTGGATGAATTGGACCTCGCTATACACCCAATGTCGAAAATCCGTCGCCGTCGGGACTCGAACCCTAGGACCTTCAAGGTCAGGTACACCCCAGCGACAACGGGATTGCCATCTCAGCCACTGCCATCTCAGCTGGTGCGTCGGTGGCAATGACTCCTGCGGCGTCGGGAGTTGGGTGGCGCGGGGGTGGAGGAAGGGAGTCCACATCATGTCACGCTTTCGCGCAGCGGAAACTCCCGCTAAGCAGGCCAGTGGGCGCGGAGCGTGACTGGAAGCGGCCTTTGCAAACTGCCGGCTCGCCGCGCCGCTCAGCTCCGCGCCGCGCCGCGCCGCGCGTTCATGCACGAGCCCGCCCGCCTGCGCGGTACCGCCACCTGTCCCCCTCCCCCCTCCCTGCGCCGCGGCCGCGACCTTGTCCCTGAAGAAAGTGACGCGCCCCCGCCCCGCCGCCTCCGCGCCGCTGCCGAGTGGAGGCCAAGGTTCGCCGGTTTCTCCACTCGTAAACGTTTCTTGCTCCGTTAACATGATTTATCGCTCCAATTGCTTGGAGGCGAGGAATACACGGTTACTGTTACACGGTTGAAGAGTGCAGTGCTGAGAAGAGACGTAGCTTCAAATTGCAGCAATGGGAGATATTTTCGTGCTCGTAAATACAATGACTCTTCGTTATATGTTTTTCTGTTTCTAAATGATACCTGTTGAGGGTAGAGGGCTCAGTGCAACATCTATTGCAACTGTTTTAGACCGGAAGGACCTAGTATTCGAGTCCTTATGGTGACTGATTTATGTCTGTAGCTAGATAGCTAAATCGGAATTAGCTCCTATCTGGAGAATTTTAGAGGCAGGCTCTTCTAATGGGTATTTTTCCGTGGTTTCTCCGAAGAAGGCCAGGCAAATACCGGAGCGGTACTCTAACAAACGGGCCACGGACCACGCACGATCTTTCCTTCCTTATTCCTGCCCTCTCCTTTTATATTTTCTCACACTTGCGTATATTTTCTTTAATATTTTACACTTTCACTTACATGATTTACACTGTCAGATAGCAGATACATGTCAGAAAGCACGTCGAGAATTTAAAGCCCGGTTGGGTCAGTGCTCCAATAGGGAAAATACCTGGAAGAGGAAACCCACGCATGCCGACAGGTAAGTCGGCGCTAAATATCATGATCTAGCGGGAAAAGAACGTCACAACATCCAGGGGTGTAGAAGGGGTAAATAAAGTGATATGCACTACACTTACTGAATTAATGTCATCTCAAATGAAAGTGCTCTGCTACTTTCCATAAAAAGGCTTTTCCCTTATGCTTTTTAGAATCACCTCGCATAACAAATGACTGATGAAATATTAACGAACACGGACGATCGTCTTAACTTAGTTCCGATTTCGTCAATTAAGACATGTCATGAAATCGTTTCCAGATTTTATGTGATTCAGTTTTTGCAAGTTGTAATTAGTTCAATATTTTCGTACAAAATCACTGCAGTAACAATAGTAACCCCTGAAATTGGGCCAATATGAATCATAACATACAATTAGCAATTTTTTTCATAAAATATGTATTATCATCTTGCTTAATGTTCTGAGTAAGGAAGAAATGGCGGGAGAAAATTAAAAAAGACAGAGTTGAAAAAAAAACAATAAAGTGACATGTGTTTTTGAAAAATCTACTCTCTAATTTTCTTCTTTATTAACCTCATTAGTGTAATTGTATCTTATCAAATACTACCAAAATATGTTGTGTTCTTCGTTTACCAACTTCAGCAACAATATCTAGTAATCTCATGAAATATAATTATTTACGCTACTTCATTTCCACGCTTTCGTGGTTCACATCTGCTGACTGTTTGTCGTACATCGTGCGTAATACTACGTCGTGCAGTCTTGGGACAAGCACATATTTCCCGTTACCACGCTCAAAGGCATTGCTCTCACGACTCATATTCCTTTAACCTTCCATTGCTACCCTTTTCAAATGTTTCACCGATGTTACTCTGGGTCTATCAAACCCACATGTTTTCCAGCCCACAATTTCAAAGATACAATTTATATGGTTGCATTTTCTAATCATTTACAATGAGTACATGAATAGCCTAATTGTTTTTATTATTATTGTTTTATTTTTAATTTTTCTGGTATATAATTTTAGCGCTTTTTAAACCCTCCATTCCTCCATTGTAGCTACGAGGTAACCAAAAATAAAAATAAATAATCATGCTACACCTTTCTTTTTTATTATTACCCGTAATGTGTACTACTGCATTAGATGAAAACAGAGGTAATAAACATAATTCTATTAGAATTGCAAACACGTAGATCATTTATTTATTACTTACCTCGAGACCCAAAAATATCAGGAAAATTAAATATATCACGGAATAAGTTCTCAGTAAACGCAATAACTGAAGGAACGAATTAGTACCAAAGGCAATGAAGCTACTGAAAATCTGAAGAACGTACAGTAATAATAAACCCTGAAAAATTGAAAAGTTTTTCCCTCTGGGTCCAGGAGACCCAGGGTTGCAACAGAAGGTTAAACGAAAACTATCTCATGTGATTTTAAATAGAAAATTGTTAATGTATGTATTTCATATTATTATTAGTATTATTAGTATTATTATTAGTATTATTATTTCTAGTTGTTTCTTCCTGTTTATCCTTCTTTATTATGTTGAGCTAGATGAGACGTTGGATGTAGGTCTGAACCATACAGGATCAATCCTCAAATAGATACCACAAGGTGTGAAACTTGCTGATTATTTATTTTTGCATCTCGAGGTTTCGTAAATTTTGCATGCACCTTCTCAAAAGCAATCAAGTTGTGGTTATAAACCCTTACTTTTTTTATTACCATTACGGGTTTTATGACGCTAACTTCATATGTATTGTGAATCATGAATGTAATTGGTAATTGTATTATTGTTAATGAAGTTTATTGGTCAAAATCCGTTCACTAAACTTGGTAATACATTGTCTTGTAGTAACCCCAATGCATAAATAATTTTACAAGAAATAATTCATAATACATTTTTGTTCAGAAAACACTTCTCTGAGTCAACATTATGTGAGTTCGCTCGTTAACGTTACAAAGTTATACGTTACTTCAAACATGCAAATTGCGCGAGTAATAAATAATATTTTATGCCTTTACTAGGGATAAAAGTGCTTGTATGCGTGAAATTCAAATTTTCTCAAAACTTCGTCTTAACAAGGGTGAGGATTAAAACATCCGAAGTGAGAGGCGTCACTACAGGCTGTGTCTGACACAGAAGCTCAAAACCCGCGTCGTTAGCACAACTACCTGGCAATATAGTCCCTAACTACAGACAGTAGCGCATTCCATTGTTGCAACACTCCCGACCTTTTATAATCAGGTGTCAGAAAAATTGAAATTGTGTGGTATACTGTGTGTTGAGAACCATGAATCTATACCAAACCAATATTAATATTCTATAAAATCTCTATAACGTCATTAACTATTACAATTTGCCTTCATCTCTAGATTTCTGCTTAGCGGGGCTATAGGGTGAGAGGATATTAAATGGTGTCTGATGCGCTACTCTCTGTACCTAGTTGTCTAGAGACTCTACCTGTCAGTGACCGGTAGAAACATCTTCTCATTACCTATTGACATCTGTGCGTGAACACCGATTGCCTTCCTGTTGCTAGCGGAATGTGCAAAAAATGATACTCCCTGAATTAGTGACAAAGAAATAAGATAATATTTTTTGTATATTTTGCTCTCATTAGACAAGTTTGCTCATAAGCGTTTTTGCTCCAAGGCATTCTTTACCCGAGGTTTGCGGTTCAAAATTTCCATTTTGTTTTTAACGATTATAATTTGCTTGTAATTGTACCATCTAATCATTCAAATCAGTGAATTCTCAAGAGATGCGAGGAGAGAAAATTAAGAATATCTCCGCGCGCATTTGCGTACATAGTGGTTCCTTTCCCTCATTTGCCACGCATGATGATTCACTTTCGACCGCGGAGACAGCCACTGAAGCACACAGCGATATGTGCGTGATCTCTTTAATTGCGATATCACAGTCGGTTCGAGTGTGGTTTCCTGGGATGTACTAGTCTGTGCGAGTACAATTTTCCATAAATTTGTATAATTAAAGGAAGATTTTATCAATGTTGGAATATTCACTTTTCCGTTTGATTAGATCATATTCTGTCATATGATATAACACGACATGTGAAGAAATGTAAATGATTTTCATCTTCTTAGCGGTACATCTGACTTTCGAAAGAAAAATTATCTGATTTGAAGAAATGTTCGCTCTCGAGAGTTGTGTGTTAATACTTGATCAAGTTTGTACTTCCAATACACAACACATATACCTTGTAATCTGGCAAAATAGATATATTTTTGTTATGCACATTCTCGTGAACAAAGGATTCGAAACAATAGTATTCGTATTAATGTTATCGCAATGTTAGCGCAATGACAGTCAAGAATGATTCTCCGAATGTTTTTTCCACATCCATGAATTGAATGGGTATTGTACCCAGTAGATTCTTCACGCAGTACATAGATATTTTTCTCACGTAATTCTCAGCCGCGAAGCGTCTCGCCATGAGCAAACAAAACCGGCTCGGCGTGTACAAGACCTACCGCAACCTCAACCCTCAATCTAAGGCGACCCAGAAACTTCAAGTCCCCACTCGAACCCGTTCCTCGTGCGGAAAGCTCCTTCCGCCGTTTGCTGAGGATCGCGCCTTCGAGACCCGCTTGCATTCCCGGCTAATAGATAAATGCAACACATCCAAATGAACAAAAACTGGCCAAAAATGTTAATGGTCGAAAATAAATGTCCCGGTTATTGAAATATCTCAAACAAATTTAATAAATTACGATAAATTTCATAAGGTTAATTACCAAATTGTTCTATTCTTACTTATATTCAGAATAAAAGATCCAACAATAATACAAGTAATGAATTAAGCATACATACCAACTCTTATATTCACCGACCTTCTTTTAGATTAGATCTCTCGGATAATTACAGTAACGTAAGAAACCTTGTGCATAAAAACTACGTCATCAACTAAAGGTTAAATAAATTGTATGGATGTCCGAAACATATGAATCAGAACCTTCGTGTATCATTGTATCATCTAATGTGAAATGTGGATCATAATCTACAATAAAAGAGTAGGTTTATTGTCGACCCTTTGTATGTTTTTTGTTTAATAAATTTCCTGTATTATTGTGTGATATTTTATTCTCAACATTTACTCCAAAACGAATTATCATTCGTATTGCATTTGGCGTAATATACATTGCGGATATTTGTTTTAAATTACCATATTTGTTCTGGGCCATTTACCAACTGAAGCATTTATGTATTTTAAACCTAAAAACATTTTGATATTTTTTCCATTAGGACATTTCACGTTGAACCAGGGCAACCGAGAGAGGTTTGAAGGCCCGGCTTCTCACACTTGGGTGAAAGTGTTGATTGATTGATAAGTGATTCCGGGCGCGTCAGCTACTACGGTCATTAGTCCCGTAAATGTAGTGCGTGTTTTCCTCGAGAGGTGGCTGTAATCTTCCCCCATTGGATGGTGAGGTACGGCGCCGACCTACTCGTCGCCTTGCGCGGTTTTCCCCAACCAGATATCTCCTCACCAGCTGAGCACCGCCCCAGCCCGGACAAACTAAACTCCCGACTGGTCTCCTGGCATGCGAGGTAGTATAGTACATGTTAGTGTAATTGTGTGTATGTAAGGGGTGAGGATAGGACAAGGAAAGGGAAGGAAACGCGCGATCGATCCATGTCCCGTTTGTTAGGGTACTGCTCAAGCATTCGTCTGGTGTTGATCGTAGAAACCACGGAAAACTACTAAACAGAGCTGCCAGCCGCTAGAATACTCCTCCAGGCAGCGACAGTACTCGACCTAGCTATCTGGCTAGTGTCAAAATCCAGAAAAATCACAATGAAAATACATTCATATTTTTGTGCAGCCCACTCCGTGTAGTTAATGCGATCATTACACGTTTCTACGTAACATGAAACGTTTGTTATTATTATTTGCGCCCAAACTCCTCCATTTTAATTTTGTAAATGTTAAGTAGTTAAGGCGAAAGAGCAGGCGTTATAGCTTGAGCCTCGCCAGAAATAAAGACATTATTATTATTATTATTATTATTATTATTATTATTATTACTATTATTATTATTCCTCTACTACACAACTAAAGATGTTATGCGTCGGTTGAATATAAAATCTACTCCAGGTTGTAACCAGCTTCATAAGGGAAGATCTAGGCATTGTCGGTGCGTCTAAAATACTTTGCGCAAAATGTGAGCTGTTCCAAATAAAGCAATGTCTTGCACTTATTGTCATCATCATTATTATCATTATCATTTTACATAATCGTTACACCCTGTACGAGAAGGTCTGTGCCCTTTCATATGAGCACTAGTTTGATTTCGCAGTGGACTTTACGGGCGGGAGTGGGCGCGGCCCGGCGGAGAGGCCCCGTTGCCTCCTTCCTGCTTCCTCCTCGCGCCCCCGTTCTCGCTCTCGCCCCGGGCACTCGAGAGAGCGCCTCATCACGGCACCAGACGTCCCCCGCCGCACCCCGCGGGGCCATTCGAATTAATTCATTACCACTTCAGCCGCCGCTCTACTTTTCCGTTTAATGGGCGCGTTTAAACACGAGAGCGCTCAGGACTGCTAAAGGGTTGCGGTGCGGTAGAAGAGGATCTACGCTGCGGGGAGCCACGGGCGTGCAGGAGGCCGAGGAATGTTGAACGGAGGATCATAAGCGTGGAGAAAGGGGACAAGGCAAACGGTCATATAATCATTTACCATTTAATAATTGCTTTGAAAACTTCACTGTCAGGATCCAAGAAGAAGGTAATTATTGAAACAGAGATTATGTGTTGAACACACTCCTCTGAATGTGGATTTATCTGCTAAAGTCTCAATCTGCCTAATTTACGAAGTATTCCCCTATTCAAGTTCATATCAACCAAAATGAGTGGATAATGTTCGAAGTAGGAACAGCTTCGAAGCATACTTAGGGCTAGAGTCGGATGAGTTGCACTTAAGTCAACACGAGGTGGATCAAGGCGGGTCTTTAGCCAACACAAGTAACTTTAGCCACTACAATCATCTAGTGTAAGTAAAAGTATGTTGTGGTGATGAGGAATAGCAGATATTATGTAATTAACAGGAATCCGACTCCAGGTGAGAAGTTTCTAAGGCTAGTAAGGGATCAGATGTGAGGTTGTGAGTTCCACTGAGTCAATCGTAAATATCTATTTACACCCCACCACCTAGCCTAACCAAACCTCACTATGGCCGTTATTTTTATGTCTGAACGTATTGACTCTTGTATGAACCGAAATTTCAGGTTTGAATAGCCCGGTATCGACGAAATGTCAAAGAGCAGATATCATTGAAGAATGTGACGGGTAAATGACGTCAGCGAGATCGAACCAATGACAGGACGATGAAGCTGAGAGGCGCACAGAGAAGCCAGAACGATTCATTAGTTCAGTTCCATTGCCAAATATATGACGAGCAGTACTGAGTTTACGGAAAAGAAGTTAAAGATGGCTGAACGGTCTGGCGAATCGACAATCATCTGGAAGAGTTACACATCTAAAAGTTCGGAAAGAGGTAGTTACAATCAATATTAATACGATATCTGAGATTATGTAGATGTTGGAGGAAAGTGTAGGCTATCTCAACAAACACAAGTTTTGTGGAATAGCATTAATATGCGAAGTATTGATAAAGACGCAGGAAATTCGTTGGTAGTGGCAGTCCGAATTGAATATTCCCTGTTTGCTGATCATTACCGTCCAGAGTGAGAAAAGTGCGCGTCTCTCGTAGGCAATGAATCGTCTTCTTCAATACAGGCCCACTGCTGGCGAGTTTTGAAGAGAAACCCAGATAAAAGAGGAAATTTTGAACCCACGCGTTCGCTCGCTGCCGATGAAACCGGTATCTAATCTGTAGTATACATTTTTTATTTACATACACTAACATTTATATTCTAAACGCGATGTCGTTGACCCCTAAAGAATCTTCTAATTTTTCCTTTTCTGAAAGGAAAATAAATAATCCCTAATTGATGCTTAACATTAATTTATCCTAGAAAAAAATTCTCAATGTTTGACATGTGACATTCGTCTCGGTCACTTAAAGACATTTTCTTTAGTTTAAAATTTTTTTTTTATTGACTGTCCATTACAAAAGGGATTTTTAAACTTGGAAATAACTTCACCAAAGCAGTGCATTCTTGAAATGGATTAAAGAAAGTTTCCCGGTGGGTTTTTAATACGCATTATATTATTATGGTAGTTTTCTAGTCATACGTCACATACACTGTCTTTTACTGTTCTTTGACTAAATAAATTAAATTAAATTACATTGAATTAGATCCAATTATAAGATATTCTGCATTGATGATAGCATGTACAAACACAAAATGTTTTCTGAGATAAATATAACACGCTAAACATTTTCACAGACTAGCAACCTGTGTAGTGAAACTTCTGACACTCGAGTGCTAATTGCCCACACCATATCGGGTTTCCTTTCTTTCACCCATTACGAAACCGGTATCTAATCTGCCGTATAACGTACCTCAATGTGATTATTGCCTCAGTTTAACTGCTTTTGAAGGTCGTAAAGCGTAAGGAATGCATTGTCAACGCATTTAATTGTCATAAAGCCAGAAGCAGAATAAAGTTCAGATAAATGGCACTACTTTTACAATGATAATTCATATTTTCTCCCCTCATTGCTTGATGTTTGTAATAAGACTCACCTCAATTAAGTTCTTTCTTTTTTCTCTTCTATAAAATGAAGTGATAAGAAAACATTACTTCCTATTTAAATATTTATGTTGATAGTAATTGAAAACGTGATTTGAATACTATTTAAATGAGATTTAGCCATCAATGTTGGGTAATTGTATTTCATATCCCAAAATGAAATTTATCCTATTTTATTTGTATTCTTCATGTAATATAACAAAGTCAAAACATGAGCTTTTCTAGAAAATGATTAAATTTAAAAATTGTAAAATGTTACTTGTCACGGTAATGTACGAAACGTAAAGCATATAAACTTTGGAAATAGTTACTATATTTTTTAATGCCAGAGATGTTAATAAAATAACTGCAATAAATTTCTGCAGTAGAGCAGCAAGATACTCTACCAAATCTTTAAACTCTAAATAAGAGAAAATAATTCTCCTGTCAAATAAAATGTATTTATTTATTTATATATTGAAACTGTATAACAGGCTTTACCTATTACAGTTGCCGACAGTAGAAGCGGCCATTTACATAGTGAAACTTACAATTTTTTGTTACAATGGTTGGTAGACAATGTCATATAAATAATGGCAGTCTCTTGTTTTCATGATAAAAATTTTGTAAACAAAAGTCTACCTAGTAATTCTTATGAACAAGAAAACTCTTTAGACTTCATAAATATTACAAAAAAATTTAAATACTTTAATTATATTACAAAGGAATATGAAAAAGACATGTTGGCCACAGCTCAACATTTACAAGCTCTTTATAAATCTCTTTCATGACACATACTAGCAAAGTCTGATTCAGCACACCAAAAGATGTTCTTAAAATGACATGTTTGTGAAGCTCTGAGTACATTCCAGAAAGAACTTTCCTTTGAATATATTTGCAGAAAATTTTTTTTCTCAGATAAAAAAAAATATAATTCAATCCTCAATTACAAATCATTTACCAATCTTACTACCCATCTTCAACAAAAGCATTAGTACATAAATTGAATTTATCAATGTACACTATTATGGCAAGTTTTTTGGTACAGAACTATTTTAGGAACATTTCACATGGCTCCCAAATGCTCAAAACAATATAATCTAAGCGCATACAATTGTCTCAAATTTTAACATTAATTTCTAGAGCAGGTCTGATAAAAGTACATTTCAACACATTAGGACAACGTTCAGAATTACTTTTACTTAAAAATATACTGATGTACAACTAAGACATGGAACTCCTAACAGTTGCATACCACAGTATGTTTCACATTGAAGGATTTAAATCATGGATGACTCAGCAAATCTATGATGATAATTATTTCACCGAAATAGTGAATGGGGAAACAAGTTCCATTAGATGGGGCAACAGAGATTTGTTCTAATTTATAATGACTTGAAACATTAGACAACCAATTATATATTTAATTTAACATACAGTCATTTTCAACAACCAATTCTGATTTATTTGAGAATGTATATAAAAAACTGTCAAATAAAATTAATAAAAAAATATAATTAAAGTTAATTTTAGGACAAAATTGACGTACGATATATTACGAAACATAATAATGTAGTAACTTGTTATACGTTAACAAAGAAGCATTTTTAAATAGTAAAATTGTTAAGTGATATTATTCGTATGACCTACGAAGGCATCCAAGGCGATTTAAAATGTGTAGAATCATTGCTTCTGTCCGAAGAAACAGGTGTTGTGAAACCTTGTAATCGAGGAGCCTACATGTGTGTCAGTGCGCGGTTTAAGGAACTCTCCTCAGCAGTATCCAAGGAAACCAGCTTAAGTTGGATGAAGCCTTAACAAGATTATTCGAAAGTGTACTCCAGGCGGAGGGGAAAAGCCTCCATCGTCTCAACCCACAGATCCACCACTGATTCTATCTCGAATACAGTGAGCCCATTCCTGTAGTTGAACGCAACAAAATGGATTGTAAAGGCTTTGCGTGTCAGCTTTCACGGCCTCGGAACGCAGTCCCTTTTACTACGATGGCAGCGGTGAAGGACCTGTGGCACCGATCCTTCGGCTTCGCAATAAAACGCTGCGCTTCTGCTCGCGTGCTTTCTTCCCGGCATTCTAAGCGTTTTGCGGCGTCACCGACTACATTATGTTTCCTATTAAGCTAACTGTCGTTTCAGCTTAATGGTGAAGTGGCGTCTAGAGACTCGGAACCGCAGTTGTACAGACCGTTAGCGCTGAAGAATAAAATAATGCATATTTTATAATTTTTGGACCTCGCACGTTTTCCATTTGCTCGATTTGCTGTCCAGGAATTTATTTTTCAATATGCTTTTTGTGTATTACGCATTAATCGACTCTGGATAATAAACTATTGCGAATGGTATGAAGCTAATGTTTCAGTAGAACAAATGATTTCTTGTGAATAATTAAATAATTTTAAATTTGAATTAATTTTTTTCAGCCTGAAAGCAAGTGATGAAAATATCAAAAAATGTGACAAAAATAATAAGTTAGAGTTAGTGTCTAAGTTTATTTTCGAACTTTTCTTTTAAATAAGAATATTTTGAAGTGTTACATACACAGGATAAGTCACGTAACTTTAGCACCTCCTGTAATTTTTGAACGGTTGAAGTTATTGCAATGCAGTTTTCACGAAGGTGCATGAGAAAATGGGTCTAATTGATGCATGTATTCGTTCTGATTTTATCACTTGTATTTCAAGGGATGTTGAGGTAACTTTGTGTTTTTCAAATGGAACTATACATTTTTTAATCTATCATGACGAGCGTAAAAAAAACGAATTCATTGGTATAAATATTGTCAAATGTTAAATAAGCATTTTTTGAGTAATTTTGATATTTTGCGACTCGTGTTTAACATACATTTTAAATGTAACAGATCAGCAACAAAGCGCAGCGCTCTCCCTGCTAGCACGTGCGTATACTTTCAATATCGGAGCGTCACAATGTCCGTTAAATACGAGTCGCAAAAATCAAAAATACGCAAGATTACCTGTATATTGTAATTCATTATTCA
Organism: Teleogryllus occipitalis; assembly: GCA_011170035.1. Lineage (NCBI taxonomy): Eukaryota > Metazoa > Arthropoda > Insecta > Orthoptera > Gryllidae > Teleogryllus > Teleogryllus occipitalis. Next base: position 14,129 of record BLKR01000641.1, on the reverse strand, counting down.
CCGTTTGTGGTTTGTAACAGTTACGAGTATGTAACAGTTACCAGTATACTGTAGTACATCATTTACACCTTTTATCATACGCTCGTCTTTATGGAAAGGATAATAAGCAAAAATATTCTTGTTTTATATTGAAGTCATCGTTTTCCTCCACTTGCTTCACGACGAGAGTTTGTGGATATACTCTCACTTTTGTCTCCGAGAGCCTTCTAGGGAGAAATGAGATTAAAACCTGGTCGACCCACAAACTGAGTACCGAGAAGTCGACCGACCTTTCTACCTCGTACACTTGGAGGAGTACGCTCACTTCTCGGACACGATGGATTACTACAATGAAAACCGGTTCTTTCTCCGAAAGGCGATTTACTCGCTTTCACTGGTCCTCATGATTCTCGAATGTAGCAACTTTGAAGAACACAATAAATATTTAAAACGTTCATACGAAACGTTAAGGAAGGTATGTGAGATCATACAAAATATAATGTCAGTTTACCCGTAGGATTAATGAGAAAGAATAATTGCGTAAATTATGCGAGATCGTACAAAATACATGGTCAGTGTTAACTGTAGCATTAATGAGAATGAATCTTAAAATTGGGTTCTAATTTTCTGTATAAAACTATGTTTTATTTATTAAGATGAAAATAATGGAGGTTCTTTTCTATTATGACTAATTTAGAATATCTAGTGGCACTTACAAGCAATTTAACATCAAAACCTTTTGTAACAGTGTAATTTTTGCAATGAAGTGTAGATTTTATAACTTAGCTGCAAAATTGAACGCAATGACTCATTCCAACTGCATGAAAAATTCCACAGTTACCGACTTGTATCACGAAATTCCCAACGACATGCTTTACTAAGACGCGAGAAATTTGAACTAAAATAAGGTTAACATTTTTCAAATTACTAGTAATTAGAAAAATTAAATAATTGTTTTATAAAAATAAAGTGAGATTGATTCAACAACAGGCAAGGTCATTTTTTCAGCAACCGAATAAAACTGAGACCGTTTTAACGCTTTCAGAAAGCATGTTACGAATACACAATGTCGGTAATCGTTTTAATTGAAAACTATTTCCGCAATTAATTAATATTTTCCCAGTGAGATATAAATTTTAAGATCGTATAATAAGGTTAAAAATGAAGCAATTTATAATCGACCTCCTTATGTTAATTATTAAAAATTATTTTACGAGTACATTGAATGTTATTTATTAACTAAATAATGATTAATCTGGTACACCGATATAGGTAATACTTTGTACAACGATATTCAAGATATTTCGAAGTAGATACCGGGAGCGGTGGGACAATGCATCAGCTGATGTCACAGCAGTGCCTCTGACCGGGAGGTCCTAGGTTCGAGTCCCGACGGCGGCAGGATTTTCGACACTAACTTTTCAGCTAGGTCGAACTCAGTCGCTGTCTATAGGATACTTCTAGCAGCCGGCTGCTCTGATCGGTAGTTTTCCGTGGTTTCTCCGATCAACACTAGGTGAATGCCGGAGCAATACCCTAACAAACGGGCCACGGACCGCGCGATTTTTCTTGTCCTATCCTCTCCCCTTACACACACACACTAACATGCACTACACTACCACATATTCCGGGAGACCGGTCGGGAGCTGAGAGCTTGTCCCCGCTGGGGCGGTGCCCCACTGGAGGGGGATACCTGGTTGGGCAAAACCCCGCTAGTCGACGATAGATCAACGCCATCTAGAGGGGAAAGATCACCGCCACCTCCCGATGAAAAACATGCACTAAACTTACGGGACTAATGGCCTCGGTAGTTGACGCGCCCGGAACCAGTAATTAATCAATCGAAGTAGGCCTATAGTGTAATTAAAAAATAATTGTAATGCATAATAATGCATATCGGTGCTTGTACAATTGCTTCAGTTCCTCAATTACACAAACAGATGGCGATCGAAATCAGGGATATGGAATATCGTAGAGAAATGAACTCTTTTCCAATATGGAGATTCCGAGAAAAAAATCGCAGCAATTTCTGAGAAAATTTGATTTGGGTGTTTTCGAAAAAGCGTCATTTTTAGCTTCCATACGCTCCTAAATTTATGGATTTGGGGAAAATCAACATTAGAAAAACGGTGAATCTATAGTTTTAACAAATGTATTAGACTACTAAATACATTTATAATGAGGCATTACAAAATCCATGTGTAATTTTTGAAAAATTAAATCTCGACCAAAATTGCGTTTATGATGTCATTAAGTGCTTTTTTCTTTACCCGTACAATCAATTTAAAAGAAAAATTTGAGGTCTTTTTTGAGAAAATCTTATTTTTAAAATTTCACTCTAAATTGCACGAAGCTATTAATATTTTCGAAAACCTGTATACGACATTGATTAAAGAACTAATTGTAATTAATTTCATTTGAAAAAATCTTTTATCTTCTCTCTAATTCTGAAGTTGTATGCAGAGGTCCAGAAAATTTAATTTTTGTAATTTTTGAAAATTTAGAGTTTACAGTGAAAATGAGACCCATGTATCTTTATGTATATTTCAATCGCTTCTATCAGGAAATTTTACAAAACGTAGAACATTTAGAACATTTTTAGAACATTTTTAAAAACCTCCCAAGGAATTCTTGACAAGTACATCTAAAATTCAAAGAATTATTTTCAAAATCATAGGTCTTTAGTCGGGTGAGATCGAACGGGCAATTTTCATTTTGGAAAAAGATCGTACAAATGTTTTAGGCGTTAGTGTTGCTCAGTGACGGACATTTTGAAAAGAGATAAAAGAAAACACATTTTTCAAAAACAAGGACTCACAAACCGTGCATTCTGAGTACAGAATATTAGAGGATATAATTTACTACAAATAGGAACAAGAAAAATCCATTTTAGAGCATTAGGGACACAAAATGAGTTCTTTTGTTGAAAGAATGGCACTTTTCACCGCAAATTACGTAAATTTTTCTATTACTCTGCATATTATTCCGTGTATACGTATATATCCGGGAAGTAAAAAGGAGTAGATTGGACTGGAGTCAGACCTTTGAGAGCTTTTAATGTTTATAATAATAATAATAATAATAATAATAATAATAATAATAATAATAATAATAATAATAATAATAATAAAATTACGGTTAACTATATAAATTCCCTGTAATTACAGAATAAAGGTACGTTCACTGTAAAATAAAATTTTAAAAAATTAACTGTTTAAACTAAACGAGAACGATTATAATTGTTTTGTGTAATTAGCCCGAGTGAATTGAACTCTAAGTATACTGAAATGAGCTCATTTCAAACGTATGAAGGATCCGAACAGTGAGCGTCTAACAAGAAAATAAAATTTCAAAAAATACAATACAATGAAAACACGTCCCAAAATAAGTATGTAATACTGAACTAGAACGATTATGATTGTTTTGTGTTCAAGGCCATTCATTCTCAGTCAGCTGAATTGTGCTCGTTGCAAAGTGTGAAATGTGGAAAAATGATCGTTACACAACAGTAGAAAATTACAAAAAATACAATTAAAATATAAATACACAAGAAATATAGAACGTTAATGTAGAACGATCATAATTATTTTGTATAAAATGCTATTAAATATGAGTTAATTTAATTGTACTCGTCGAACACATGCGAAACGACTAAACAGTGGGCACAAGAAAAAAAATTACAAAAAATACATAGTAAATCGAATACTATTATACTAAACTGAAACTATTATGATCTTTAGTGTTCAACACTTAAGTGAATCGAATTCTGGGTCAAATGAGTAGTGCTGGTTTCAAATGTGTTCATCTTTATACCAGTAAAGGTAAACGAAAAAACTTAATTGCAAAAAATTACAGTACAATAAAATACACATACAAAACTCTTCAATATTAGAATATAACGTATGTGACGGTTTTGTGTAAAAGACGGTTACTTCTAAATGAACTGAACAACAATTGTGCTTGTTTTAAATGTGTTGATCATTAAATCAGTAAGCTTTAAAGAAGGAAGTAAAATTTCAAAACTTACAGTACAATAAAATGCATATACAATAAAACTGTAATATGAAAATATAACGAGTGTGATTATCTTACGAAGACGTTGATTGATTCTGAGTGAATCGAACAACAATTGTGCTCTTTTTTTTACTGATATTTACGAATCTATTTGATTTAAAAACAGCTATTTTTTTAAAATCATTTATTAGCACAGACATGATTTTTTATCTAATTAGTACTACGTTTTGACGATAGTTGTTCGTCTTTTGATTTTGAATTTTTTGACTCATTGAGAGACCCATCTTTTAACTCATTGACTCAAAAAATGTTAAATGTTTCCTCTAGTAATTGAACAAGACGAACAACTATTGTCGAAAAGTTATACTAATTAGACCAAAAAGCATGGCTCTCATAATTATATTATTTTAAAAAATATCTGTCTTTAAATCAATAGGATCGTAATATCAAAAAAAAAGAAACTCTATTAGATAGTTGCAACCAACAAACAACAATTGTGCTCGTTGCTTAGTGGTAGGAACTGTGAATGCTCGACCACCCCACACAAGAACTTGTTCTGTAGATGAATTACTCTAAAAATGAACCAGTTTGATAGGTAGGGAAACAAATAGACGTCATGCAGAGGGATGATATGGCAAGAGATGTGATGAAGCTATTTACAAATGAGCTATTTGTAAATGAACGCAGAGACAAATTGAGTGCATGGACGTAACTTGCAACTATATTGCCAGCAGTGCCCAAGCACAAGTTGTCAAAGCGGCCTCTTCTTATAATAATCTTCCTATACCAGAGGAAAATTTACCCCAGGGTGGGCACTTATGCACTTAAGCACCCTCACCGGTGCAAAAGTACACCGACAGACTGATACTTAGACCATAGAGCGTTGCTTAGAGCGAAGAGAGTGGAGCATGGGAAGACCGTAGAACGTGGAGCGTTATTTAGAGCGAGGAGGTTGGGAAGAGCGTAGAGCGTGGAGCACGGGAAGAACGGCGAGCGTTGCTTAAAGCGTAGAGCGTGGGAAGAGTGTAGAGCATTGAGCATTGCTTAGAGCGTGGGAAGGGCGTAAAGAGTGGAACGTTTCTTAGAGCGTGGAGCATGGGAAGAGCGTAGAGCGTTACTTAGAGTGTAGAACGTTACTTAGAGCGTAGAGCGTTGCTTAGAGCGTAGAGCGTTGCTTAGAGCGTAGAGCGTTGCTTAGAGCGTAGAGCGTTGCTTAGAGCGTAGAGCGTTACTTAGAGTGTAGAGCGTTGCTTAGAGCGTAGAGCGTTGCTCAGAGCGTAGAGCGTGAGGCGTGGGAAGAGCGAGCGAAGCGCAGGCGCGTAGGCGCGCGTGTCTCTCACCTGTGGCGACTGCGCGCGCGGGCGCGCGCGGAGGCCGGGGCCGGGGCCGGCGCCGGGGCTGGGGCTGGCGTTCGCTGTCGGGCGCCCCATCGCTGCTGTGCGCGCCGCCGCGCCGCACGCCCCCTATATGCGCTCCCCTCCACCCACCCCCGCCCCGCCCCGCTCCCCGCGCTCCGCACCGCTCCGCCTCCGCTCGCGCCGCCCAAGGAGGTCGCCCCACCCCGCTCCACCCGCCGCACGTCTCCGCGGTGCTGGAGGGCTCCGGTGCATCCGAGAAGAGAGGCGAGACCGGACGAAGGCTGCGATTTTGTAGCCGTTAATATTCTTCTACTTCTTCTTTGAGTTTATCTTTTTTTATAATTTACTTCCACCACATTTCTACTAGCTTCTTAGCTACTATCTCGATTTCAGCCGCTGTGTGGAGGAGAATGATAGAGGCCGGCTGCTCTATTCGTTAGTTTTCCCTGGTTTCTCCGATCAACACCACGCGAATGCCGGAGCAGTTCTTTAATAAACGGGCCACGGACCGCGCATGCAATCTTTCCTTCCTTATCTTGTTCCCTTCTATCCTCTCACACATTTGCATGCACTACACTTAGAGAGATCGGTCGGGAACTAAGAGCTTGTTCTAGTTGAGGCGGTGCCACGCCGGATAGAAATGCCAGAGGGAAAAACCCTGCCAAGCTAATCTGTAGGTCCGTGCTAGATCTGGCGTTCCAGTGGGGGAAACAACACTGTTATCTATCGGATATAACATGCACTACGTTTACGAAACTCATGGTCAAGGTAGTTGACGCAACCAGGAACTGCATCTTAATACTCCGTCCTTTTTTCTTTCCTCATACTCTCTCTTTCCTCATACTTTCTCTCCCTCTCTCCCCCTCTCTCCCCCTCTCTCCCCCCTCTCTCCCTCCCTCTCTCTCTCCCTCTATCCCTCCCTCTCTACCCCTGTCCTTTTCTGTCTCCTCCTCCCTCGCTCCCCTCCTCACATCTATTTCCCCTCACTCCCTTGTCCCCCTCACCATCCCTCCCTCTCACTTCCTTCCCTCTCTCCCCTTCCCTCTCTCCCCCTTCCCTCTCTCATCTCTTTCTCCCTTCTCTCTTCTCTCCCTTCCCTCTTCCTCTTCCCTCCCTCTCTCTTCTCTCGCTCGCCTCCTCCTCTCTCTCTCCTCCTTCTCCTCCTCTCTCCTCTCTGAAATCCTTACTCTCCTCTCTCTCCTCCTCTCCTCTCTCTAATTCTCGCTCTCCTCTCTCTCCTCGACTCTCTTCTCGTCTCTCTTCTCGACTCTCTCTTCTCGACTCTCTCTTCTCGTCTCTCTCTTCTCCTCTCTCTCCTCTCTCTCCTTCTCTCTCGCGCCTCTTCTCTCTCCCTTCTTCTTTGACTTCATATCTCCTTCATCCTTGTTCTTCTTTTTGTAAAAAAAAATAAATCTTCTCGTCGCTCTTTTAATTCTCATAAGGACATTTCATAAACCTGTCAGTGTCAGGTTCGGATACTAACCCAGTGATTGAACTGTACTTCGTAGCGCTATCTGTCCCTTTTCGAAATACTCTAACTATTCTCTGACACGACACATGTGGAGGATGCTCAGCCCTACTCCTGAACGTTGGTATCAGCTGCACACGACGATTCGATGCATAAATGTAAGGAATGATACTAATTGACAACAATTAAAGAAGTGAGGCAATCACGATTTATATCGCTACACTTCGTGAGTTCGTTTTCCTCCTAGGCAACATGTGAATTCAAAACGCTCCCGCACGCAATAATCATGATGAATGATACGGATTTCAAACTGACCGTATCTCGCCCGATCAACATTCCTTGACTGAACAGTCATACCTTGTCATACCATACCTTGATTCATGCTATTTAAACAAAATTCTCTCGATACATTATGATCTTCTGTGCAAATTTTATCAGCAATGATTATAGCATAAGCGATATGGTTACCACTAGCTTATATTGAACTGTTAAATAACAATCTCTACATTAACAGCACTAAAATCACTTTTGGTCATAGGTTAATCTAAATGTTATCTATTCATCAGATGCATCTCATTCAACAACCATTCACTTCGTTTTAATTGAATAAAGAAAGATTCACGCAAAAGTTCATTATTACATGACGGCACTTATGAACACTTTTTTACCTTTTTACTATAGCTTTTACTATACACCCTTTACTATATACTCTGTACTATAGAAAAGGGAGGAAACGTATTGGAATCGCCTCAACAAGAACATCTAGAATTTTTGGTCGTAAAATCCGTGCTTAAGATATATTGAGCTGTAACTTCCCATACACATTAGGATTAAGGTCTGTCAGTGCTGTTCAAAGATGATTAAGATTGATGGAGGAGAAGATATACGCAATTTTCTTCGTGAAAATTGGGATGTTTGGATGGATGGTCGTACACAGCTCGGCATACAACATAACTTCGGCAGCAGATCCGGTGGGAGGCTATTGACCATCCACCCTATAGTCCACCCCCTACCAATTCCGATGTCTTTGTATCTCAAGAAATTCCTGTTCGGTCTGCATTACGCGAATCACAGTGACGCGTATATGCAGGTGCCGGTCAAACATTTGGTACCAGTTCCATGCGGCTAACTTCTATGACACAGGGATATAAATGTTGACCCGACAGTATGACAAATGTCTCGATTCTGGGGCTATTATTTGAAAAAAAAATGGAACAACAATGCTAGCGTATCTTTTACAACTAATTTTTTCAAGAAAGTGTGTTTTCTTTCAGTTGACGACTAAGGGAAACTTGCTTCCTGACTGCGCCTTGTATTTACGTTTTATTACGAAGTAATGAAGTTTTACTTTCGTCGTTCCCTTCTGAAAACGCCAGGAATATGGATCTCTTGTAGTAAGAGCTCCATATTCAGTAGAGCTCTTGTAGTAGCTCATGGAATACTTGATGTAGAACATCAAGTACTACGAGATTTTATTTCAGTCTTTGCACCTGACCAACATAGGGTCAGGTTACAGCATGCCGTCCAAAACACGAAGATCACAGTTCGGCTCTGCCCTTTTGGTATAACAAACCAATACTATGCAAAAATATTACACAACCAATGAAAACTGCATCTGACCCGGAGCAGCAGCTCAGTCCATCAACTGATACCACTCCAGCGCCCCTGACCGGAAGGTCCTAGGTTCGAATCCTGACGGCGGCAGGATTTTCGACACTAGCTTTTCAGCTCGGTCGCATTCAGTCGCTGTCTGGAGGAGAATTCTAGCGACCAGCTGCTCTGGTAGTTTTCCGTGGTTTCTCCGATCAACACCAGGCAAATGCCGGAGCCATACCCTAACAAACGGGCCACGGACCGCGCGAGATCTTTCCTTTCTCTTCCTTGTCCTACTCTCTCACCTTGTATATATACACACAGTTACACTAACATGCACTACACTACCACACATTTCAGGACACCGATTGTGAACTTAGAGCTTGTCCGGGCTGGGGCAGTACCCTACTGGTGGGAGAGTCCTGGTTAGGGGGAAACCCCGCTAGCCCACGGTAGGTCGGCTCCGGTTCTCGCCATCCAGCGGGGGAAGATCACCGCCATATTCCGAGGCAAAAACATGCACTACACTTACCGGACTAATGACCAAGCTGTTAACCTTCCCTGGAATCACCAACCAACCAACCAAAACTGCATCTGAGAAACACAAATGTTGAACTATTTGACATAAAAGCACTTCACTCGGCATGATCTTTACCTGAGTCTTGCGGAAAACGTACTCGGTAGCGAACTTTCAAAACATATTTTCATACCCTTCGCACTATCCTTCCCTAGACCCATACCCACCCACACCCCATAGTTCTCTTCCATCCACCGGAATTCCCACACCCCTACTTACCTTATCCCCAGAACCTAATCCTTGTATAGTGGGCCAGGAAAGACTATCCGCAGTGGCACCTTGCTGGAGAGAGTGCTTTTGTTTTCTTGTTTTAATTTATTTACATAGATGGTGAATACATAGCTCAGTTCAAAATAACTCTACATATGTTTGATGGCTTAATAGCTAACTTAAATTAAAACTTAAGACCAGTACAAAGATTAAGGTTATCCTTGGGGCTCCTCTAGTCGGAGGAGTTTTTAATTAGGAGAATTTTTTAAGGAAAATATTGAATGGAAACATTTTGTATTCGAGTTCTATGTGATGGGTTTTTGCCGAGTCTGTGAACTGATAGTGAAGGGATTTGGGATATGTTTGAGAAGAAGTTGGTAGCTAGATAGGTGATGTGATGAGACAGAGTGCTAGCAACAGAAATTATGTTGGTAACAGGTTGTAACAAAAGAAGCTGCAGGTTGTAACAAAAGAAAACGTAAAATACGTTCTCGCCACAGTCATAAGAGTTCCTGGAAGCGTGGTTCCCATTTCGTATTTACTTTCTCGTATACGTACGTATATATGGAGTGATATATGTATTGTAGAGAAAGTTTTGTTATGCTGCGCGAGAAAATGACGGATTTTCGGCACAAAACAATTCATTGCCGGGCCCTGATAACGAAACTAGAGGTGCTTCTCAGTGGCACAGACTTTCTCGTCATAAAGTTTTCTAATTTATTTGGTGTGGTCTGTGTTGCAGATTAGTTTAATAAGTATTTTTGTGTACTATGTGATATGGTAACTATGTACGGGTTGTCTTCACTTGTTTGTGGAATTGTATGACTGACTGGTCTACTGAAATAAAAAGGATCTATGTTGAATTGTACATCTTATTCTTACTGGACGTTATTCGTAAATGGTACGAACACTGCCGATAACAAGTAAGAATCTGGTAGCAGAGCGTGGTTGCATTCAACGTAATCATCGTAAGAATAATGAGTGATGCGATGGCTTCACCTTTAGCAAGAATAGAATTGCTGATGGAGCGTAATTACGATTTATGGAAAATAAAGGTCAGTGCATTAATTAAATCTAAACATCTGTTTGACGAAGTTATAGTTCGAGACGAACCGCGAAAGATTGAAGGTGATGAAGAAAGCATTAAAAATTGGGAAAATTGGTCGAAGAACAATGACGAAGTTATGGGCATTTTAATTTTGACTCTCTCGAACGAACAAATTTTGGCGAGTAGAGGAATAAATAATGCGAAAGAACTGTGGGATTTATTAAAACGACGTCATGAAGGAATTAATAAAAACAAATTAGTTCATTTAAAAATGAAATTAGCAAAATTAGAATTAATGAAGAAAGAATCGGTAGATGATTTTTTAACAAGATCGAGGGGTTTAACATGCGAATTGCAAGAATTAGGTGCTAATATTGATGAAGAAGAATTGATTCAATACATTCTGAATGGGTTGCCAAGAAATTACAACGAAGTAGCAACGGCACTATTAGCAAATCAACATCTCACATTTGACCACATGCGCGAGAATCTTCTACGTTTCGAAAGAAAGCAGAAGTTATTTAATACCGAAAATGAAAATAATGCGTACAAAGCTAGAGAAACTAAAAAATTAGCATGTTACAATTGCGGAAAATTAGGTCATTTAGCACGGAACTGTTGGCATAGAAAGTATAATAGGTATAATGTTGATAACCGCAAGAATGAATCAAAGGGCGAACTTAATAAAATAAACAAAAAACTTACGGAAGTAGATAAGAATGATATGAATTCTCGAAAATTTAATTCTAAAAAGTATTGGGAAAAAGAACAGGTGTTAGTGGTGAAGGAAACAAGAAACGAAGATGATGATAGACGAAAGAAAGTTTGGTTTCTTGATTCGGATTGCACGACACACATGACTTCGGAAAATGATTTTCTGCAGGATCGGATTAGTGCGAAGATAGAAATTGGGACAGCAGAAACTGGGAGAAAAATATATTCAGATTTCGTCGGAAAAGTTAAGGGATATTGTAAAAATGATTTGGGGAATATGTCTAAAATCATCATGGAAAGGGTTTTACATGTTCCACATTTGAATACTAATTTACTGTCAGCGGCAAGTATGGTAAAGAGAAACAAGAAAATCGTACTTGACAAAAAGGGTGTGAGAATATATGATACTTACAATGAACTCGTAGCGAATGGAACGTTCGATGGAAACAATTTTATATTTGAGATGACTGTAGAAGATGTAAATAATTTTAGTGACAATGTAGGAAATGGTTCGAAATCTGCGGACGTATTGTGTTTAAAATGTGAAAATGTCGTGAATTTGTGGTATAGGCGATTTTGTCATCTTAATCACAGTTATCTTGAAGAATTATGGAAGAAACAGATGGTTAGGGGATTGAATAATATCGAGGTCGAAAAAGGTGATTGTGAAGCATGTATACTTGGAAAATTTACTAGAGCTTCACACAAGAGTATTCATGGGGGGAACACGAATCAAATATTGGAGAGGCTGCATGTAGATCTGCTTGGTCCAAAGTCTGTTAAAGCAATAGGAGGTAACAGATATATTTTGACTATTGTGGATGAGTACAGCAGACGGTATTTTATTGAATTATTAAAACTTAAATCGGATTGCGCAGATAAGATTAAAGAATTTATAACAAGACGGGAGACAGAAACGGGTTTCAAAGTAAAAAACGTGAGATCTGACAACGGGGGAGAATTCACAGGATCAGAATTAATTAATTTCTACAAAAATAAGGGTATAAAGTTCGAAAGAACAACACCATACAGTCCTCAGAGCAATGGGATTGCTGAAAGAGCAAATCGTACCATTTTAGACATGACCAGGACGATGTTGATAGATTCAGGGCTGCCAGAAAATTTTTGGGGAGAAGCTGCACAAACAGCGGTATATGTTCGTAATATTACACCAACTTCACATGACAAAGAGAAAGTTCCACTGGAAATTTGGTCAGGGCGAAAACCAAACGTACATTTGCGAATATTTGGTACAAAGGCTTATTATGGGAACGTTGATCCTGGAAAAAATAAACTGAGTCCAAGAAGTAAACCCGGTATCTTCGTGGGATACGCAAAGAACAGAAGAGCCTATAGAATTTTTGACCCAGAACAAAACTGTATTATTGAAACGAGAGATGTTCATTTTTTGGAACATACTATGGGTAGTAATGACACACGAGAAATAAATAAAGATAAATTGCGGGAATTTGATTATGACCGTATAACAAATTCCCAAATAAACGAAGAAGTGGTTGATTCCAATAGCGATGCTTTTGTACAAGTGGAGGTTGGAACGACGTCTAACAACTCTGTTCGAAATAAAACGAACGGAAGAGAACAAATGTACGATGATTTGACAGTTGATCCTGAAACTCAAGATATACAAAATGAAGTGAGTACTACAAATGAATTACGACGATCGTCCAGATTAAGAAATCCCGTTATTAGGTACCAAGCGGCTGCCAGAATTGCTGATAGCAAAGTTGAAGAAAAATTACCAAAGACCTATTACGAAGCGATGAATTGCACGGAAAATTCTGATTGGAAGAGAGCAATCAAAAATGAAATAGAATGTTTACAACGTTACGAGACGTGGGATGTGATGGACAGAGATCAAATAGGAAATATAAAGATATTGAGAAACAAATGGATTTTCACAATGAAAATCAATCAAGAAAATGTTAAATATAAAGCACGTTTAGCAGTCGATGGATCAAAACAAGAATGCGGAATTGATTATGAAAATGCCTACAGTCCGGTTATGAAATATGAAACACTAAGAGCACTGTTGTCTATTGCAGCTACAAATGACTTTGCGATAAAATACGTAGACGTAGAAACGGCGTATCTCAACGGGACATTGGAAAGAGATGTATATATGCAACCCCCACAAGGATTACATATTGCAAAAACTAAAGTACTGAAATTAAATAAAAGTTTGTATGGGCTTCCAGAGGCAGGCAGATGCTGGTATTTTAAGTTGTGTAATATATTGAAAGATTGTGGAATGGTACCGTGTAAGTGCGATCCATGTGTTTTTAAAAAGGGGAAAGATGAAGATTTTTTGGTAATTATTTTTTACGTTGACGACTGCTTGATTATTGCAAAGAAGATGAATCTACTCGATGAATTGATTAATCAATTAAAACGTTATATCACCATTAAAGAAATTAGTGATCAGAATAAAGTGACGTTTTTGGGGATTCGAATAATTAAAGATGAAGAAGGTTTTACACTCGATCAAGAACATTTCATAAGGGAAATGTTAAACAAATTTAAAATGAATGATTGTCACCCAGTGAGCACTCCAGGAGCTCAAAGTGTAAATCTTTATGAATTTGAAAATTTTGAAAAGATCAACCCGCAAATATATCAAGAAATGTTAGGTAATATAGGGTACCTGGTGACTGCGACCAGACCGGATCTCGCATTTACGTATAGCAAACTTTCTCAATTTTCAACTGATCCGCGAATCAATCACTTGCAAGCACTTAAACGCGTATTCAGATATTTGCAAGGTACAAAGAATGTCAAGCTAAGGATTAATAAGGATCGTGGTTGGTTGACAATATTCACAGACGCGAGTTGGTGTGTGACCAAAGATAGTAAATCTTTCGCAGGATACAATGTCAAAATCGGAAGCAACTTAATAAGTTGGAAGAGCAAGAAGGAAAAATTGGTAGCACTATCCTCAATGGAATCAGAATTTATAGCGTTATGCGATTCTATATGTGAAGGAAAATGGTTAAAGGAATTAATTAGTGAAATTGGCTTCGACAAAATTATCAAGAAGCCGACGAGCGTATATACTGACAGCAAGTCAATAATATATTGGAGTAAAGGGTTCAAAATAACAGCAAGAAATAAGCACATGATGCGAAAGATTAATTTTGTAAGAGAAGATAT